>BMAU01021410.1:0-600000 GCA_019973935.1 Trichonephila clavipes
TATATATATATATATATATATATATATATATATATATATATTATATATAGTTATTAGTATATATATATATATATATATATATATATATATATATATATATATATATATATAGTATATGTATATATATATATATATATATATATATATATATATATATATATATATATATATATATATATATATATACTATTAAGTATATATATATATATATATATATATATATATATATATATATATATATATATATATATAGAGAAATATATATATATATATATATATATATATATATAGTGTATATATATATATATATACTACATAAGTGTTGTTGTTGTTGGTTGGAAAGAAGAAATAGCTATATATATATATATATATATATATATATACATATATATATATATATATATATATATATATATATATATAAGTTGGTTGTGAAGAAAGATATTGAAATAGAAATACAGTGCATATATACATATTGGTTGTTGGTTAAGAAAGAAAGAAAGACATACATATATTATATATACATATTATTATTATTAAGTTATTGCTGTTGGTTATTAGAGTAGCATATACATATAATATATATATATATATATATATATATATATATATATATATATATATATATATATATATATATATGTTATAGCAAAGAGAAATATATATATATATATATATATATATATATATATATATATATATATATATATATATATATATATATATATATATATATATATATATTCGAAATTCGCTCTTGTGATTTTCTAAAAGAATAAAGGATGGTAAAGAAATTACCATTGTTTGAAAAGTTTGTTCATATCTATGAAAGGGGAGTAAGCATTTGAGGGGTCCAACTTAACTTTTAGAAAAAGGTATTTATTTATGTATAAGAAAAGGGATCCCTCAAGCATATTATATGAAGATAATTTCAATAGTAAATATCTAACAACTAAGATTTCTTATAAACTTTTATGTGGCGTAATAATTTCGTTAAACAGAAAAATTAAGGAAATATTTGGCTGCATTTATTAATACATGCTTACCTTCGCTGATTTTCCCTTGAAATTTCCTAATTCTCGAGAGTGCTTTTGAAATTCTTTAGCAACAATATTTTCGTCTGTCTGAAATGAAACATTTTTATAAAGTACTTAAAAAGATATTTTGCTTTTTTGCTGTTCTTGTTGTCATCTCCAACAACACTTCTGCTGGATGCAAGGATATCACTTTGACCGTAGAAAACTAGAAAAACCTTTTTTGGTCTGATGAGTCATGAATCCAGTTGATTTGAACTGATGGTAGTTTGAGTGATGTGCTTACCTCCCACGCCCATGTACCTAAGTTGCCAACAAGACCCTGTGCAAGCTGGGCATTCTCCACAATGTAGGTGGCTATTTCTACATGGCGTTTTGACTTCTGGTCAAACTGAACTAATCATTGACTCGAAATGGTTATGTTCAGCTACTTCAAGACCATTTGCAGCTATTCGTAGACCGAAAAAACAATGGAATTTTCCAGGAAGACAATGTGCCTGATCACCTGGCCAAAACCATTTGTGTGACTAGTTGGAGAAAATTTTGTACAATTATATATAACTAATGATTTGACCAACTATATCGTCAGACATGAATCCTATTAAGCGTATAGATGAGCCATGATCATCGAAAAGGTACTTCGTACGCAAAATCCTGTGCCGGCGACGCTTTCTCAATTATGAACAGCTATTTATGCAGCATTACTGGATATTTTTCTTAAATTCTTAATAAATAGTAAATGCATAAATGCAGCATTTTAAAATATTACATTAAAAAGAATGCAATTTTTTTTACAAAGTAAAATTGTGTCATTATAAAATTTTATCATAATGATAACAGTGATGCAACGGAAAATATTAGGGCTTCCCTGCCAAATCAGGTTTTGGGACCCAAGCCGAACATTACAAAGAAATGCAAAACCCTAACATAACAAAGGCTTTGGGCCTCCTAGAATCCAGGGTGCCCTCCCCAAGGAACGGAGGTGTACTTTACGCCACTGATGGAAAACATATTTCAAAGTTTAGTTTAAAATTTTTAACTCAAAACCTTTTCTTAAATGATCATATTGAAGTAGGATTCTACAAGGTCTGTTAAAAAACTGTCCGAACTTGAATTTTCCTGAGCACATTAGAGATTCCGAAGCGGCGCCGTTGAGAACATAAGGAGGTGATAGCTTAATGCTCATGATTGAATTTTTTTCCCTTTGTTCCAGTGTACCAATAGATTCAAACAAGCAGTTGAGTGAGGTACTGTTATACATGTTCATCAAATTTTTATTTCTCTAAAGGTGATTGAATGACTTGATTAGAGGTACTGCATCAAATTTTGTCAAAATCAATAATTCGTAAGATTGAGTAAGTGTTTGGAAATTATGCAATGCGGATCACACAAATTAAAGAGTGTCATTAAGGAACCAATTAAAAAAGGACCGTACGTCGGTAGAGAGTGGCCACAAACCACTCGAAAAGCAATTATTGTTGAAAAAGTGGAAAATCTAATAATGAAAGCTCTTTGACAGATCGTTGTGTGACTCTAAGAGAGACTGCTGAACAAGTTCATATCAGTACAGGTACTGTACATGTGGTTTTGTGTGATCATGCGCAGAGTAGCTGCTAAATTTGTTCCCAAGCTTTTGTCTGTGAAACAGAAATAACTCTTGTCTTGCAGTTGCACAGGACCTACGGGACACTATCAACGCTGAACCTGGATCCTTTCGACTTCTGGCTGTTCCCGAAAATGAAAATGCCACTAAAAGGACCCCGTTTACAGAGTAGAGATGAGATAATGCAGAATGCGATGGCGGAGTTGAAAACCCTTCTAAAAGAAGCCTTCCAGAAGTGTTTTTAGCAGTGGAAGGAATGCTGGGTGTAGTGTGTGAGAGCGCAAGGGGTCTACTTTGAATTTGATTAGAATCCAAATCTCCCCCCGCAGTAACTAATATATTTTTCCTGGGAAAGATTGGATACCTTTTTAACAGTCTTTATATACATTTCTGCAATAACAATTTCAAATGAAACAAAATTGCAGTGTTAGGCTTAAAGTAAATGTTTCTGATTATCTGCAGCACAATTTCAAAATTAAACCCTCTAACGCAGAGGTGGGCAGACTTTTCCAGGGTACAGTGTACTTCTAATTTTTTCAAGGTGTTGCGATTCACCCAGTGGCTTAGGTGTGGTGAGCTAAAAAAAGGCTCTCAACAATATTTATATTATAATAATAATAATAACAGAATATGTACGAGGGATATTCGGAAACTAAGGTCCGAATCGTCGTAGCTAATCGAATGTTGCGCGAACATTGAAATGCGCATGCGTACCAACTCCCGGCATACCTTGCTCGTCAAACGACGCCATTTGCATTGGTATTGTTGCAGTGTGGTAAGTACAGTGCTACTTCAAAATGTTTAAAACAATCGATCAGCCCGCCGACTGTGAAATACGGTCAGTGATTCGGTTTTTGACACCAAAGAACGTTTTAGCAGCGGAAATTCATAGACAGATAAGCGACGTGTATGGCCTAAATGCGATGTGTAGCAGCAAAGTGCATAAGTGGGTGAGAGCTTTCAAGGATGGATTCTGCCATTAACACACAAAATCTGATAAGATCTTTTGGATGGGAACAGATTGACCACCCACCGTACAGTCCAGACATGGCTCAGAGTGATTTTCGCTTATTCCGCTACCTAAAAGAGTTTCTCGGCGGCAAGCGTTTCGACACAGCTGACGAGGTGAAAGAAGAAGTTCAAGACTGGTTATCCTCACAGGCGGCAGACGTCTACGAAGTAAGCAGACAGAAGCTCGTAGAACGTTATGACAAATGTTTAAACAAACATGGAAAGTATGTAGAAAAATAGAGACACATGTAAGGAATTTAAAATATAAAGTGTTTTGAAAAAATCTGTAATGTTTTATGTTTTATAAGTAAACGGACCTTAGTTTCCGAATATCCCTCGTACTTACCTACATAACTACAATAAAAAACTTATTCTCTTTTAAAACTACGTTTTAAGCAAAATGCAAGATACAAACATAATAATTATACACACAAATTTAATAGTATCAAATGATGCATTTATATTATAAAACCTTTCAAAATACATTAAAAAATAAATCATTTTCATTTTAAGTTAGTTCTCGTAGTTATAGTCTCCGTAGAAGACTTAGTTTGTAAACTGTCCTCCCAATCTTGAATATCTCGATTTATAATTACTAACTGCTATTCTTGCATTGGATTCTAAGTGGTCGTTGGTGAAACGGGAATGATATGTTGTCTTAATTATATTCACCGTTGAAAATGCTCGTTCACAAAGGCAGGTGCAGCAAAAGAAAGGTATTAAATGAAATGAGGCATTTTAAATTAGGATACTTTACTTCGTCCATTAGATTCCAAAAGTTATTCTTTTAAAATTACATCATTTTAAAGAAGAAAACTTCGTTTTCCTGAAGAGATAAAAAGAGCATACAACATCGTTTCAGTTATATTTTCCACATCAACATTGCCAAATAGGTAACACATGAATGCAACTATTTGTTTTAGTTTAATAAATTCTTGAAAACTTCTCTCAAATTAGGAATGCAGTTTTATTATTCCATGATAATATTACTCTTTGCTTAATGTATATACCTCCATTATTAACCAACTCATAAATATTTTTGAAATTTTTTAATTCCTTCTTCATCAAATGAGAAGATATTAGCTTTAACTTATTTTTGAAAGTATTAACAAATCCAATCAATTCTACTATTGTTTGATTTTGAGCGTCGGTGCTCCACGAATATATTTCTTTTAGTATGCGAGTCTTAGGTCTTACGTGAAGGTGGCCACCCCCAAATATCTTGGCAGTCCACCCGTCTATCGCGATCGACTTAATTCCCACCCGGCGTTTACGTTTTTAATGAAACTTTATATTGTGTAGTTGCTTTTCAATGTCTTAAAATTTACCTTCTGGTATCTTTCTATGCGAACTTGTAGCTCTTTAATTTCCATTTTCAGTCTTTTTATTTCCAGTTCATTTTTCTTTATTTTTGAATTACTTTCCTCTGCATCGGCTTTTTTCTCAGATTCTGTTAAGTAAAAATATTGAAAATTAGTTTCATGTGTATATAAAATGAATTTATTACAATTCTTGCTTAACGATGTGCATTTAGTATTTAACACTCAGATTATACTTTTCTTATTCGTCATTCAGTTTTTAAACTTTGCGCTATTTTCTACCTTGCAGTTCGCATTGCACTTCTCGTAATTACAGAATAAAAATAATTGTTTTTTAAACATAAATTAGTTTTCAAATCTTTATCTGAAAAGTCACGGAAAGAAATACTTTCAAAAGAGAGATCTTATTAAAATTTTATATTCTTAAAATAAATTTGCTATGTATTATTTTTTGAACATTTTAGTACTCTCTTTAAGTTGTATCAAAATAGTTTTGCATAAATGACGTTTCAAAAGTTATGGGTTTCAAACACACATAATTTAAGAAAAATATTTTCTGAAGCCCGAAATATTTCAGTCCAAATTTGATGTATATCATACTTCCTTCAGATTCGAGAAATTTTGATATCCCTGTTAATAGCTCAAAAGGAACTAATTCGACATTAATGGGTTGTATCTTTAGCTAGCCTTAGGTGCAACTTTCTGGGGAAGGGTGACTCTCAAATTGTCAATTTTCAAGTCTGGAAATCTGCACTTTGGCGATGTCTTTGACAATTATGTCGAAGAGGAATTCTTGTCAATGCTATTTGCAATACATAGAAGTCCCCACACGCTTATCTCTTAGATAGAAAATTCACTTTTTTAGGGACCTTATGAACAATTCTATTTAGAAAAGGTTGTTTTCGCAATTGTGTAAGTAATTTAAAAACCTGAATGCTTAATTAATATTACTTTTTTTTCTCTCATTTATTTATGATGAAAACTAATATTTGCAAACAACGTCGTCCCTTATATTATAATCCCGTTTCAATGAGAATTTGGCGAACTTTTGGTGATACAGAAAAATTAGCATCCCTTTTGGCGACTTGTTGATTATATACAGGATTCTGGAAATTTCTGGTGTTCTATGACGTCATAACTTATGACACAAGTGAAATTCTTCACTATTGTTTTTTTTAAAAAAATACCAAATAATAAAAGGAATTTTGAAATTAAGCACAATATTTATATCTGATTTTATCTGCATTGTAAAACAATTCAATACAAAAATTGATAATATTTACCTGTTATTCTCATTTTTCTTTCAATGTGTTGTATGTTATTTTGAAGATCAAATAATTTTTCTTCTATGTCTTCATTTATTTCAACATCTTCCATTTTGAATAATGTTTACCTTGTAGTTAAAAAAAAGATTTCTCTCAACACTTTTAATATATATATATATATATATATATACATCTTAATACTCAAATAATACCGTTTATCCCTGATGTTATTTTAGTGAATGAAACATTTGCCACTTCAAAAATAATATTTAATTTTAGTGTCTAAATTTAAAATTTTGTAAAATTGTTCAACTTTCTCGAATGAACAATTTTTAAGCAATTCGATCAAACTATTTTACTTAACTATATTGGTTCTTTTACAAATTGCAATTGCAGTGATTCCTATCAAATTGCTTCTTAGCCCTTTTGCCTATTGAAGAACGGATGAAAATTTATGACTGTATCTCAAAAGTAACTGTTAACTTTACTGTTGTCGTGTGATTTCAAAAACTTTCCAGTTTCAACTAGAAAACTGTTGTCCATTGAATGCAACTTTCTTCACCTGCCAATATCCTGTTTTGATTCATATTAATCATTTTTTAATCTCAATTTTCTATTTTTTCAACTTAGGAAGTAATTAGATGTCACCAATAATTTTCTGATATTATGAATGGATATTTACGTTGACGTTGTTTCTAATCTGACAATCCTTTTGTCTGTAAGTTGACACTCAACTCCATCAAGGTCTCAATAAACTTAAAATTAATACCTTATTCGGTACTTATGTATTATCTCAACAATCGCAAACTTTATTAATAACTCACCAAATTGGCAGCCCCGATTTCCTACGTGTACGGGTTGAATTTGCACCCGTGGGCTTCGTTTCATATAATGTCGCCAATAGGTTGCGCGATATAGTGCGTAAGTACCTCCTTTTCTTAAAATGGCACATATGGATGAAAAGTAGAAATTCACGTCGAAAATTCTTCTTAACGAGCTTATGCCAGTTAGATTCAAACCACCTCTATTTTGGAAAGCCAAAGCTAGATTACAGTTTTTCGAATTGTAATCCTGATTTTAAATCATGGGTATTGTTGCTGATAATGCTTAATTTTATAGCAAGACTTTTGCCCTATGTGTTGAAATTTTAGTCTATATCAGCTGTTATATTAGAGCACCACCTAGCAAAAGAATACAAATCTTTGTCAAATCGCGTAATTTCGTAATTTACTCAAAGAGAAACTGCGTGTTTCATGATTCTACTTCAAGATCTACAACTTGGTGATAAACAACTTTTAAAATTTTTACGATAATCTGGTTCTGGTTCTGGTCACGATAATTGTTCAGAATCAGCAGAGTCTGGCTGAGAATAGTGGCCGCGGTAGCCAAGTAGTCAAGGTATCGGATTATATCTGGAGTGTCATGAGTTCGACACGCCATACATGTGCCACCACGCCACCACTGAAGACCCGCCGTGTAAGGGAACGATGCACGTTAAATCTGTGGAGAGCTCAAATGTCCTCCCGTTGGTGTGGTGTGGTAGTTAGGAGAGGGAGTACCAGCTCAGGTGTCACTTGACCATGGTTCGACCATGGCCTAGTCACTTGACCATGGTTCAAAATGACGAGGTCCGTCGCCAAAAGCCCTCGTATAGCTGCTGAACAGTGCGACGTTAATCTTCACTCACTGAGAATAAACTTTACAGTGAAATTTTAAAACAGCTGAGAATGCAATACATGAATACTTATTCACCATCAAATGCGGTAAGCCTCGATTCTTAGGAAAGTTTGTTATTAATTGTGGAAAACTATGGAATATGGAGATTTTATCGGTACTTCGGCGATGTATTATCGCAACCTTATTGGCGATATTATATGAACCGAAGCACGTGGTTGCCGATTCAGCGTACACGACGCATGTTAAATCGAGGTTGCCAATTTGGCGAGATATCTTGAACATTGGCATTGCTGCGATAGTAAGTACGTAATGGATTTTCTCCACTTTCTGAAATTCACGTAAACCAATTGGGTATACAAGAATTTTTGAAATAAGAAATTCTTTCTTTTAAAAAGAAGATGTTAAGGTATCCGACTACATTCGGAACCGTGATTTTGCAAAAGCGTATAAATGGATAACATTTATGATATTTAGTGTCAATTAGATTAGAAAATGTATATAAAATTGTTTTAAAAATGTTGTTACAATAAAAAATTATTTAAGTACAGTATTTTGACAAAAAATTAACATAGAATGACCCATTTTCAAAATATTCTCCTTTTGTGAAAAATGCTTCTATTATAATAATATTTTGCCTGTATATAGCTCATACCTCTGTACAAAGGCTCAACTAGAATTTTTGAAATATATAACTTAGAAGTGGGTTTATCCATGTTTTACGACAACAGAGGGGAGAAATTTTAAGAAAAAAGCGCCGCTAATTATTTCAGTTGGTTGTAACTTTGAAAATAATGGGAATTTTTCAAAAATCATAGTTCAGAGTCTCTGGAGAAGTCTTTACTTTATTAAGCAAAATATTATTATTTTAGAAGCAGTTTTTATAAAAAAAAAAGAACATTTTTTGAAAAAAGGTTATTTTAAGTTAATTTTTTGACAAAATATTGTATTTAAATAATTTTTTTTCAAAATGTCCTTAAAACAATTTTATACGTATATTCTAATCTAAGTGACACTAAATATCGTGAAAATTATCCATTTATGCGCTTTTTTAAATCGCGGTTCCGAACGTAGTCGAATAACTTAAAGGATTTATTTTATTTTATTTTATGAACCGTCTCGTTACTCAAAATTTTTACTCAAGAAGGGTGCAATTGTTTCTCTTGTGATAGATTTGAGCCCTCAACTACTGCCAAATGCTATCCTTTACGCTGTTATTTCCGGTTTTCCAGGTAGACTTGAAATTATGTTAAAACTGTTCTCTTTCTACGTAAACTAATGGACTAATCTATATTTAGATGACTAATCTATATTTAGATTCTATATTGGCAACAGATGACAGATATATCTTAGTTCACCTTTGAAACGGGTACTATTCGAGTTCAACTAATCCTCTTGGGGAAAATATTCTTTAACTGTGATTTTAGTTTGAAAACCACTTTTCGTAGGGATGACTTGATTTTATGTAAATGTAACTACCATTTAAGTGCCTGTTGTTGAGTATGTGAGTTAATGGTTAAGCGTTGATCGTTAAGTGTGATATCCAAGTATTAGTAAAGGTAAACATAGCAACTGAGCGGTCGAGCGTCTTGAGATTAGAAGTCCAATAGGAAGCGGTGAAGTAATCAACCTTGGAGCTGACCAAGCTATGGGGCTTCGGAAAGGATCATAACAAGGAATTTCAATCCAAATAAGTACTTTCGATAACCTAGTTATTCGATTACAGGTTAGGATTTCATGTTGCTCCTAGAGTTAAATTATAAATTTGTATACTTCATAAATAGCTACGGATCGAATAGAAGTAGCTATTCTTATGATCGTGTCCGCCTCGAACCTTCTCACACCCACGACCTTCGGGCCACGGCACCTGTTTGCTTACAGTAAAACGTCAGAACCTCATTCTTTGGTCGATAGTAGCGCATTTTTTTAGTTTTTTCTAAGCACTCAACTGAATTGCAAGTTCGTAAAACTGAGAATATTTGTTTTCATATTACGAATAGTAGCAAAACTTGTGCATTTGGTACGCTAAGAGGGAAATTAATTTTAAGTTAAATGAATGTTATTGTGATGGGAACTTGTTTGAATTTTTATGAAAGCTGATGTGCCACTGCCAATATTGAGAGAGAATTTTTTTAGATAGTTTTACATAGTTACTGGATATTAGGAATCATCATTTGATAAGTAATTTAACCACTTGCATGAGAATAAGTGGTTAAAATGATACCTTTCTGGTGTTTTACAACTGTTTCCAAAGATATTCCGTCACGATACTCCGTTTTCTGTTGTAGTTTCTTAAATTACAATTTCCAATATTAACGATTAAATTAAAAAAAAAAAACAGGACATCACACAAACATTTCATTAATACGAAAGGATTCTTGTGCTTCTGAAAATGATTTTTTTTCTTTACTAAAATTTATTTATTTATCCAACGTCCGTGCTTGGCTTCTTGACCATTTGACGCTGAACCTCCCAGTACCGACTGACGTTGTCATCAGCCGAGTATTCATCGAGTCCAATGCATTGGAGCAGGTGGTCGCCATCCATTTTGGCATGACCGCAGATTGAGCAGGTCTCATTAGCAGTCACACCAAGACAGTGGAGGTATACTCCTAAAAAGTCATGTCCGGCAGTTAGGCGAAAGCGGGCAACAGCCTCGGCTCTCTCCAGGTGCCTCGGGATTGAGCCCACAGTGGCTAGAGTTCCCCATGGCTTTCCAAAACTCTTCGTTTTTTGGGCCATGGCAATATATTTGTCAAAATGTGTGGAGATGATGCTCTTTGCTCTTCTGAGGGTCAAGGGAACTTCCGGTTGAGTCGACTCCGCTCCCTACTTGGCTTTTTGGTTGGCTCTTTCATTGCCGGGGATCCTAACATAACTTGGGACCTACTGTAAGGCCGCAGCTCAGCCATATGAGATGAGCTCCGCAAATTTAGTTCGGCAACGAATTGTGTTGAGGCAGTCAATTGGTGTATTACTACTTAAGGTCTCAGGGGTGTTAAATTTCCCTAGAGGTCTGAAAATATGAACACTTCTCAAACAGGTATAATTCTTTTAAATTTAAATTAAATAATTCGAGGCTTTTACACATTATTTATAAAGGAATGGGGCTCCAAAAAGTATAAAATGTTTAAAATATAATCATAATTTTAAAAATTATAAGCATATGAAAATAAAAAACTTTTCTATAATAAATATTTATTAAGTTTTACGTCACGCATGCTATTTTCTAAAATAGTAGCTTTAATTACTAGCTATAAGTTGATTAATAAAGTTAAATGTATTATCATTACACTGTAACTATTTTTATATAAGTAGAATAATAAGTTATATATTTTAATAAATAAAAAAATACATTTTTTAGAAATATTTAAAAAAATTGCAATGTTTTACAAATATTTTGAAATACAAAAGATATATAATACTAAAATTAGGTAGGGCTTAAAGAGTATGATGCATTTTATAATTCTATAAAGTTTTATACATCAGAGGCTACTATTTTAGAAAATAGCGTGCGCAAAGCAAAAAATACTTAATATTTATCATAGAATTTTCATATGCTTATGATTTTTTAAATTATTATTATATTTTAAACATTTTATACTTTTCTGAAGACCCATTCTTTTATAAATAATGTGTAAAAGATTCGAATCATTTAATTTAAATTTAAAAGAATTATACCTGTTTGAAAATAGTTTATATTTTCAGACCTCTAGAAAAATTTAACACCCCGGAGACCTCTTAAAGCTAAAATTGCAGCTTGGCAGTCTATGAAGAAGACAACTTTTGCAGGAGCTAGGCCAGCAGATAGTAAATGCGTTATAGCTTCACAGACAGCCAAGACCTCCCCATCGTAGTTGGTGGCGTTCTTTCCCACAGCCAATGAGCCCTCAAACAGCCGACAGAACCATCCCATGCCGGCTCTGTTTGTTTCCTGCAGGTATGAGTGTAGATATGGAGTCATTCATTTGCTGGATATCTTTCTTCGATCGTTTCCACAGCGTAGGACTTTAGTTCTTCAGGAATGACATCAGCCTTATTTGATATCATGTTAGTTAGCATGTAATGTCAGTGTTTTTGGGAGTAAAGTTACACGCGTCCGTGGCATTCCTCAAGCTACACGGGCGGTGTTAAATGTGTAACAGCGATCGCCGTTATCCGAGCCTCCAAGAGATCGCTTTACTAAAATGCTCTTTGGGATTCAAATTTTATTTAAAAGCTAAAAATTTGAAAATTACACTTCTATTGTGCAATATTAAAAATAACGTCTTGATTTTAAATATATTTGTAATCATGTATGGATTTAAATTATTTTTTAATAATTTATTTAAAATTACAGCGAAGTTCCCCCAACTTAATACATAATTTAAGAGTTTTTAAGGAAATAAAAGTTGTGTTTCGATTTTTAGTGTTCCTGTTTCTCCTCCGTTAATTATGCTGTTCAAAATCCAATCCATCAGACTTTTCATTTTATACACATTTAAATATGTGTGTTTAAGTAAACATTTTATGTAGGGCTAATATACATACATATATACGTGTATGTATGGTGTGTGTGTGTGTGTGTGTGTGTGTGTGTGTGTGTGTGTGTGGTGTGTGTGTGTGTGTGTGTGTGTGTGTGTGTGTGTGTAAAATAGTTTTTCTTTTCTACAATTGGAAAAGGTACTTACGTATTATCGCAACCTGTTGGCGACATAATGTGAAACGAAGCACGTGATTGCCAATTCAGCCGACGACGACACATGCGAAATTGGGTTTTCCAACTTGGGAAGTTTTCTTGAACGTTGGCGATTGTTACGATACTACGTAAGTACCCTGCAGAAATCTCAAAAATTTAATGGTGCAAAATGGCAGATAATTGAGATTAAATTTGGCGCTAATTTGATATACGAGTGCTACGCGCAAAGTTTTGTGTTCGCCAAGATGGGCGATAACATTACATTAAGGTTACCTTGATATTTTATCTTGAGGTAATGTGGTTGTCATGGGGATGACGGATATTATAATTATTTTTTTGATTTTTTTCCCGCGGTAACCCTATTAATTTCAGGCGATTTTAATTCGATTTCTGTAAAAATTTAACCATTTTCATTGTGTTTGTTCTTCTAGCTACTATTTTAGACTTCTGTTGTATTTTGTGCTATTTTCGAATATGGATATTTCTAACATCATTGTTGAGTACTAGGATATTTTTTCAACAAAATATGAGGGCTGTATTTTTAATTATATGTATAAATCGTGCATTTCCACTTCATTTTACTTTTAAATAATACATTTTTAAATTTCCTTGTTTGATGAAATTCGTTTGAGGAACTCGCAGTTTTTGGAATATTACAAGTTATCAACAATTATTGACATTCATTATTGATTAATTTTAATACATATTATATAATTTTATATATAATTTTATAATATAATTGTATTATAGTAGTAGTAGTATTATTTTCATCATATAATTATTATATACCATAAAATTCGGCGTATAACGCGCGCATACAGTTCCAAGCTGCATTTTTTTAGTTTTGAGGTATATACGGCTTTTAACGCGCACCTCATTTTTTACGAAAGAGCCTGAATTGTACAAGTGTGAGGCTCTTATAGTTTGAAATCCTTTATTCGAGATATTATCCCAGACTTTTGAAAAAATATTATATTCTAGAACTATAACCCTTTAAGTTCATTAGGTAGGTCAGCTCTTTTGAATAGACAGTATTCCGATGTATGCAGAAGTCTACTTTTTTTATGCTTATCCTTTTGTTTACTTTTTAAGCTATTTCGTTTATTGTTTTCGCTATTAAGAAATCGTGCCAATCAGCACTTGGCGCGTAGCACTCGTATGCAAAATTTCCGTAAATTTATTTTAGGAAACTTTTTTCAAATGTATTCTATTTTGTCAAGAATTAGAGATAATTATAAGCAACTAAATATTAAACTAAAATATTTACAAAATATATCGAAGGACGCACACTTTAGGAATGAAAGACAAATTCAAATTAAGCCTAAAATGGAAGAGGGGAGTAGGCTGACATTTGCAATGTACAATATTTAAATCAATCTACTTATATTTTAACTGACATATTAGACAACATCATTTAATACAAATAGATGTATAAGTACACGAAAATAACAATAAAACTATTTATTATTGTCAATATATGTAACATGGTAATTACTAACCTTTAATACTTTTTTATAAATTTGCTTAGTAAATTTATACTAAGGCAAATGTTTTTTAACGTAGCGCAGCTTCAAATTTCGGAAAATCACTTACATTAAATTTCGGTTTCAAAGATGATGTAATCTTAATTCGTAAGTATTTGTATTTATTTCACGTGCCATCTGATTATCATGTTGAAAGTTTAATCGTTTTTAACTATCAGAAAATACATTTTTTTATTTGAAATCTTTTTCCTGATAAGAGGGTAAAATAGGAATCTAGTAATTATAGTCGTTACCTAAAGATTTGATCATTACATTGTTTGTTGTGTCACGCTGCTTAATTCAATTTTTATTCATGTATGAAATGTCAATGTACCGGATATTTGATGCTTGTATGAAAAAATATCACAAGAATTTAACATGAAACATTTTTTTTAAAAAAAAATAACACCCAATTGTTAATACTAGGCAAAGCAAATGAATTCTCAATAGACAAAATCACAATTGAAAGATCCATAAAAATGTAATATTAAATACTAATATGTTACTTTTGTTTCAGTGAATGAACTCAAATGTAATATGGCGAAATTACTAAGCAGACAACAATAAGAATTTAAATAAATAAGTTCTGCCCATTCAGAATACGCATGCATTTGCCCCATTAAACAATTTATACCTCACTCCATTATGCTTTGTCAAATTAAACTGAAGAATTTTTCGTATTTTAATTTTGGAACCCCTTAACTCTAATTACGTATTACTGCAACCTATTGGTGACTATATGAAATGATGCACATGATTGCCAATTCAGCGCATACGAAACATGAAAAATTGGGGTTGCCAATTTGGCAAGTTATCTCTAACGTTGGCGATTGTTGCGATATTACGTAAGTACCACCTATCTCATGAATAAAATATGCACTCATCAGGGCCGGGACTAGGGGTGGGCGAGCCAGCCCCCTGCCCGGGGCGCCAACCCTAGCAGGTGGCAAATTGGCTTTAAAATTAACTACACTGCTGGCCGCCGTAAATGCAACACACTGAAGGAAGCATGCGAATAACATGAAATTTACAACATGCATTAGTGGAGGTGAGATATGCAAATGATTAGAATTTCAGCACAGATACACATCACGCGTGCCTGTGGCGCCACCTCAAAGCGCAATTTTTGACGATTTCAAGTTTGGCAATTAAGTTTTTCTTGTGGTTTTTTCAAAAAACGATCAGTTATGTCTCGTAGAAAACAGCGATCAGCTTTTGATCAAGTATCCGAGTTCGACAGAGGAATGATAGTGGGCTACCGAGATATATATTGTGGATTATCTTTCAGGAAAATCGGTAGTCGTGTTGGACATGACCAAAGAACTGTAATGCGGATATCTGATCGTTGGATTCAGGAGGGTACGACGGACCGACGTGGTCGATCGCATCCACCTCAGTGCACCACTTCACGCGAGGACAGTCAAATTGTGCGCATGGCAGTGATGGATCGATCAGTCACATCACGAACCGTAGCATAGCACATTGAGTCTGTAACACATCATTCAGTGTCCATTCGACGCCGTTCACAGCAGAGTGATCTGTCCGCAAGACGTCCATTGCTTGGTCTACCCTTGACGCAGAACCTCAGACGTCTCCGCCGTCAATGGTGCGATGAAAAAGGATGTGGACAGCAGAATTGAATGAAGTTGTCTTTACTGACGAGTCACGCTTCTGTTTGCAACACCACGATGGTCGGATTCGAGTCTGGAGACACCGTGGAGAGAGGATGCTTAACAACTGCGTTATGCACCGCCACACTAGTCCTGCACCGAGTATTATGGTATGGGGTGGTATTGGATATCACTCTCGCACTCCTCTAGTACGCATTGTCTGTACTTTAAACAGCCAGCGCTACATCTCCGAGGTGTTGGAGCCAGTTGTCCTTCCTTACCTTCAGGGCTTGGCCACACCCATATTTTAACAAGATAATGCGGGACCACACGTGGCACGCATTGTCCAAAGGTTCTTCGTCAATCACCAGATTGAATTGCTTCGCTCGCCGGCTCACTCTCCGGATCTTTCGCAGATAGAAAACATGTGATCCATGGTTGCTCAACGATTGACCCAGATTACACCCCCAGCTGCTACACCAGATCAACTTTAACAACGTGTGGAAGCTGCTTGGTCTGCTGTACTCCAAGAACACATCCAAAGTCTCTTTGAATCAATGCCAAGGCGTGTGGCAGTGGTGATCTCCTACAATGGCGGCTACTCTGGCTACTGATTCTGGCAGGAACCACACTTCACAGAAGTCTATAAATTTAATCATTTGATACTTGGTCAACATGTTATCTACAAAATAAATTTTGTTGTGCTATCTCTTGTCTTTCTTGGTGTTGCATTTACGGTGGCCAGCAGTGTAGTTTATGAAGAAAATAAACCAAGATTCAATTAAATCTTATGAAAAATTAATATGTTGAATCTTAATGATGTATATATATATATTAATAATATATTTATGTTTATAAACTTTTAAGTTTTTTAAAAGTCAAAATATACATGAAATTCACACAAGGACACCGCTCACAAGCATAATAAATTCCCACTTAAAAATAGCTAAAAACGTAAGCAAAATCACTCTTTTTATTATAATTTTAATAAAGGGACACACACATAAAGTGCTGTAATATAATTGTTTACCCTGTGTCTTAGTTTATCGAAACATGTATGAAAATGCGGGTGGGTGCGAAAAATCAGTCCTAACAAACTTTCACGTGCTTTTAACCATGACTTTAAAAGGAAAAAAGACAGTTCTATTGTTGCATTTATTGAATATTTGCATTGCAGACTGGTTCCTAGTGAAGTAGAGTGTGTTATAATACAATTACTGTTTACCGGTCCTTTTTTAAACTTGTGTTGTGTTATAAAAGTAAGGTGAGTAGAATAGTTAAAAATTTCTCAAGAAATATTTAAATAGCTTCTACAGGATGTTTAATTTAAACCAGGCTTTTTCATGTATTTTTAACCGACTTCAAAAAACTAGAAAGTTATTAATTCGATCAATTTTTTTATGTCTGTCCGGCGATTACTTTGTCATATCTCAACCGATTTGAATGATCTTTTTGTTTAATAGGGTATGTTACCGGATTGGTACCATTGTTAAAAAGGTGGTTTAAAATGTTATCCCCTAATTTTGGGGGTAACATTTAGGGGTTGATAAAAAATAAAAGTTTCCGAAAATAATTAAAATTTGATGTGAATAAAGCCACTGGGAATCTAAATCAAATGCAAAATTAAAACTTTTAAGAAACTACCCCTTTCGCCTTTAGGGTTAATATTAAGGGGTGATAAAAAATTAAAGTTTTCCGGTTAAATAAGGTTTACTTTCCAAAAAAAGCATAAGACACCTGATTTTAAAAGTATACGGATTTACTTCACATTACTTCAAGTGAAGTGGGTTAAAATAATTTTGTACTTTTTTTTTACTCGGTTCTATTTTTTTAAAAGTTTTTTTTATTAAAATAGTTTTTGAAACACGCCCAATGGAGAATACATTAATTCATTGATATAAACCAGTGGTCTTCAAACTGTGTTCCACGGAACCCTGGGGTTCCACGAATCAAAATAAAAATTCGAAGAAAAAAAATTAAAAATGTGCATGCAAAACATTCCCGTTCTCTATGATGTCCTAGAGTATTTTTTTACGATTATTCATTAGTATTAAAAGCCGTATTTCCCAACGCTCGGGCCATGGGAGAAGGAAGAGGGGGTGATAAAGAAGAATTTCGGCATCCGGTTTCCTCTCTTTCAACTAATTTCCTACAAACTTTACTGCTTTGCATGCGTGAATTCGGGTACTATTGAAAGAGATAGATTTTGGCAGAGATTAGTCTCAACAAAAGTGATGAAAAGCAGGGTCAAGTTTTATGAATGAAAAGAAAGGGGTAGAATCTGACCCTGAAAAAATACCTTTTTTCGAAGAAAACTGAGGGAATCTTGTGTCTGACTTCTGAACAAATTCTTTTAGCTTCATGTGCTTATGCAGACAAGACAAAGTCGTACAACAAAAAAGGTAACAATATTTGGATTTTGAAATTATCTTTTAGATTTTCAAGATTTAATGCCCAGGAATTTTAATCATTGCGTAAGGTAAAGTGAAAAAAAATTATTTAGCAGCTTTTGTGTTTTTTCTATTTTATTTATATATTTTTCGTTTTACATGTATAAATATAAATGTCATCAGTTTCCTTGAATATTTTCATGTTGACATTTTTAAGTATGTGTGTTTTCGTAGCTTGAATGTACCGTAATCGTCTTAAAACATTTTCGATTGACATTCTTATTCAAAGGAAAAATCATAATTTGCCTCTCGTATAAAAATGATTTCTTTAGTCGCTTATAAAGGACGATAGTAGTTCATTTAAAATGCAAAACATTAATGAGCTTTTGAGTACATTAATTATTTATATTAGTGATTTAAAAGTTACTACTCAAAACGACGTACTGGAGTATTGTAAAGATCTAGAAACAATGTTAACTGACGGGAATTCTTCAAATATAAACCTGGCAGACGAGATAGTAGTGGTTTTGGCTTTGCTAAATAAAAAAGAATGTCCAATCGAGATTTTAAAATTCATGTCGAATCTGGATTTTGCTCCAAATCTCGGTATAGTTTTAAGGACATTGCTTACTCTCCCAATAAGTGTGGCAAGTGGAGAAAGGAGTTTCTCTAAATTAAAACTCTTTTACGCTCCACAACGACCGATAATCGGCTAAATGGCTTGAAAACAGTAGCCATTAAACATGAACTGGCTGAAGAAATTAATGTTAAAGAAATTATAAAAAAAAATTCTCAGAATTAAAAGTGAGAAAAAAAACATTTTTAAGTCTCGGTTTAAATGTATTTTTAATATGCAATTAAATTTTAATATTTGGTGGTTCTATAATTTGTTTTGGTATTTTTTAATATCTATATTTTATTTATATGCACTATATATAGAAATGACTCTTTTTTTTCTGTGCGACCCTAATTTTAATTTAGAGCCAAAAACATAAATTAATAAATTAGTATTTTTTGCTAATCAAAACTTCAACATTATTGATAGAAATTTTTTTTCCTCACGTTTTATTTTAACATTAAGTTTGGGAAGGGTTTAGGTTATCTATTTTAATTTTTGTTATAAATGGGCGGCATTTTACCTCTTTGCCCGGGGGCGGCGAAACTGCTCTAGCGCCGGCCCTGCACTCATACTCAAAATATATTAGATTTTTCAGTATTGACGTACTATTGCAACAATGTCAACGTTCAAGATAACTTCGCCAAGTTCGTAATTCCGATTTCACATGTGTCGTACGGGCTGAATTGGCAAAAATGAGCTTCGTTTCATATAATGTCGCCAATACGGTTGCTATAATACGTATAAGTACCAATTTTTCTTATCATATATTTACTTTTATTTCTTCAGTAATAACTTTAATTTTACTCCTTTTGATACTATTTATTTATAACCTTATTCAACCAATATATATTTTGAGGAATTTTTTTGTCACTCGTTTGAGTTACTTTTGCTTATTTTCAATATGATCCAAATCATACATAACAGGTACTGCATTTTCTCATTTAGAATCTTCAAAACTCTCAACTTGATATACTGTCTAAGATTTTAAGCCTCTGAAATTCCTAGTTATTATAGTTATTCACTACCAGGGTGATAAAACGCTTGCTAAATGGATAGAGGGAGCAAAAACGATTTGGAATCACATCGCATTTGCAGGATTAGAAATGCCTTTTACATGCTATACTGCATACTAAAATTATCAAATAAAAGTGGTTGCATCCAATTCTATAGACTAGTGCATACTCTATCATTTATATATATATATATCCAACTTGGTGAAATCCCATCCTCGTCACCAAAAGTATTAGCCAAGCTGAAATATCACTCATACAACAAATGCAATATGACAGAAAAAGTATAATTCAATAATACGAAAATCTATCTCAAAAATACAAACACAACAATTATTCTCATAAAAGTCCATGAAACAAAATGCTCTCTGCCTTTTAAATGAAAACCCAATTTACAGCTAAAAAAGGCATATTTTTTTTTACTTGCTCGAGAGAACCAAGCTTGCACAAAGAGTTTCGAGCTGCGAACCAACCCCCCGAGTGGATAAATTATTGATAAGACAAAACGAAATAGATATACAAAATAGGATCCCGGATGACGGACCTTTCCTCAAAATTCTTGAGAATAGGGAAACGAATACAAAACACAGTCTTAGAAAAGCAGTTTACCAAAGTGGTCACTCACCGGGTGCCGGAAAATGATTAACCCTCTAAGTGGATACCTTCCTCCTGAAAAGTTATTCCGAAAGCGGTAACTCTTATTTTGAAGTTTCCTTTAAAAATGCAACAGACTTCTTTCCTTTCCCCCTTTTAGAACTTGGGAGGTCGAACGGGGACAATTTTATGACCTAGTTCGGTTCCTTTGTCAAGTAAGAACCAAGAGATCAATCGTTTACAGCTAATCCGCTCTTGAAAACGTTACTTGAAGGCAGAAAAATCCGTGCAATGCATTTTCGAAGCATCTTTACACTGACGGAATTTTCCGTGCTATCCGCTTAGAGGGTTAATAGTAAGAGTAACAATGCAAATACTTAGAAAAACAATAAACACATACAGATGCTGTCTCACTAATGAGATAGATAAGTCCTCGGAAAAGGAATAAAGTACAAATGAATACCGCACTTAAAAGGGAATGCAAAAAACAGAGGGGATGCAAGATGAAAGAAAATGAAGGTCCATAATTATATTTTATTATATTTTTGGATAGAGGGCAAAAAAGACAGTTACCACATAGCAACACAGTACGTTGACCAGAGGTGGCGAACCTTTTTAGATCAACGTGCCATTTTTTTTTCTAAAGAAATGTTTAATGAAGTATAGACGTCCCGTCAAATTATTTTGACTTGTGATTATTGGGAAATAATAAAACTGCATACCAACAACACAAAACTCTATTTACTATGAAAAAGTACCTTTTGCACTGTATAGTTATAAATGTTTTAGTTATACGTGTAATTCAACTTAAAGTAAAATTAGTGTGGTTTCTGTTGTTGCAGATTGTGTGTGTGGACAAATAACTTATATTAGGATTGTAAGATGTTACTTTTAGTAGAATGCATGCTGAATTAGAGTCATCTACTAAATGGTTTTGAAGCAATTAATTATTTTTGCTGTGGCTCACTTTTTTTGGCTAGAGGGTTTACGATTTCTTTCGAAATACCGTTTTACAGACGGTATTCTGCATACCACTATTCCAGAACATAAAACACACACTGCTTTGTCGCCTTTTTTAATAATGTCATGCTTCTCGGTCCATCAAATTAGAAATTCTCTATTACACTTACTATCTTACACTTTTTGTTGTTTTGCCGAACTAGCCATATTAAATAACAGTTAAAAATCTTAAATATAACACAGATAAACTTTAAAATACAATTGTGTCAATGAAATTGATTATGCTATGCGTAGACAAACTTTACATCATAAACAATTGCAATTTACGACGTAACCAAGGCAAGACAATAACAAAGGAGTGTGCTCTCCTCCCCCCGATCACTCGCGTTTGTTCGTAATACTTCATAGTGAACTTTAAAATTTTAAAATAAAATACACACCATTTTGATCACTGGCGTGCCAAAAATATTGTGTCGCGTGCCATCAATGGCACACGTGCCACTGGTTCGCCATCCCTGGTGTAGGCCCTCACAGAGGAAAAAAGGCGCTGCGACTAGGGGACAAAAGGGAAAGTGTCACCACAAGAGCACATACACCTCACTCCCTACTACATTTTCTTTGCAACTCATAGCAATGGAAGTAACAATCGGAAAGGAATGCGATCATAAACGGAGGGACAAGGGGAGAGACCCTCCGAATAGCAGATGGAAATTAGGGATGGGGGAGTTAACACTGGACAGGAAAGGACTAGCAAAGAGTTAAATTAACCATGGAAATAAATCTTCACGAACAGCTTTTCACCGCACAATGCTGAAAAGACAACTTTTCCATTTCTTTAAAATCCTGTCCCACTTTTGATATGGATACAATGATTAAACACTTCTAAGGTGGACGTAAATAATCATATGCGTAATAATAATAAATAATAATAATAAAATAATAAATATGCGTAAAGACGCATATTAAGTATATAATCAAGAGAATCATTCCGACACAGGCTATTTTTATTCATCTTTAAAGAATTATAAACAAAACAGTTGTTAAAATGCTAACAGCGAATCCCACCTCTTGTTATTGAAACATTACATAGATACTGTAACATTTTGGAGTTATGAGCCCAAACTTCTCATTAAACTACTTTCTTTTACACTAACTTGTTGCTGTTCTTGTCTTTTCTTTTCTTGACCAAAACATATAGAAGAAAGGCATTTCTGACCCTACAATGCTATGTGATTCCAAATCGTTACTTCTTCCTGTAAGTTTGTCGCCCAGTCATTCCGCAAAATAACTTCGCAAAAATTCAGTCTAATATGTCAAACAGTATTACCAGTGATGACAACATAATTCAGTCGTGGATATTATAAAAAAAGATTATTTCGAATTATACTTTTTGTCTGAACAGTTTGTCAAAAATAATTTTTCCTCCAGTTTATTTTAAAATTATAACACATTATATATACCAATTAGTATATTCACTCTCACTCTCGCTCTCTTTTCTTTTCGCTCCTCTCTCACGCTCTCTCTTTTTCTGTCTCTCCTTATATATATGTAACAAAGTATAAAAAATGTATAAAGTTTACCATTTTTATTTCATCTTAAGAAGTAATACATATACAATAGCACGTGCATAAAAATTACATGGATCTCCACAAGAATTTAGAAAGTAATATAAAATATAGATAATATATGATACAAACGTAGACAATCAACAACCCCCCACTGAACTGTCGTTTTTCCATTTCTAAATTATCTAGAAAATTACTTGGCAAACATCGATATTCTACATTTAAAAACTTTTCTAAATATTTTTCTTTTAATATGTATATTTAAATTATAATCATTATAAAAAAATTTCCCTTAAAATTATACCTTTGATGATCGAATAAGTGTCTGCAAAATTAAATTTAGCTTTCAATATCTGTGAAAGGATCTTCTCTACATCCTAAAGCACATCTTCAGTATATTTAACTCATATTAAGCTGTATTAACTAACATACAAAAAAATGTAATTCCGAAGATTTCCAAAATTTTTTGGGTTTAAACTTTATAGCATCATCATTCTTCCTCTTCCCTGTTGTTTCTTTTTCATTTCTGCATAAACTTGAGCTTCTTTCTTCAACATCATTCTTTTCTTTTCGAAATCTTCATCACCACTAGATTCTTCTTCTTCTAAATAATAGCAGAACAGAAAGACAAGGAATTAAATGTTTGACTTTTAATAAAGGAAAAATCACACACACAAATAAATAAATAAATAGCACTGGGGAAAATAATTAATCTCCAGGAAAAAATAATTGAGAGTATTTTCATTGTTTGAAATGTAAAATTTCGTTTTGCATTCGAATCTGGAAATATTTTTAAGAAAAGGTTGATTAATTAAAAATAAAATATTAAACAATGTAATTCCTCAAAAAATATTTTTTATGCCTGTGTACACACACATAATGTTTTTAATTGTTTTAGCTGAGAATCATATAAGATCAATCCAATATTCGAGGTAATTGAATGATTTCATAAAATGAACACAAATTTCTTTTTCTTAAGTGAATATTACAAAAAATATTAATGTAGGGGTGTATTTTATTTAAACAAGCGGCTTTCTTTTGTTGTTTAGGGGTAAGTCATTATGTCCAGGATCTTGATATTCAAAGAAATTAGCTGATTAGAATAAAATTACTGTTTAATGAAACATTAGATTATTTACAATTCAAACTTTGAGTTACTTCACGGAGCATACTCTCAATTATCGCTAAGCCTATTGACCTCCACGTTGACCGAAAACGTGACCTATCGCCTGTAAACCGGAGTCTGACTCTTTCGCGTCTCTCTCTCGTCCCCTGTCGCTATCGTTTCTCCCCTAAAACCCACCATTCCGGAGGAGATACATATATTCGCTGGTAGCGCCATCTATTGGTGAGGTTGTAACCTCACTGATCAGGGAATATATTTATATTCTTAGTACTTTAAATTCTACATTAATTAATTTTTAATTCTTTATAAAGAATTATTATTTTTAATTCTTTAAATTCTTCATAAAATTGATTATAAATATTATTGATTTATTGCATTCTTAGAAAAAATATTTTATAATAAGAAGAAGAATTTTTATTAATTTTGATTACCTGTAACTTTCAATTTACGTGTTGCTGGCAAAGGTACCAGTTTCGCTGGCTCCATTTTCTGTAAAAACTAAAAATTGAACACATAAATCAACAACAGTAAAGGAAATTCAAAAATAAAGAAAACATTGCATAAATTATTTACAATTTTATTAAAATAAATACCCTTTGGAAAGCTGTAAATAAATGAGAATCATTATACACTTATAAATATATATTGAATACATGAATTCATTTGATTAGATTAACTTTGTAATCAATTTTTAGAGCTAACTTGACACTAAATTTTAGTATGAAAAATTATAATACACTGGTCCTTGTAAAGATTCCTTGCATTTTTCAATTTCAGCTTGTTAATGTACTTTTATTATTTTATACATTTTTCATCATTCCTGATCTAAATGGCAAATATAACAGAACATTTATTCTTCTTTGAAACTATTTCTATTTAGATAAATCCTACTGAAAATAGATCTAAAAGACTTTATTTTAATTAATAAATATAAAATGATATCTTTTTGAAGATACATTATAAGACGTATTATACATAAATTGAAGCCCGATGGCTGAGTGGTAGTTTATCGCGCTTCCATACCTCAAGTCCGGAGTTCAAATCTCAGTCGACTCAGTCTTTCATCCTTTTTTGGGGTCGATAAAAAAGTACCAAATTTGCATGGGGACTAAACACTGGGGTTTTCACGTCAGACTGACCATCTGACCAGAACATCTGCTCTTGCACCTCAGCCTCCATGATCACGTAAACTAAGATGGGTACAATAGGTATTGGCCCTGATGGGCTGTTGCGCCATTGATTTTACTTTAGTTTATACATAAGTAAATACAATATATAGGAGAAGATTAGAAATGAAAGTATTTAATGAGACAGAAAATCTTGATATTGAGCACGCATGATCTGTTGATATAAAGCAATGATTATGTATTACGTTCATGCAATTTTTTTGTTAATGATCCAATAAGACTATAAGAAAAGCTATTGTGTGTGGGGAAAATGTAAATAAAATAATGTAAATGCGTGTTTGAGATTTTGGTTGGTTGTGTAATCAGTTAGAGCGTGCGCATTTTTCATTTGCTGCAAAAGTATTGATTACGGCTAAAAGAAAACAAATGAAATTGTTTTTCTAATGCATAATCATTAGAATTTTGGAAAGCAGAGAATCAAAGACAGAAATTCTAGTATCATAACTGTTGCACAATACATAATTTCTCAAAACGCAATAAAACCATTGAAAACGTTCACATACAGCTTTAAGAGGTAGAAGAGAGTAACAACAACCAGAAAAGACCGATTTCTACCCGTAACTGGACTATATGTGTTAGAGGAACTTACTGTAAGACGGGAAAAATGTTTTCCATGAAAAAAGTTTACAAAAGATTCAAGGAAGAGGCCTGTATGACAGTTACCTAGTTATTTGCGTGTTATTTTGTGTGCTAAAAAGAGCTCTTTTGTGATCGTGTTGAGACAGATGGAGCTGAGCAGACAATCGACAAAGATGTGATATTTTCCTGTGAATCAGAAGGCTGATAGTGTGATTTTCCTCATAGAATAACTGGAGAGAACATGGAAAGCACTTTACCATACACATATCACAGTAAAAGATCAGTTTGCAATGGAAGTGTTTGGGTAGAGGTTGGTATGTTTGCTTTATGCTCAGACCTTCACATTTTCTGAGGAGAATCTGTTATATGTTATGGAACAAAGTACCAAGATGAGCTCTGGTACCTCATCTTCGTCTTTTTCGAGGTGCTGCCTGCTTAGAGTTCTTATTCATTCGCTACAATGGGACATCACACCATTCTCAAATCGGGAAGGCATGTCTTGAACATTAAGTTATCAAGCACATGAAGTAATAGCTAGCATGATCTATAGACTTGGGCCGCTTTTCCGCTTAAGGCACTCTAGGCGCATGCCTAGAGTGCAAAAGACTTGGGGGCGCAAAAAAAGAAGGGGGAAATTTAAATTACAGCAAATATACAACCCCCAGTGAGTCGCGAGAGAAGCATTTCTGCCCTGAAATGAGATCTACTGTGGAAAAAGAAAAGCTTAACAGTTTGATATTTCCATGCACTCAAAATGATATTACAATAAAAATGATTAGAATGATGTCATTAATGATTTTGATATGATCAAAGCTTGAAGGAAATCTTTGTAGTACAAACACAATGATAGCGACCCAACAAAGAATAAAGATGTCTGAAAGTTAAAGATGGTAAAGCGATAAGCTGAAAAAAAAAAGATGATAATTAACAAATTTAAAACAGTTCATACAGTAATGTATATTCTATACTGTAACTGAAAACGATTTTAGTAATTTACTGTACTAAAATTTACAAAAGGGTGGATGGGTGTTCCGTAATGCCACAAGGCAAGAAATGAAAGTAAGGAAAGGTCAATGGCCAAACCATGACATTATCCTTTCCTTACGGCTGCCGGTTGCCAGTCCGGGACACGGCGGGTCTACAGGTAGTGGATAATGGAAAGACTCCAAAGTGCAAAAGCAAAGAAAGTGAAAAGTGTTAAGAGAGTTAAAAAAATCCTTCCCGAAACAAAACTGGCAAGGTACGAACTAAAGGAGGAGGGTGCTCTAGAAATAAGGGGAGGTTAAAAACTGCCCCATCAGCTTTCACCAAAGACATTACTGAGAAAAACTATTCAACTGCAAAATAAACACCTCATCTGATCCAGATTCTCATTCCTAGCTTGAAAAATTGCTGTGAATGGTTGTATTGCAGCATGAGATGATCATATTCCGTATTAACCAACATGAGCATTTCCTTACCTTTTCCGGCAAAATTTTTTAAACAATTGCAGTAATTCTTCTTGCACTGATAGGCCGAATCCTTTTTTTTTATTGCATCTTCAATCGTTAGTAAAATAAAGCAATGAATTAATTTTTTATGCTTCCTTCAACTACTCCCTTTATTTGTAATAGCTATTTGAGTGCATTAAATTTCATTTTTTATAATACTTTTTATTCCACATCCTATTTGAAAAAAATAACCACTGTATTTAACTTGTTGGAAGCAGTGTATATTATAAATTTTTTTCACCTTAAGTATTGAATAAGTACATATATAAACTTAAAGGATAATAAGGTATTAATAGTATGTATAACATATTACAAACAAATTGAAAATTATATGTTTTTTTTTTTAAAAAAAAGATCTTGAGTCACATTTATAACATATTGAAACACATATTGTGTTGTTTTCTCTGCTGTGATACTTTCCTTGAGGGAAATTGAGTTTTACAGGCGAAATTCGCTTGTATAACTCAATTTTCTACAAGGAGAGTACCACTGCAGAGAAAACAACATATGCTAGAAACACCCACTAAGAAAATAGTGGGTGTTTCACTGTTCTCTTCACAAAAGCTTAATGTTTTGCATTTAATTCTATTCATATATATAAAATTTCAGATTTGTACTTACTTCTTCTTCTTTTAGTTCTTCTTTCAGAGCTTCTAGATCTTGATCTTTTAATTTTTCGAATATTTTGCCTAGAAGAGTCTCTATTTTAGTGACAATCACAGTCGCTTCCTCATCAGGTGTTGTTCCCATTTCGCTTTCATCCTCCTGTTTGAAACACAATATTGTTACCAATTTTGCATGTGAATGCTTAAAATAGCGTAGATAGTTTATATCTGGATATGCAAAACGTTAATATTACTTCATGTTGTATTTATTTTATGTTAAAATTGTAATATTTGCAAGCAACATCGTTCCTTGAATTATAATGGCGATTCAATGGAAACTTGGTGAAATGTTGGCGATGGAGCCAAGTTGGCATAATTTTTGGTGACCATATTGGTGACTTGATGACCATTTGAATACTTCTGGAAATTACCAGAGAAATATATTAATATCACAATGAATAACGTAATAGGATCTTTCTCGAAAGATTGATGCAACCTATATAAATAGGATTCACTCTCTAAAACTGATTCAGTATTGTTTTGACCTTTGAAGAGTCGACTAGCAATTACTTGCAACTATCGGACGAGTGCTTGCGAATAATCTTAATCATTACGTATTTGTATTTTAGACTCTGATAGTTGTGTCAGAGTGCTGTAAAAGGTGTGAAGGCCTTCTGGGATTTATTTTGAGAATTTGCTGCTGTATCCTGTATTTCTAAGGATCACTTTTCCACAATAAATTTTCATCGCTCTTAAAGAATTCTTTTGCTCTTTGAGATTAATATCATAAAGTCATCAAACCCCGATCCACGTAACAATATTTACTTAACATTTTCCCTAATTTAAAAATGCATCGATGGAACTATTAAAACAAGAAGTTGAATCTTGAATTCCAGTATGAATTATGTGTTCAGTAAGGAAAAATCATATGACTAATTATAATGTAACATAAAATAACAAAGATGATCTATATAATAAAAAACGCATTGAATAAATAAGTAATACACGGAAAATATGCATTTTAATACATAACTTTGAAAGGCATTATATATATAACTTCTAAGAAAAAAAATTACTTTTTACCTCAGCTTCTTCTTGAAGAAAAATTACTTCCTAAATACTAAAGATTATCATTATTATTTTCTAATATCAGGTTATACAAAAAAGATATAAAAAAATAATGTATATTTCCTAAAATAAATTTTTAAAAAATATTATTTAAAATTAGAAAATGGCCTAGAAATTTTAGGAAAGCTAATTTTTTTAGACTTGAAAAGACTTTGTAAAAAATTCGCAGTCTCTTGAAATCGATATTTTTCTGACATAATAAATGTTTTTACTTCTTTGAGATATTTTTCCATCAGTTGAAGCTGTTGCCATAATCCAGACTTAATATCAGCATATAATTTCTTTATCCTTTCCAACTCATATTCTGAGGCTGACTTTCTTTTCAGTTGTTCTTCATATTCCAACTTTGCTTGCTCCAATTCCTTTTCGAGCACTCTGAAAAAATAAAACATTTGTGCTTTAAATTTAGAAAGTATATTTTAATATTGAAACTTAATACCACGTAAATTGCAGGGTTCAGAAAGAAAAATACATCTATCTCTATTCATTGCTTTCTTGTAAGTGTGTAAACTTGGGAAATTTCCATATTGCGACACTAAAAAAACATAACTTTTATTACAAATTAAATTGTAAAGTTATTTTAATTAATAGGAGAGGAATTTTTAAATAAGTAGGATGTTTAACAATAGAAAATTAAAAAAATATTTTTTTAATAACCATGGCTGCCCATTCAAAATATAATTTCATGAAGAAAAGTTCCGAACAGAGTATGATTTCAATACAGATGCACATAATGAGCACTTATAGCGCCACGAACTAGCTCTATATAAAGAACACACAATATAGTTTTTCTTAAACTAACACTGGGATTGTTTTTGTACACTTATTTTACGTGAAGAGCTATACTCCAAGCAGAATATGATAGTCATCCGAGCACGTTTCTGCGTTTCATCGAAGAGGAATTGTTGTCTATAACGAATAAAAATTATCCTTCCGGAAAAATTGGTAATAATGGATCGTGTCGTACGTTAGTAAGCAACAGTAATGCTGATTTGTAATTAATGAATGTAGAAGGGAATGATTAGCTGACGTACCGATTACACAAGCTTTATCACCATTACACTTGATGACTCATATACGCATGATAGTGATGGATCACTGTACCACATCAGGAATTATATCACAACAAATACGGTACATTGTAAATCGCCGTACCATTCGAGGTCGTTTGCAATATAGAGCAACGTAAGAAAGGAGTTTACTGTCTATACCGACAAATCATGCTTCTGTCTGCACCACCATGATGGTCATTTTGGAGATATCGTGGAGAAGGGTTTCTTAACTGCTGTTATATGCAGCACCATACTGATTTTACATCCGGCATTATGGTTTCACATGTAATTGATTTTCCCTCTTTCGATGACAGTACAATGTCCAATAAGCTCAATATCTCTGAGAGCTTAGAAATTGTTGCCAGAGCTTTCTGAGGACAATGCGCAATCATATATGACACAAAATGTTCAAGGTTTCTTCATATCCCACCAATTGCATTACTCCTTTGGCTTGCCTGTTGCCCCGATCTATCGCCTATCGAATAAGTCTAGCCAATGATTGAAAACTACTATATAGTTTTCCATACACCCTCCTCTACTTCAGCATATCAACTTTGGCAATCTGTGGAGGCAGCGTAAGCAGTCATACTTTAACAAAACATTCAAAGCCTCTTTTATTCAATGTCAGAGAGTCCATCATTGGTTCTTTCCTGCCATAGTAGCAACACTCAACAGTAAAATCACTATCTTCTTCAACTTATGAGCTCCTACCGAATTAACCACATCTATTTTCTTTGAATTAAATGTCGAGACAAATAGCACTTCAAAAATAACTTCTGACATATCACTATTTTGATACTGCGCCCTTATCTTCTACGTTTAATTATTAATGTATTAATGAATTTAATTAAGGTATTAATGAAGTTCAAATTAACATATACTCTGAATTTTTCCCCGTCATCTATCATGAGGGTTGATGCCTTTTATGCGGGGCCCAAAACATCTTTTCCCAGAGAAACTGAAGGGTTTAACACTCTTTGTCTATAGTTGGCTAAAAGTTCAGTTTCGGCTTTTTTTTTTGTCATTTTACTTTTAAGGCATTACATTTTCTGCGTGAATCCAGCATATATATATATATATACACTGAAAATTTCAAATATCCATTTCATAAAATTTGGTAGTTGCTCAAATCTTTAATAAAAGAAGAAAGAATCCCTTTATTAAGAAAAAGTATCAAAAGAGCGCATTTTATAATCCAACTTATAATATTTAAAAAAAGAGCTCACTGAGTTTAACTACTCAGTATTATTCAACTCGCATACTTTTATTTTTACGAATTATGTTATAGTAATCCAAGAAACTCATAAACGTTGAGACATTTGCCTCTAAAATTCAACACTTGAATCAAATTTTTTGTAAAGTTGATAAAACAGTTATATATAAATTTAGTTTTTAACATAATAATTGAAGTTGGGTAATACAAAATTAAATTTACATTTGAGGTGATGCCAGTTCCGCTCCTCGCAAACCTTCATTTTTGCTCTGCAACTCCTTTGCTTCAGCTTTCATATCTTCTAATTTTTGCTCTGCTTTCTTAACGAGCTCCGATAGTTCCTCTTTTGTAGCCTTTTGAGATAAAAACCTTGCCTCGGCATCCTGAAAAAACCGATAAAGCTGTTACAGCTAGCATTAAGGAACTTACGGATACTGTTTTTCTGATATTATTCCATGCAAAATCACCCTGAAAATTTTAATAAAAATTATGAATTAAATATTTTATGAGTAATTTTACTCAAATGCAGCGCTTCTCAATGCTCAACTTTTAATACTCACGACCCAATATTCAATCATCCTTTTCATCGCCCCCCTCCATACCATAACCATGTATTGAATTCAATAATACTATACTTTGACACTAAAAATACAATACGAATTTAATTTCTTATGTGCCGCCGACGTATATAAACGTCTCTCTCAGTCAAAGCACTAATTTTCTGGACGTATATATGCGTCTTTCCTAAGTACAATCTTTTCTGTGCACTGCTATCCATTCAATTATTCCGAAGGCTTTGAAATGCAATAAAAGGACCTTGACATGTTTACGAAGAATTTACTTATTTCAGAGGATTTGCTTATTTATTCCTCTTCTCTCCTCCTCCCCCAAAAAACCTTCAAATTACGCGCGTCTATGTGGTAAACCATGGCACTGGGGAGCGAATCGCGTAACTTTTAATCAGAAGTTAAGGAATTTAATTATAAACCGTAAACATTATCAAGATAAGTGTTAATACAAGCCCATGGGGTCACTGATATTTATCAAACTTGTTCTTAACTTAGTATTGTTAAATAAATACTAAAATACACATTGTACAGTACTGATACATTTATAAGTGTATTATATCCGTATAAATGTATATTTTATATTTTATTATATCAGAAAGTATTTTGTTTGTTTACTTTCAGTAAATTAATAATTTTTTGAATAATCTTTTGTTTTTGACTTTTCAATAGGCTCGCCCCCCCCCCTCGTACAGTTATCACGCCCCCCAAGGAGGCGCACCCTACAGTTTGAGAAACGCTGCTCTAATGGTCTTGGGCTGGTAGAATTCGTAGAGAGTATATTTGTTTAATTAGAAATTAACAAGCTAGTATTCACAAAACATAATTCTTCTCTAATTTTTAATTTCAAATTGAGTTCTGATACTATGAGCAGTCGTCAAAAAGAAAGAATCGATATTTAGAACTCATGAGAAAAAAAGAGACTTAAAGAAATTAAGTTTGGAAGAATCTCTGTTCTCGCTTCACCTTGAGATTAAATCAGTGTTTCTAAAACTGTGAGGCACAACTCCTAGGGGGAGGAGGGACTAACTCTACGAGGGGGGTGCGAGCATACTGAAAAATCGGAAACAGAAGATTATTTTTTTAAAAAATTATTAACTAACTGAAAGTAAATATACAAAATACATTCTGACATAATAAAAAATAAAATACACATTTATACTGATATAATACACTTATAAATGTATCAGTACTGCACTATGTGTATATTATAGTTAATTTAACAATACTAAATTAAGAACAACATTAATAACTACCAACGACCCCATGAGCTTGTCAAATGTAAAATTATATACACAAATTGACACTTATCTCGATAATTTGTACGGTTTATAATTATTCCCTTAACTTCTGAACTCACGTTACGCGATTCGCTCATCAACACGTAGGCAAGCGTATGTGATGTATTAGAGAAGGGGGGGGAGAGAAAAGGAATAAATAAGCAAATCCTCTGAAATAAGTAAAAAATCCTTCGCAAACACTCTAAAGGTCCTTTTATTGCATTCTAAAGTCTTTGGAATAATTTTATGGATATCAGTGCACAGAAAATTTCGTATTTCGGAACGACGTATATATACGTCTGGGACAATAAATGCTTTGACTGAGTGAAACAATTATATACGCTGATGGAACTTAAGAGGTTCAAGTCGTATTGTAGTTGAATTGTAAAAAGATATGATTTAATTAAATACATTGTTATTGTATGGAGGGGGAGGACGCGAGGAAAAGCACATTTAATTTCAGTTTAATGAAACAAAAGTAACAATATCATAATTTTCTACAATTTTTTTGAAATAAGGACTAGATTATTTGTCTAAATTCTCATCACTGTCTGCAAGTTTGTGTCAGCCAACTTGCATCTGCATTTACTCTTGCTAATCTTCATGCAAGAAAAACGTTGCTCATAAATAATGCGAACTAAAATATAAAAAACAATTTCCCTGCAAATTTCTTCACACATGAAAATTTTTCAGCTGACAAATATCACTAAAAATTAGTTCCAATTTCTTTGCAGTGTAATCTGACTTCAAGTCACGAAGTTCAAGCTGTAGCCCCTCAGATGCTGGTATCAATATCGGCAGAAATGGGATAAAAAATTAAATTTAAGCTCAATTTTTTTAAACCCTGAAATCTTGTGACCTCGTCCTCTAAACTCTGCAGAGGATCTCTTAGGAAAAACACTTTCAGATATTTTGTGTTCCTAAGAATGAAAAATGAAAGGCGAATCTTTGATTACTCTCGGGAAAGTAATCCCAGTCAGTTCAAAGCGGTTTTTCTGTCTAGACGGGCCGCAAAAAACCCCTTTGTGGACCACTAGTTGCTCACCTCTAACTTAAAACTATTGTATCTATAGGTAAGTAACGTTACACATATAGCTATCATATTCTTTATAGTAGTTCTTCCGCCTGATCTCATAACATCCAAGATTCGCCAAAATATTCGAGCAGAATTCAGTTTTTCTTTTCGCACCTTTCTCGCAAGGCTGTCGCTGGTCTCTCGTAGGTCTCCCTGATCCCTTTCAAATATGTCTCATTAAACCTTCTGAATGGGACTCTCTTGCGCTCCCTCTATCTCAGATTGAAAATAACATGGTATTCTACAAGGCATCCAAATACCAGGTCCCGAGCAAAATTGGCTCTTTCGGAACAAAATCCCGTCTGACTCACGACCATTTTGTCACCGCATGTCAAAAGTCATTCAGATGGGCCATAAATCGACATATTACAGCTGCGCATAGAATACAATTCCTGGAATTTCCACACATGTGTCACACGCCACAGGATAAGTGGAATGAAAGAATGGACTAAGCAGATAACGCAGGCGTGCCTTATCAATTTCCCTTATTTGAAGGAAGATGTCATATTGTGCGAAAAAAAAAGGTAGAAAATAGCTGGCTAACTATGAAGCTACGCTACAAAAGGCATAGACAAGGCCGTTTTCTATAAATTTATGGTAGAATTCAAAGCTGAAAAGATCTCTTGGTATATATCGTTGGCATATACTTTATATATTTTTCTATTTAGTTTCCAAACAATACATTTTCCCTGTACTTTTATAACGAAATTTTCTAAATTGATTTCATAACTCTATACTGTACTTACGTTAATATCTGATATGCCAATGGCTTCCTTAATTTTTTCAAAAGCTTCGTGAAATCTTTTCAGTTCTGCTTCTTGTTCTGTACGAAGCTGTCTCCATTGTTCTGCAGCTTCTGAATCTCGCAATTCCATGGATTGTTTCTACAAGTAGAAATTCAAAAAGTAAGAAATTCTCAATTAAACAATTTGGAATCAAATTATTAAAATATAAGAACTTAATTATGACTTGTTCACATTTTGCTAATGTATTGGAATAGAAGTTTTATTTTAAAGGTATCCATTACATTCGAGATCATTTTCAAAAACAACTTATTCCTTTGAAAACTGCTTTCCTTTTTTATTAATTCGAATAGATTATTTCAATAAAATTTAAACATTATACTTATGAAATAAATCGATGTAATAATATATATGAGTGAAATAGGATTCATAATCGTAAAATATGATTCATAGATCATGAGTATTCGAGTTTTTGAATTTATGTGTGTGCGCATGAGCTTCACAAGATCTAGTTAATTCTTCAATCAGAAGTGTAACCGTAGAATAAAAAAACTTAATGCTTTTTTCAAGTTATAACTGTACCTGCATTGTCAACTGCTTCGGCTTCAGTGCTTTGCTGTATTCAGCAATTACTTTTTCTTTTTCTTGTCGTGCTTTTAAAGCTTGAGCTTCCACTATAGACAGCTCTTTACGAGCTTGCTCTCTGCGTTCATGAGCTTTTATTTCACTAGCAATAAGCTTCTCAATATCAGCTTGCTGCTCTCTGTATTTATCCTCTAATTCTTCCAATAACTGAGGATAGGCCATTAACTCCTAAAAATGAATAATGAGTAGTGAGTGAGTATTTATTAATGTCGCATTATAAAGGATATCGTCGTATTATATTACACGAGGACTATTGGTAATGGACCTCGTAATTTTGAACCATGGTCAGGGTGACGGGGACGTTACCTGAGATAGTATCCCACTCAATCTCCATATAATGTCAAAGGGAGAACTTTGAGCCAGGACAGATTAAACGTGCATTTGCCCCTCTACATGTGGATTTTCAGTGGCACTAGGGCTTGAACTCATAACACGTCTTCTACGAGTATTAAATTACCTTGGACACAGTGAATAATAAAATTTGTTCAATAGTATTTACTAACATGACCAGATTTAGGCAATGGCCACATAGGATAGTGATCAGAACAGCTGTAATATAGAGTGATTCATAAAGAACAATGAAAGGTATTATATATCACCAGTAATAAAATTCTATGGGACTATTTTAGGTTTTGTTAGAGACAGTCACAGATGTTCTATGTGTGAACCCTTAGTCACACGACGTACATCTAGCCGCTACTCCATTTCTAACGAAACGCGTGTTAATGTATCAAGTCCATTGATAGCGGTTTTAATACGCTGTTTCAGCTTCATCCAGGACTGTCACAAACTTCCAACCAAGCGACTCCCAATCAAGCTATTCCCAACCAAAAGGCACCTACAGCGCCACCGCTTGAAGGAACTGATATAATTGAATATATAAATAGACGCGTGGAAGAAACGCCCAGAAAAAAGCAGAGAAAGCCAAGCAGAGAAAGGTTGAGAAACTACGTGATATCTTGAACAAGTTGTTATTAATAGAAATGTTATTTGTCTAGTGTGTGCCGTGTTAGTTGTGTGTGTAAAGTGTAATGTATTATGTGTGTGATAACAATTAAACTTTTTAGAAGTTCACAAGCTTTGTTTTATTTGGACTTCGTTTTCTTCAATAAGTGGCAGCCCTCCATTGACAAGGTAAGTCTTTCACCTTTACCTTTTTTTCATTTTTAATAGCAAAAAGTGAAAAGGACTTTTACTTTTGCACAAAGAGTAGTTTAAGATTTTTCTGTTTTAATGTTAGAGTTTCTAGTTGGAGCTTCTCCGAATCGCGATCGAAAATGCCATTGCACAGCAGTTGCGGTTTCCATTCAATAACACAAAAAGCTTTTTACACTGCAAACACTGGCACTTTAACTGACTAGTCACATGACACGTTTACTATTGCTTACGTCACTTCCATCAGGGCATAAAACACAAACTTTGAGAGTACATCTACCTTACGGTTAGCTGAGGTGGTACCTGTCCTTAATTGTTGTTGTCTTAAAGCATCTTGAAAGTGCATACTTCTTTATGAATCACTCTGTATTTCATGTAACTTAATTGAACTACAATATTTTACTGGTCAATTTGAATTTTCAAAGTAATAAATTCAAATGACGAGCTTGCTAAAAACAAAAAGATATGATTTGATTGATTGTTTATTAATAAGTGATTAATTCTTAACCTTTGCAAGGCTCATAAGTTCCTCCTCAATGGGCCTTAAATATAATGTGGAACCTTTCATACAAGTCTGTTGAATTTTGCCAAAGAGTAGTTTAAAGAATTCCCTCATATATTTAAGAATATATGTTACATGTTCAAATACGATGTAACGGTTTCACAGCGAGTACAAATAAAAGTTTTTAAGGAACAAAATATTTGTTCAGTATCTATTTCTTGCTAAATCATATAGTTGAATAGTAGTTTCAAATCATATAAGTTTTTTTAAGATGTGCGTGTTCTCAATGAATAATGTTCGGAATAATGTACAGAAATATACAACCCGTTCGGTGCAAATTTAGCTCTTTATTATTGTACAAATTGACATTCAAATAATGAATAACTTAAAAAGTATAAATGACTAATTCAGTTTACAAATTAAAAATAAGGAACAGAGCTTACTCTTCGTAACTGATCTTGAATCGCTTTGTATTTCGCTTGGATAATCTGACATTCCATCAAATTCTTCTCTACTTTTTGATAATCATTTTCTAATTCTCGTACTCGCTGTACAGAAATTAAACACAAGTAATATAAAAAAAATTAAGTCAATTCCTACTTAGATCAACAAAGAAACATTTTATTTTGGCTACTTTTTATTAATTAGTTACAATTAATATAAATTTGTACATACATATGAAAGAATCACAACATTAAGTGGTAATTAATTTTTATTAATTATCATTAAAGTATCGTTTTGTCCTCCAAAACAATCGTGTGAAAAAATTTCAGTGCAACTGAATGCTTTAAAACGTGGGGGAAAAAATATTTTTAAGTTTTGACTCAAGTCGCTAAAAATGAAACCAACGTGTCTGTATCTGTAATTCTTTAAATAGTTAGTTTCAGTCCATTAATTCTAATTAATTTTAATTAAATTATCGTACTTTTACCCAAAACTATAGTGTATAGAAAATTTTTCAGCTCAAATGATCGCTTTAAAATGTGAAAAACAACCGTTTCAAGTTTTGACTCAAGTCGCCAAAATGGTCGCTAAATCACCAAAAATGATGCCGACGGGGCTGTATTTGTAATTCTTTGAATAACTAGTTCTGATCAATTAATTTTATTAATTATAATTAAATTACTGTGTTGTCATCCAAAAGAATCATGTATATAAAATTTTAGCTCAATTGAGCGCTTTAAAATGTATTTTATTAACGATTGAAAATTCCATCAAGATAAATAAATAAATAGATATATAGAGAGTGTGAGCTAATAGTAGGAATTGAAAAATAGCAGTGTCAATAATAAAATAATTTTAAGTTTATGGACACCAGAATACAATATTGATTGTTTTGTACATGATTATTCTTTGATTATCCTCTTGAAATAAGTGTTAATTTATTTAAAAAATAATATTAAACTGGAGGTGAGTAACCTCTGTCCACATGACGGCGGACCAACCCCCATTGTAAAAATTATACAACTGTTCGTACTCATTGTTTAAATAGTGTAATAGTATAGGATACACATTTCTTAAAAAAATGTAAATAATTTATACCTGGATTCTTAATACATTAATTTTACCTTCTGTTGTATTTTATGATAAATATTTGTAAGCAACACCATCCCTTGTATTATAATGACGTTTTAAAGGAAACTTGGCGAAATGTTGGCGATATAGCCAAATTGGCCTCGTTTTTGGTGACCAATTGATGCTTCTGGAACTTTCTGGAGAAATTTATAACATCACAATTTATGATGTAAATTGAATTTTCGAGAAAACGCTGGAAGGTGAGGGGAAGGACTCCCTTGGCACATTATTCTTGGAGCTCCTCTTTAGTTAAATTCAACTTTTTACTAACTATACCTTACGTATACATAAATTTATTACAGCATCACAAAAAACTTTTTTATATAGAGAGAGATAAAGAATAGAAAACCGACTGTGTGTAGTTAGGAATAAACTGAAAAACAAGTGTTCAGTTGAAATCAAGTGCTCTGATCACGATTTTTATTTTGTACAGTCTTATACTTAAACTTGCTTTCCATTATAAATTTAAAGATATATTTTCAATGAATTAATAAGTATATCTGACATACAATACATTTTAATATCTATGCAAAACAAAATGTAAAAGTAATTCAAACAGCCATATGTCTGACATACTGTGTGTAGTACATTAATTACTACATATATAAAATCGTTTATTTTTAATGAATGTAACATAACTGCGAAAAGTTGTATGCCCTAATAAGAAAACAATATTTTATAAACCAAGTTCTATATATGAAATTAGGTTATTTACGAATTATATAGCATCTACCCATGTTAACATATGATATGCAGCCAATATTGCAATGATGTTCCTGTGAATGTTGAAACGCAATCATCGTGATCATGTACGCCACACATCATTAGGATATAACAACATTGCTTGTTATTCGTAATATTGTTCTTATTTCGGGTTGGAAAACGATTCAAATTTAGTATCTATTTTCTATGAAAGAGAACGCAGTGTATATTTCCAAAAATAAAAACGGTGTGTCGTAAGTAAATACCCGGTAAGGGCAATGGGGGTTTAGCAAAATAGAAAAACAAGAAATATTATGTAGTTGCAAAACAGCACATAGATTTGTACTGATGAGTATATGGTCTCTACGTAAAAATGACAAATTTGTTGCGATTTCGAATGCAATATTGCAGCGTATTTAATTTTTGCCAATTTATTTGTCGAAAAGCTAATACAGACGTAACAAGTGTGGGACTTTTGTTCCACACATGTGTGGAAACAATAAAGTGCAAAAGCGACAGTTTTTAATTTTACAAAATTGGTCGATGGTATAATACATAAGTATCTAAATTAGCTCACGTCTGTTTTAAAAACAATTAAGAAGAATATTCTGGAATTTTTTTCTGGAAAATAATGCGTATATATACATATATATATAAACAAAATTTACTCTGAGAGTATCTGATTCGATATGTTCAGTTTCAAATTCGCTAAATGTGGTCCAGGCGACATCTTTTGCTTGCTTTTTTAGATTTGCCAAATCTTTCTCTTTAACATGAAGCTCATGTTTTAAGGCGTTACTCTTTTTAATTAGATCCAATACTTTGCTGTCTAGAATTTCCTTTGCTTCCTGGAAAAAAAAAGATCTTATGAACAGTTCGTTATAAGGATAGTAATCGATGTAAAGCCAAGATGTGACATTTGCTGAAAATAATTTATATTTCTTAAAACTGAATCTGAATGTAACAGTTTCAGATTTAAGGTGAAGAAAATGATACAGCAAAATTTATTCTTGACGTTGTAATTATGTAATTAAATGTGGAGTAGGCACAAAAAGTAGAAATAAATTCTTTCTATCAAGATACAAAATTAAAAAAATCTCAGAATTTTACATTTTTACTCATTTAATCACATAAGAATCAGACCAGCAGATAAAACAAAAAAAATGCTTCTAACCGAAATCATTATTTTCCCTCATTTATTATAACTGAACGTGTATAAAGTGTGGAAACTTTTAATAAAATATTGTTTGTTATGCATGTGTGGTATCGTTAAACTCCTATAATTTATATGCACAATTAGGTACTGATGTTACAATTCGATTCTTGGGTTCATATTATATTTACTTGCGCATACATATTTTACTTTCTAAATTCGACCTTTAAGAATCATTTAAGGGGTGTTGGAAACCTAAAGTCTTCTTAATATGGCAATTTTGAGATTTTTACATTTTCAAATTGTATAGGTTTTAACCTTTCTAAAAATACCTTACTTTAACCTGTAGGGAAATTGGAATACCTTAAAATCTATTTTAAGTAATTATTAAACTGGGCCACGTCCATTTAAATGGCGGAAAATGTAAACAAAGTATTTTGTTTTTGCTTAAAAGTTGAATGAATGATAGAAATAAAAACATTTAATACAGAATTGCTAAAAAAGTGTTCACATGGAGGTACACAAAATCCCATGGAAAGTGCAAACAACGTAGTATGGTCTCGAGTACCGAAGAAAATATTTGTACAAATAGAAGTGTTAGCATTGGAGAATTTCATCATTTAAGATGGGAAATGTATCAAAACCAGAAATTTTGAAAAAAAACTTAATACTGAGCATGGTGATTACACGGCACAGGCAATGGAACGCCTCGACAAACAGAGACTGTTAAGGGCTAAATACTTATGTTCACAAAAAAGGAAGTTAGGAAAGAAAAAAAGTCTTAAAAGGAAGAGAGAGGATGATGAGATTCAAAAAATGTAGATCATTTGGAGTATGGGGAGGAATGTATTAATAAAAAAAAGTAATTATACGTTAAAGTTCATTTATCTCAAAATGTAAATTTTTGATGTTCTATATACCTTTTCTGGGGAAAAAATGTTCAGAGGTATGCAAGTTTTTTATGACATATTTATAATTATGGTTAATATATACTAAAATGAGCATTTTGTAAAAAACTCAAAAAAAAATTTTAAAAAAATTTTTTATGTGAAAAATGGGTCCAATTTCACTATATATGTTTGATAAAATATTTAATAAATTATTAAAATTTTTAAAATTAGCTAAAAGTCCATTTCAGTATAATGAGAAAGGTGCAATTTAATTGTATGAAAAATTTCATGCATGTACATAAAACAAGTTTTGAGAAAAGGTACATCGAAAACAGCCAATTTAACATTGTCGTTATAGAGGTTTCCAACTCTTCTTAACTAATTTTCGTCAAATTCTTTTCCCATGTATGAAAAAGTTCTTCAAAATGTACCGTATAATCCGGCGTATATATAAAACGCCCTTTCACGATAAAAAATAAAATCAAAACTTACCGGTGGGAGTTATATAATAATGATAGCTTTAAAAATAAAGAAAAGACGAATATGGAAAAATTAGATTACTGCATGTATATTTAAATATTGTTTAGTTAGAAAATACGACATATCTCATGGACTTTCACTTTTGCTATTCACTTTCCCTTACACTTTCAGGGTCATCACCGAATTCTATTTCAACATCATTGTCGCTTTGATCCATAAGTAAATAATCCTCTTCCGTTTCATCTAGATTGTTTGTTGTATTATGGGCCACATAGTCTATTTTATTATAAGTTGGGGACCGCATGTTTTCAATCTTCAAAAAATCAATAAAATACGATTTTTGTAATGTATTATGCATTTATTAGACTCAATGAGTTAAATATTATACGCAAGTATCTTTTCATACTTCATGTTATTTTTTTTAAATTTAAACTATAAATATGTTACATTTTTATTAAAAAAAATTATTGTAAGAAATTCAATTTAACATTACTTGGTAGAAGATATTTGATATCGGTTTTTTCTCAAAGCTAGTCATCAAGATTTGATTGAAAATATTGAGCTGATGCAATTTTTAAAATTAATCGGTTAATCTTGGCCTTTCTGAATTTTTACTATTTTTCATTTTAAAAAAAATAATTGCCCGCATAAATAAGTGCTTCCAAATTAACAATTATTTGCATAACAAACGATAAATTTTAGGAAACCGATCGACTTAGAAATATGTATAAAAATCTAGCATTTCAACTTCCATAGATCTTTGCTTCAACAAAGAATCCCATTAGATTTCACAATTAAGTTAATTTGTAAGCTTTCATCACAGCAGTTTCAAATATCGATAGATAAAGGCCAAGTAAAAGTACGAAATTGTAACTGACAGCTTTTAAAATCAGAAAATCTTTAATTTATAATTCCGTTTCTAACATTTAAAGATAGTGTAAGCATGTTGATTAAATTTTAATTTACGCGATTTAACTAATAGATATTGACAGATTTCAAAGTGTGACAAGTTTTCTTTTCCTATGTATTTTAACCAAAGTAATAATTTTTAATACTATCAAATGTTGTTGTAAAAAGAAGCTTTTCATCTTGAAGTTTAAAATTACGTTAATTAAGATGACTTATAATATCAACTTAAAAAAAAGCCAAGTCCTCCTCTTTATCCATTGTCCATCTTTTAATTCAGCACACATTCGTAATTTTTGTTTCCCAGAAGTTTGTAATTTCATCCAGCAATCTGAGGAATCGTTTTAACACTTTATGATTTAAAAAGCATTGAACTTCCATATACTATTGTAAATCTTTGTATTCACTTTCTATATCTTCCAGAAATCAAGCAAATTGAGGATGATTAAGTCTATGTTCTCAAATATAATTTACAATTTAGTTGACTATTTTTAAAACATGTCCTATATTTAAACCTTTGGAACTCAGTACCTGCTGGTGATTAATACAATGAAACCGTTCAAAATTATTATAACCATGCTGTTTGCATGTTTCATTTTATTTGCAACAACTCCATTAGTAATACTCCTTTAGTTGGTAGGCGCACCATCATACAGTACAAACCAACTTTTATAATGGTAACTCCAAAAAAAGAACTCCGCGGGCCGCGCGTTTGATACCCCTGATGTATAAGATTTACTTTCATTCTGTGTTTTAAATATCCACTCATACACTATATCTAGAATTTAAAGGATTAAAAGAAAAGAGCTCATATACATTTCAGGTTTCTTCATAAAAAGAAGTGCGCATTATACGGCGAATGTACCTAAACATTAAAAACTGCAGTTTGAAAGTATAGGTGAGCCTTATACGCCGATGCTTGTAATACGCCGGATTATATGGTACTCGGAAGTAGCATATTAGGCCACAGCTTATCAAAAAGGCTTGCTGAATAGACAAATCTTCAAGTATAACTTTTAAAAAAATTACATTTACATTACTAATGCACACACAGTTTTCAAATTTATTAAAAATACTCTTACTTCACTTGATTTTTATTTTTTGGATAGTTTGAAGTTAATGATTTACATTGATGATATTAAAATATTTTGAATGAAAATTTTAAAATTCAAAAACTTAGAAATTAATTAATATTCAAATCCTTTAAGGTATCATATCGTTTCGGAAATACGATAAGCGAAATGTGTGTGAGTGAGAACTAGAAAGATTTCAGAAGTCATTACCTTTGGCGATTTTCCTGCTATAATTCCGACTTCTCTGGAATGTTTCTGAAATGCTTTGGCTATTATTCTTTCATCACCCTATAAATAAACCGCACTAAACACCGATATTAAAAACAATAAGAACTTTATACCTTTGCCATAAATTAATCTTAAATTTAAATACATAAATTGTTTGAAAAAAATGTAAAATTACTTGTAATCCTTTATTTCTACTTATTTGCAGCTCTTGAAGCTGACTTGTAAGATTCTTAATCAGTAACTCATTGCTCTTGATTCTCTTATTGCACTCTTCGATTTCAGCTCTCTCTTCCGAATCTATAACATAAAATTATATGTTTGGGAATTCTCTATTTCAAGCGAACTTTTTAGCATGCATTTTATTTTGAATGATTATGATTCGTATTAAAATGTAGAAAACAATTCATTGGATCAAAATACAGTGGAATACGTTTAAGGTATCCGACTACTTTCGGAACCGTGATTTTAAAAAAGCGTATAAATGGATAATTTTCATGATATTTAGTGTCACTCAAATTAGAATACATGCATAAAATTGTTTTAAGGACATTTTAGCAAAAAAACTTATTTAAATATAATATTTTGGCAAAAATTTATCTTAGAATAATCTTTTTTCCAAATGTTCTCCTTTTGTGAAAAATGGTTCTATTATAATAATATTTTGCCTGTACATAGCTTAGACCTCTCTACGGAGGCTCAACAAGAATTTTTGAAAAATTCACACTATTTTTAGAGTTACCACCAATTGAAATAATTATTGGCGTTTTTTTCTTAAAATTTCTCCCCTCTGTTGTCGTAAAATATGAATAAACCCACTTCTAAGTTATATATTTCAAAAATTCTAGTTGAGACTCTGTAGAGAGATCTGAGCTATATACAGGCAAAATATTATTATAATAGAACCATTTTTCATAAAAGGAGAACATTTGAAAAAAAAGATTATTCTAAGTTAATTTTTTGCCAAAATATTGTATTTAAATAATTTTTTTTATCAAAATGTCCTTAAACAATTTTATGCATATATTCTAATCTAAGTGATAATAAATATCATGAAAATTATCCATTTATGCGCTTTTACAAAATCACGGTTCCGAACGTAGTCGGATACCTTAATGCGAAAACGTTCAAAACGATATATTAGTTGACGCGAAATAATACAACGGTTTTTCTCTTAACACGAAATGAAAATCGCTTAACACGAAAATATATTCTTTCTGGGAATGAAGAACATACGGAAAACACCAGATACTGATGGGAGGCCGCCGGTCCCTGAGATACAGTTTTAATTTTTGCATTTGCCCTGTTTACAGGAAATAGGGCTTAGACAAGAATGTGGGTGCGTCCAGGTTTAACGTACTTTATGGCCGGCAGGGCTGTGTTCTTGCGCGGACTGTTGAGTCCAATCAGGGAGGTAGATTTGACGGTAATGAATCCGTAGCGGATTCTTTTCGATGTGGTGCGGTCAGCTTTAAAAGCTCGGACACGCCATTTCTCGTGGCCTTTCCCCTTATTTTATATATTTCTAGAAGTACCAACCCGTCTGGAAAGAGAACCCCTTGCCCGGGGTCAACCCCCATCCAAACTTCCCTTTCATTCAGATAAGTATCGTCTTTTTAATAATGTTTTCAGTATGCCTTGATAATAAATACAATTGTTTACCACTATACGACCGGACTGTTAATTTAGTGTAAAGTTAATTTGTCAATACTTGATTTTTGTTTATTTTAACTATGGTCATGATGCGATGTGAAATTAGGAAACTGGGTTCACAATTAAGAAATTAAATAAGTTAAAAATTAGCGTCGCATCAATACTTAATGAAATGTTTTAGAAAGTTTTAGCATTATTGGACTGTCCTACAGTATCCTCGGAAGAATTCGTTGCAGTCGATGATGATAATATGTATAGAGCCCCAATTATGCCATACAAAGACCTTCGGGAGTTTGTTGAAAGCTCAAAAAGTATTATTGACGCAGATTCCGATGACGAATATGAAATGAACAATGCAGCTCTTGTTCCCACGTCATCCAAAGTAAGGGACATGATGAAAATTATGCGTAGTTATGTAGACACATATTCCAATGATTAAATGAAAAACAAAATGGTTGACATCGAACAATTTGTGGACAATTTAATGCTTAAAAAGACAACGCAAAGAAAAATATCAAATTGTTTTATAAAATAATTTTTTTTTTCAAAAAGCTTGAAAATTTTGTATTAATTTCATTAGTTTCTTGTGAATGTTTTTGTTTCATTGATTTTTATTAAACAAATGCATATATACATCAGTGTAATTAAAATGTACTCTGATAAACTTAATTTTGCTGAATATATGCTTTTTTTGGATATCCTTTCACACGAAAAGGTATTTCAGTCCCATTAGTTTCGTTTTAAACAATTTTCTCTGTATAGTGTAGTCGAATGTAATTAAAGGTATTGCCATTTACCATTGATTTCTCCCGTAAAATCAATTTATTTCTTCATGAAATTTTATTGGCATTTTAAAGTACAAAGATCCGTGGTGCATTTTTGTTTTAAACAAAATTTAATTAGCTTCATAATTGAATGCATCAGCAGCATACACAAACCTCTCTTATGAGGAGGAAGGGAGTGGGTACATTCTGAAGCAACGGTCGTCAAACTTTTTGGCCTCACGGACCAGTAAATTCATAATTTAAAACCCGCGGACTTAATAATAGGATTTTTTAAGTATTAAGTTATTGTTATGTATCGAATTTGTTTCAATGCATCTTAAAATATAACTTAATGTGATGAGTAAGTATGTTCCACGCATTTTTCTGGGAACCAGTAAAATTTTCTCACGAACCACTAGTGGTCCGTGGACCACCACTTTGGAGACCTCTGTTCTAAAGGACACGTAGACGAAATACTGGGAGTAATCTAAGCGGTAAAAGTAAAAAAATTTCTGGTCTTTGGTTAGTTGGGTCTTGAACCATCAAATCTTACCTTAGTTTACGCCATTGGAATGTATCAGTAAAAATAAAACCAATTGCACATAATAATATTCTACGCACTTGAATCCATAACAAAAAAAATGAATTTTAAGTTAAGAAATAAGGCAAATACAGTCCTCCATTTTGCGAACCTGTTCCTGAACCGAGAACATTTTACGATTTTCTTCGTAAAATAACCTCCAAATAACGAAGTGCATTTTGCATTTTACGACCATTTTCTCTTGGAGGATTTGATTTCCTTTCTTTATATTTTAAAATATTTCTGGACCTTCGTATGATGAAATGATAAAAAATTTTGAAATAATTCGACGTGGGTTACAGAGCGGAGAAAATACGCCTGATTAAGGCCATGGGGCGGTTGATCAGATCTTGTATTTTTGCCAGAGAATTCGGGACGCACAGAATAAGAAACCCACCAACCGCACAGTTGCAGCCCTATTGGATATGTCCAGGGCATTTGACAGAGTTTGGCGCCAACTTTTGATTACCAAACTTCACAATTATTTTAGTATAAGAGGCAGAGCCCTTCCCTGGATATCGGACTTCCTCTGGGATAGATCCATTCGAGTAAAATACAATAACTGCTTGTCTGGTCCTTTCACCATCAGGCAGGGTGTACCTCAAGGTTCGGTGTTGAGTCCCGTCTTGTTTTCTCTCTACATTACCGGTATTGAGAAAGTGTTAGCTAAACTCTGTGAAGTCGGAATTTTCACTGATGATATCATTGTCTGGTCTTCCGGTTCCGACGTCGGCGAAAATAAGCTTAAACTCAACCGTGCCATGGAGGAAGCCCACTCCTTCGCGGAGATGCATAAGCTTATATTTAATGCTTTTAAATCTCTGACCACCTTTTTCTCAACCAATAGACATCTTTTCAACTATCAACCTAAGATCTCCATGAATGGAATCCAGTTGTGTTACGTTAAAAATGCTAAGTATCTCGGATACACTTTAGATCAAGAGATTACAAGCAATAAACATATTGCAAGACAAGTGATTAAGGCAAGAAAGAGACTTAATGTCCTCAAATTTATATCTGGTCGGGACTGGGGAGTGGAGGCCAGCACTCTCCGTACTACATTTATCTCCCTCATCAGACCAGTGTTGGAGTTAAGCATCCCAATCTACTCCTGTGCTTCGGACACCAATCTAAATAAACTTGAAAGAGTGCAGCTTTGTGCTGCCAGAATAATTACTGGACTTCGATACAGTTGTCAAATCGACATTGTGCTCTTCGAGAGCAACTTGCCTTCCCTTTCAAAAAGAAGACTATATAGCCTTACAAGGTATTTTAATAAGCTATACAGCTACAACGAACAACACAGGACTTCTGCCTACCTACATGCATGGATTAACAATAGACGATTGATGAAACATAGCCCCTTTTCCTACGCGAGGACATTGAACATACATTACTCTGATGTGGAACCTCACTCTTTGAGTTTCACAGGAGCTGGTTTGGAACTCGATGGAATTTATTTTCATGATCAGCTTTTGACTAGTGTGACTAAGAGCTCTGAGATACCGGCCCTATAGTTAACCAACTGGCTCTGGAGACTGTCAATGGAATCCCACAATCTTCCTTGAAAATCTATACAGACGGAAGCAGGGGTGAGAAAGGAATTTCGGGAAGTGAAGTGTACATTCCTACTCCCTCTGGGGTCTTAGAATTTAAAATTAAAAACCCGAATTAGTGTTCAGTTTTTAGATCAGAACTTATAGCCATCACGAGGGCCTGCAGCCATCTGAGGGCCTGCTCAGTTGAAGGATCGTTTCCAGGAAATATGGATTTTGACTGACAGTCGAGACTCGATTAAGCATCTCGCTAATTGGGGTGACATTGGTGATCAGACTAGCCTGGACATACTGAGTCTTCTTCATGATCTTTCTTCAGGACATAGTATACATTTTCAGTGGATCCCTTCGCATGTTGGCATAGAGGGTAACGAAAGAGCTGACTTTTTGGCTAGGACTGCTGCTGTGGAGGGTGTGAGTCCAAGAGGGAATCTCACATTTTCTGAGATTTCCACAATTTCTAAATTGGAGCTCAACCGACAAATTAAAACTCCACCCAGTCATGCATGGTACTTTGCTTAATGTCTGGGCGAGTCCTTTAGACTCAGTAGTAGACCTCTCCAATCTACTTATTCTAGATGTTTGAGCGGACACGCAAGAGCTCTCAGGTTCTCTAAAGGACAAGACTTTTCCGGAATGTCACTGGTGTTCTTCCGGAGAGGCCTCACCTAATCATATTTTACTTTGTTTGGGTTTTAAAAAGGACGAGGTCCTTTGCGACCCACTGCTGTTTTTAAATTTTTTACAGATCTTCGGATTCATGGGGATTGTCTAGCCATGCTGGGCAGTACCGAGATTAGTCAAAAAAAAGTTTTTGCTGCATAGCAAAGATGTGAGACGCATTATGAAAGAAAATATTTTTCAAACAAAAAACTCAAATAATATCAATATACTTTACCAGTAATTAAATTTAAGAACGCGTGAGCTAATATATGGTTAAAAATATTGGCTAAAAATGTGTGTGTTTAAAATTACTTGTAGGCATAAAATCAGAAATTTTCATTAAAATTCTCGTAAATCTTAATATAAAATTACTTTTTTGAAGTAGAATCTACAGAGTATTTCTGAACAACGCCGATTTTTTTTCCTTGCTTTCCTAGCAGAATTATTTGATGGGTAAGATATATAAAATAAATAAAAATTAATTTTTCAAAAAAGATGTGAATAATTATGAGTGTTTATGAATTTAAAATTTGTTTTATGGTGTTTTTAAAGTATATTTAAAATAAATCTCCTTTTAACGAATTTTTCCACGTAACGAACTTTTTTTCGAGATTTAGCGACTTCCTTAAATTGAGGTTCTACTGTATAGCTAAAGCTATTTTGTAAGAAATGTAACAAACCAATTTTTCTTTTTACATTTTGTTTAAATCGCTTGTCAATATAATTCTAGTTTATAACTGGTAAAGCTCGAGTCAAATTGTGAATTTTGGTCCAAATTCCACCAAAACTTGTCATTAAGAATAATGGAATGAACTAGATGCTGACTACAACTGAACTTCATGGTCTTCTTGTGGTGTGAGGAGAAATTTTACAAAGCTGATTCAAATACGGTCTCTTGATTATTTTTCGAAAATACAAAGTCTATATACCACTCACTCTCGTCTGACTTTATTGGCAATGTTAATACGAACTAATTCCTTAAATCGTGCATTGAACTCAATATTATTAATCTTTAAAAAATTGATATGTACAATATTGGGATGCATTACATATATCGCTGTTTTTTACTGTTTCCATACGTAAACCATTTCACGTATGGAAGAAAAAAACTTCTGTCAATATAAAGGGTGTTTTTTTTAGAGGTATAGAACTTGAAATTGCAATAAAACAACGATGTATTATTCGATTGACATGAATTTTTTTTATTCGAAACATAATCTTGTGGCATTACATTTTAAATATGATTTCTGGCATAGAACTGCCACGGCTGGCTCGGATGTAGTCCAATCTGGACGTCCAATTTTCGATGACTTTTTCCAACATTTGTGGCCGTATATCGGCAATAACACGGCGAATGTTGTCTTCCAAATGGTCAAGCGTTTGTGGCTTATCCGCATAGACCAATGACTTTACATAGCCCCACAGAAAATAGTCTAGCGGTGTTAAATCACAAGATCTTGGAGGCCAATTCACAGGTCCAAAACGTGAAATTAGGCGGTCACCAAACGTGTCTTTCAATAAATCGATTGTTGCACGAGCTGTGTGACATTTTGCGCCGTCTTGTTGGAACCACAGCTCCTGGACATCATGATTGTTCAATTCAGGAATGAAAAGTTAGTAATCATGGCTCTATACCGATCACCATTGACGGTAACGTTGTGGCCTTCATCGTTTTTGAAGAAGGATTTCACCAGCCCATAAAGCGCACCAAACAGTCAGTTTTTCTGGATGTAACGGTGTTTCGACATACACTTGTGGATTAGCTTCACTCCAAATGCGGCAGTTTTGTTTGTTGACGTAGCCATTCAACCAGAAGTGCGCTTCATCGCTAAACAAAATTCGCTTATGAAAATCGGGAAAAACGGCAATCTCGTTTTGGGCCCATTCGACGAATCTACGCCTTGCTTGATGATCGTTTTGATGAATTACCAAACCAAACTGAGAATAAATCACTTGACAGCTGTTAAATCGGTCGCCATCTTGGAAAGTAATGCCAACTTAAACTTCTATACCTGGAAAAAAAACACTCTTTATTTATGTGCAGTGTTTTTGTATTAAAAAATAGAGCAGTAAATTCTAAGAATAATTTGGTGGATTTGGAAGAGGAGAATTACGAGGCATGAAATGAAGCTATTTAGGACAGTGATCTTATATTAACGAAAATAAAAATATGACAGATTATTTGAGGATACAAAATGTAACAGGTGATAATGTAACGTGAGATACCTTACCAGTTGAGAAATATTAGTAACATGAATGCATGAAAATATTCTCTGTAAATAATGGATTGCTGAGTATTTAATAATCTTCGCAAATAATTCTTTAAATACAATTTATAGTAGAATAAGAATCGAAGATATTAAAAAATTAATTTTAGCATCAATAATATTTCGTGTGTGTGTGCGTGTCAAAAATTTTATTAATTTGATAAGTGTGATTTTTTCCATATTTTTTGTTAGTGTGGAATTTTTTAAAAATGTGCTCATGTATGTAATTTTATGTGATTCTTTTATTCTCTTTGATAAAGGTTTTCTTCGTCGAATAAAATACACTCACGTCCATAAATTAAGGATAATGAAGTTCAGGCAAAGAAAGCGACAGAAGCGAAATAAATTTGACTTATTTGTAAAGTCTATTTATTAAAAAAAAGGTAAAGAGCAAAAAAGATGCTATATGTTTGACATAATTAATAAAAATTGCGATTTTTACTCACTGGAGCAAATTCAAAAAAGAACCTATTTACAAAAAACAGTATAACATGGTTAGTATGATGCTTAATACGGAGTATGTCTCCCGAACGATGCAATGCAGGCCTTACAACGCCTAGGCATGCTGAGTATCAAATTATCAATCTGATCTTGGGGAATGTTACACCACTCATCAAGCAATGCCTTCCGAAGTTCCGGTAGACAGGTGGGAGGGGGTTGACGGGCTGCAATTCGTCGGCCAAGCATACCCCACACATGCTCTGTTGGATTCAAGTCCGGTGAGTATGCTGGCCAATCCATACGGGTGATATCCTCCGATTGAAGGCATTCGTCTACAATGTTTGCACGGTGAGGACGGACGTTGTCATCCATAAACAGAAATTCAGCACCCATGGCTCCACGAAACAAACGTACATGTTGTTCCAGAATAACATCTCGATAGATGTGGCCTGTCATCGTTACACTCTGAACATGCGGGTCAGTTCTGGAACCAAGAATAATTCCTCCCCAAACGAGCCATTCTGCACCACCGTAACGGTGTCGTTCAATGGTGTTCTGTTGGTGGTAACAGGTACCTGGCGCTCTCCATATTAAAGTCCGGCGAGAATCAGACTGGAAACTAAACCTGGACTTGTCGGAAAACATCACACAAGACCATTGTTGTGGTGTCCACAATGCATGCTCTCTACTCCAGGTTAATCGCAGGCGACAGTGAGTTGCGGTAAGTGGAACACATCTGACAGGCCTACGAGCATATAGACCAATGTGCCCTAAGCGTCTGTACACGGTCTGCCTTGAAACTGTCGTACCGATAGCTGAAGAGAGCTGACGAGACAGGTCTGATGCTGTGCTCCGTCTGTTTCTTTTTGGTAGTAACTGCCAAATATATATATATATATATATATATATATATATATATATATATATATACCGGCCCTCATTCGGCGTTGTAACTCGGGGCCGACCTGTGCTGTAACATCTACTCACATTACCATCATCTTGGAATCGTTGCCAAAGCCTGGAGACGACACTCTGGGCGATTCCAAGTTCCTCGGATACTTCCAGCTGTGTACGTCCACATTCCAGTCGTCCAATAATTCTACCACGTAAAAAATCCTCCAAATGCTTCCTTTGTGCCATAACTATGCGGTTATTGCACTGAAAGGCTTTTAAAGTGCTTGTGAACAATTTTACTTCTTTGCCACCATTCCTTATATACCCCTCTCTTACACTCTCGTCATTGTGACGTACTATCCGTGCCATCTGGTGGTTTCCTGTAATTTGTATATTCATCTTCAAGATGTATGTGACAATTCTACAGGTGAAATTTTTATTTTAGAGTTCAATTTCTGTGTGATTCTGAATTATCCTTAATTTATGGACTTGAGTGTATATTTCAATATGTGCTACACGTAACTCTCAAGGTACACGAAGATGATACACAGAGTTCAATTCTGAAATTTCCATAATAAGACTTGCTTTAAAGGTACTCTACGAAACAATATATGACAATTGTGTGTGCAAACAAAAATGAGGAGAAAAGATATTTTATGGTCCGTATATTGGAGACTTTTCTTATTTGAGGAGTTTCAACTGGGTTGCATGTACCAGTTGGGCAATTTTATGTGTTTTAAGAAATCGCATCATCCGAATCTTAACAACCTGTCTTGGCCTACAACCCAAGAAAGTTATCAATGGGTGCAATAATATATCTGTTCCAAAAATGAAGAAAAAGAAAACTACATTCATACTGTGACGTCTGCTCATTAGCAGAACTCTCCCCGACAATATTCTTGTCAAGATTCACGTAAGATTGATAGGACATAACATATGTGAACTGAGTCTTGAAATCGGCTTTGATGCCGAAACACCTTTTCTTTCACTGACATTCAGTTGATCTTTAGTCACAACGTAAACTAGGAAGAAAGCTTCAGGGAACAACATGATCATGTTTGTGTTCCTCTCGCACATCTAAGCTTCAAACGACTTGAATGAAGAGTAATGTCAGCCAGTCGGGACAAAGACGAACCCTCAGCGTGAATGTGGAAAGGCGATTTATGTCCTTTAGATGGTGAACAAGATGCCGTTAAGGAGTGGGGATAAGACGTGCCGGCCTATTGTCCCCAAGCACCAATGTGTGATGAGAGTCGGATGCAGATCTCGGGGAGTTTAAAGGGTCGGCTCGGAGGTTGACGGGATTCTCGATCTCCTTCCTGTTTTGGGTTGTTTTTTTTTTAATTTCTTCGCTTTTTAAATTTTGAGTTTGCGGGTGTAGCCGCCCCTCAAGAACCAAGTGAAATGAGCTTTGCATAATTTTGAAAGACGGAGTTCTAGTATTAGTGGAGCTACGGCTGGAACCAATGAACTTTGGTCAAGGACTATTCCACAGAGAAGGCTGTAAACGTTAATAATTTAATAAAGAGTATTCTTTTTGTTTATTTTACCTAGAATAAAATGTATTTTTGGCAACTAGTTGTGTGATCCCTGACGCTACCATGTTGCGAAGTAATTTAACGGGGTCACGATGTCACAGTATACATAAGAGAAATAAATGGGATATTGTAGAAAGATTTTAATGATAAAGAATAACCACCATTTTTTTCTCCAATTAACTAATAGTATCAGAAAAAAATGAAATAAGGCAGGTTAGTGTCTTCGTCACAAATGAACTACAGATAACCTTTTCCGCAATACACCATCATTATGCAGTTTTATATTTTATTATTATTATTAAAGTACACATGATGTTAAAACGCAGATAAAAATTTTCTAAAAGCTGTCGATCTAAAACGACATGTTTTGGGGGTTACGCTAGTTTTGAAATAATTACATGTTAAGACACATATGACTGAAACTCTCAAACAATTGCACGCACGTTTTTTTCATATTAAGTACTTAAAATTTAGAAAAATTCAAAAAGTACTTTAAAGTTCTTATTTTAACTCGCGAAGTAAAATGTTTTTTTTTTTTTTTTTTGTATTCAAATGTGGGGGTACTTCGAATAATGGGTATTTACATATTACACCGCCGAACAATTTCGAAAATCAAAAGACGTTGCCAAATACCGCGATATACAGCCAATAGTACAAAACGTTCCCGCGCACGTTCAAACACAATAATAATGATGATGACAGTCATTAGTGACATTTTATGAACTGGTGATGTCATTTCGTTTGCGAAATTCGTCTACGGTATAATCATAAGTACCGATTATTGTATTAAAATATATGCTTCTAATATTTCTATACATTATTGAAATCAGAATACTATATTATCGTATTGATAGTCAACTCCTATTTTAGCTCTTTATCCCAGGTGGCGGGAAAAAATGACGCCAAGTAATGACAATAATGTGCTTTTTTCAAACGCGCTGCACAGTAGAAAAAGTGTTCACCTTATCATGAATATCTTCGCACAATTTGCCAAATTGTTTTTGACGGTAAGGGGGGGGGGGAGTAAAATAGAGCCCAACTAATTAATTTCTATTTGAAGTAGTTTTCACATTTTGGGTTCCATTCTTTAACAAAAAGCTTGTAAATATTATCAAATAATTTAGAATCGTATACGATCCCATTATAAAATGTTTTATTCCGTAAGAAAACAAAAGCCAACCTGAAAGCTGAATACGTTGTTTCACATGGTGTACTTCCGCTTGCAATTTTATAACTCTGGCTTCAGCTTCCTTGGCAACCAAAAAAGGATCTTTCTCTTCTGTCTTTTCGGACGTCATCATTAAAAAGAATTTTCATAACCTTTGGAGTAACAACATAAATATATAGCTAGTTATAGTTATTAAAAGTTTGCATATAGAAGGTAAAAGTATAAGATTCAGTAACAAAATTTTCAGTGCTTAATTTTAAATCAGGTATCAAATTTATGAAAAGTAATTCAATAATTTTTCCTGTGCTTTCATTAATAGAATTAATTCATTCCTAAAAATACATTGCAAATGAGTTTTCAGTAAAATATTTGACTAATATTTCGAATTTTACAATTTTTTTTCTTTTTCCTTCTTTTTTGTTCCGGGACTTATTTATTGTGGAGACTATGGATTGACGGTTGCTTTTTCATTTGTCACCAAACGAACATTGAAGATAATGTGTTACAAAATGCATTTATTTCAAACACAATGAAGAAACAAAATTTGGCGTGTTATCTACGTTTTGCCACGTTTGGCTTCATGGTCCCAGTATAAGTACCATTTTTTTCATTTAAATCAAATATACTTAGGGGTTTTATTTTATTTTAATCTATTGCTAAGCGCTTGTTTAAAATTTTAAGTATTTTACTGCTAAAATATTTTCTAAAATTTTTCAAAAGTATTATGATTTTTTTTTGCTACTCCTACTTTGTTCATCTAATATGTTTATGTACAATATGTGTATACGTATCACTCATTGAAACTAGAAAACTTGGAAGTGTAGAATAAGGAGCCCCTTGGCGGAGCCAATATTTTAGAGACCAGAATCAGTCTCCAAACTACCTATATATAGTGATAGGTGTTTCGAGAGAAATGAAGCAACGCCGAAGTAATGAAGAGCCGAATTCATTCTGGAATCTATATAAACATCGCCAAATCCAAGGGACCCTTTTCTACACTTTAGCTGAAAACTTAATTGTTATTTTACAAAACGAATTAAAAGGAGAAGTTTAAAAGCTATGAATCATATATCAGTTTTTTAAGTTTTCTATTTCTGAGTAAGAAATCAGATTTAAACGCAAATGACCTTAGAAATTTAGGTACGTATTATACCGTTGACCAAATTGTAAAATGAAAAAACGTCAACAAATACCACAAAGTGTAGTCAATAGCGGAAAATTGGGTACTTATGTATTATCGCAACCTATTGGCGACATTATATGAAACGGAGAGAGAGAGAGAGAGAAGCACATGGTTGCCAATTCAGTAAGACACATAGGAAATGGGGGTTGCCAGCTTGGCAAGTTATTAATAGAGTATGCGATGATACGTAAGCAACGAAAATTGGGTACTAACGTATTATCGCAACCGTACTAGTGATAGTATATGAAACGAAGCATATGGTAGCCAATTCAGCGCGTACGACACATACAAAATTGGAGGTGCCAACTTGGCGAGTTATCTTGAGAGTTGACATTGTTGCGATAGTACATAAGTACCGAAATTGGTTAATGGTATACCTATGTACCGAAATTTATAATCGATTGAAATATTTAAGATAAAAGGAAATTTTTAATATCCGCCTAAAGAGCGAAAGAAAATTTGAAAAGAAGTTACAAAATCAGTTACTCACATGCTAGATTTACATTCTTCTCACTCATATGAAGTTTTTAAAAAATTTTCTTCGGAAAAATACTTATTTTACAAACATACATAATGTAAGTGTACATAAATAATGAAGTTACTACAAATTAATTAACATCACATTTCATTTCACTCTATTTTTGTTAAGGTGAAAGTGCCATATAAGTTTTTCAAACAAGTAAAATCAAATACATTTGACTTTCCAATTAAATTCAAAATGTAATATAAATTTAAAAAATACATAGAAATATATATATTTTGAACATAAAATTTCACGAATTTCTAAAAAATGTTACTTAATTTTAGCCTGTCTGCTTTTTATTTAAAAGAATTAAACATTTATGATGTCCACGTTAATTAATTCATATCGTCTATAATAATCAAGATAAATGTAGTGAGTTTTTACTTTTCTAGATAAAGAAAGAGTTTTCTGTAATGAATGTCACATAAAATGATAGAATTAAAAATTCAGCACTATAATTCAGATAACAGTAAAGAGCTGCGATAACCTAATTGGTATAGTAACAACAAATAGAGCCAACAACTGAGAAACTCAGAGATCTCTTTGTATCAAACACTGTAGAGTAGATGCTCGCAAAATATTTGTGTGGTGACGTGAAAGTATCGTAGTAGGTTTCCAACTTAAAAGTCGATTACGTCATCTAATTGTAATTTAGAGTTACAAGACGTATTGTCAATGTGTTAAGTGAATTTTACATTTTATCAAAATTACGGAATAAGGAATCGTGATAACTGTTTTAATACCTGCTCATATTTTTGACTGACCTGCTGCTCTACAAAAAATAGGGGTCCTCTTTTCGTCAACAAATCTCTATGTGGACAATACTGAACATGTTGCCAGAACAGTCATCTGGGCCCATCTGATTTGGTCCCGTCATGGATGCGACATCATCATCATCAACAAAATTACGCAATCGGAAACGAAGTGAGAAAATAGTTATATAATTTAGATAAATATATGGCTAAAGTGGAGAACAGGGGGGTGGACCTTTTGATTTGACAATTTTTATCTAGATATCATGGTGAGATAACGACTTCATTCTGGAAAACTACGTAATTTGGTAATCCTTGATTTTGGATATGTGGTTTTATGTAGATAAGGTCACGTGTTCTTTTTAATTAATTGCTATTGTTCACTTAAAAAAATTGCAGATGTTTTTAAAAAGGCAGACGATTTTCAAACTAATGTTTGTTTTGAATTCAATGGAAAACACGTGTTTGTTTTTATCATGTGACTTCATGAATTGAGCCCCTTCCGTCATTTATTTTTTTAATTTTCATTTTGCATTTAAATTTTATCCGTGAAGGATTTTTTGAATTTTCCTGTGCAATTTTTAACTATTCGATTTTCCTGTTTTTCGGGGTTTTTTTCGACTCATCCTGTCGACAATGTTTTAAAGGTATGATGTGTGTGTGTGTGTATTTTAATGATTTGGAACGAAAGAGGAAAATTGTTTTTAATATAGTGGTACATGTGTGTGAAAAAAAGGAATAATTGCTGCAAATGCTGAATGTTAGGTTTGCAAGAACGCTATGCGTTTGATTAAAAAGGATTCGAGTGATGGATATATTTGGAAATGCCAAAAGAAAGAAGAAAAGCGTGTAAAAAGATTTGTAAGGAAGAATAGCTGGTTCAAAGAAAGTAAGCTGAGTATGCTTGAGATTCTGATGTTGACGAATATGTGGGTGCAAAAGTTGAACCGTGATTTCATTTCTTTCGAACTTAATGTTTCGTAGAAAACAATCATGGATTGCATGAGTTTTTGAAGAGAGGTATGTATGGAAATGTGTGGGAAAGAAATTCACCCTCCTTTAGAACTTTCTTGAACGCAGGTAAGCCTTTTTCTCTAATATTCTATAATTTACAATTTCCTTTTACTTAAAAAAACAACAAAAAAAATCAATTTTTATTTTTATGCATTACTGATAGCTTTAGAAATATTTTTTACTTTCACATTAATATTTCTTTCTTTTTATAGCAAAAATTACAATTTGTAAATTCTCAGAACCCCCTACCACTAAGTTAAATTGCTTTGCGACCTACATCGGTCGCCAAGGGACCTAACCCCTGTTCTACACTTTAATCCTATTTTTTATTCGAAATACAATAATACTTTTCTTATGAAGCATATTCTACAGAAACCAACATGGTAAATTTTTGTTGATTTACCGTAAATAAAGTTTTTGGTACTTGCGTATTATCGCAACCCATTGGCGACATTTTATGAAACGAAGCACATAATTGCCGATTCAGCTCATACGACGCATACAAAATCGGGGTGGTCAACTTGACGAGTTATCTTGAACGTTGGCATTGTTGCGATAATACGCAAGTACCAAATTTTTTTATTGAAAATATTTTTTTAAATAAAATTAAACTGGCATTATGAATGATGGGCTTTTAATCTTTTGATAGATAGATTTTTATTTAGTAGGTATTTCTCAAAGTTGGAGATATCATTCAATTCGAAACCAATGAATCATTGAGGAGGGAGTCATGTAACAAGGGTACTTACGTATTATCACAACATTGGCCAAATCTGTTAATAACTCGCCAAGTTGGTAACCCCGATTTACTATGTGTCCAACGCGCTGAATTGGCAATCAGGTGCTTCGTTTCATATAATATCGCCAATAGGTTGCAATATTACTAAAGTACTGTGACGTTTAAGATATTGATTAATTTAAACATTTAGTTTATTTACGTCACAGCTAGTATTTACAGATTATACATTGAAGTTATTAAACTTACTAAAAGATTATTAGAGTTCAAATGATGTGGTTTGTGAGAGAGGAATTCTCTTTCGGGGTCAGCTCACTTCGAAGGTTTTAAATCATCCTTGTTCTCCCTCTCTCGCTTAGGGGATAAGGGGTCGGCGTCTTTAGCATACACTTACATCCTGCTAGTGTCAGGAAAGAGTCCCCTGTGGTGTCAAAAGATTGCAGGGGAGGTCCAAGGCGGGACCACGCAATAACTTTCAAGATGCAGCTGCGAAATGCACGTGTGATGATTATTTCCACAAAGAAACCGATTCACAGCTGTGTGGCGAGAATCGTTACAGTACCCAAGGGAACAATAGAGAGGCTTCACGAGAAATATTTAGTAGGAATAATTCAATTTGATGTTAATTAAAAATAGTTAAGTTCTGATTCTGAACGAAACTCTGGAAACTGGTATGTACGAGCGAGGAGCTTTTGATTCTTGACTACATATCGCGGCATTTGACGACATCTTTTCATTTGACGAACTCGTCGATGGTATAATACTTAAAAATCAAGAAGGCTTACTAAAATGTTACGTTTGACTTAGATTCGAAATACTTTTTTCGCGAAATTCATGCGACTTGGCATATTAAATTCACTGCTGTATTATGATCAACATTTAAGTTTATTACACCTTTCTCAATTTTACCGATCCGAGGGAAAAAGGGATAATAGAGGAGTTACGGACAGTAACTCAACATCTATTTTAAGATATCCCGTCACTAGAACTCATTTGAATCATCCATAACACGTAGTAAATTTTTCATCCTGACAGTAATCACGCATTGGTTGTGGCCAAATAGATTTATTAATTTCAACAATTATTTAAAACATATGCGCGCGACACAAAAACGGAACAACACTTAACATATCTCTTGCGCAGCTCGCTTTGCGCGGTTGACGAATTTCCCTCTTAAAATAATTCCCAAAGGATTATTTGACGGCCGATCTGGAATGATGATTTAAAGGATTCTTTCTCATGTTATACTCACATTGTTGCGTTTCAAAACACATTTACTCATGAACTAGAATGGTTTTTGTAGACCAAAATTAATTTTGATATTTCCTTGGTCTAGAGGAAACGCTTATTTTGCCATATATCATCATATTTTCTTTTCATGCAAGAAGAGTTCAATGATAATCTTTAAAATAGAACTGGTGATACTAGACTTATTATTAAGATTATTTTGTTACGGTAGATCATTTATATTAGGTATTGTTCGTTAAAATTACGTGTATTATCTATTGAGTAAATGATTCGAATTGTCTCCAGTGAAACTGTACGATTTATATAATCGATACGATAAAAATATCATTTCTATAAATTGCTTTTAAGTTTTTTTTTTTTTGCTTTTTATTTTCCGTTTTCACATTTTAATTTAAAAGTAAATTTAAATATGTTAACGTTTTGCAATGAGCATGCATTTTAAATTAAGCGATACATTTTTATTTGACGTTTTTAAGTATTTACAAGTACATTATACGCAGTGGCGGCGCGAAACCTGAACTTAATGTGGGAAAGAGACATTTCGCGAAGCCCTCTGGTGGCGTAAGAAGAAGGTTAATGAAATAAAAAAAATTTTATTCATAAAAAGAAAAAACAAACTTTTTACTCATATTTGTTTGTCTCATTAAACAATAATAAAAAAAGAAAATTAAAGAAATAGAGATTTTCTACTTTTTTAGTTTTGCTGAAATCCTTAATGATTGGTTCATAATTTATCTTAGATGCTACATTTGCTTCAATAGATAAAATTTCCAAAGCTTAAAGTCTTACCTGACCCATTGTTTTTCTTACATAATTTTTTTATCAGTTTTGATTTTGAAAAGCTCCTCTTAGCAGAAGTGGTACTTACACAGGTATTATTAATAAAATTCGAAAGACAATGTAAATATTTGGGAAAATTTCTTTCAACTCGTTCTCTATGACATATTGAAGCAGATGTTTTACGTTTGTAATGGTGTTGAGTAAATGTGGGATCATATTTTGTAATTCTTCATATAATTCGTAAGGTTGGAAGTCACTGTTCTCACCTACTTTCAGGACTGTGTGTAAATCTTGACAGTTTTCAGTATTTGCTCTTTTGGAGTATTTTTTTAACTTGTTAAAGTCATAGAGAATACCAAAATTTTCAAAATGTTGATATGAAGACTTAAATCTTGAATCCATATTGCTTATCACAGAATCAATCATGGTATTAAAACAGTCTGTTTCATACGGGCTTTTGACAGACTCTATAGGTTGATCGCTGCCTTCAAAATCAAACATTCTTTTCTTTTTGGCTACCCTTTCATTTTTAAAATCTTTTGGCAAGTCGTAACTGCTTTTCCAATAAACTTACGAGCGTCATACAAGCAATTTTCGAATCCAGTATGCCGATACTCTTTGATCCATCTACAAAATGTACGCAAATTTTCAAGAGTAATGAATAAATGGGCTTGTACATCATTTACTTATGGTATTGACACGCGTTAATAACTCATATCATACAAGTAATGATACTATAAATTCCAAACTGGACACTTCATTTAAAACGGAATCACAATCACTGAGTGTGTCAGATTGTTCCGTTTCGTTTTTTAAGTTTTCTGTACACACAACAACAACAACATCATCATAATGCTGCCTTCACAGCCTCACGATTCTGCTTTCCCACCGTGTGCCTGATAAAGGCCTAATAATAAGCTTTAATTTATCTTTGATAACTTTCCAGCGTTTGCTGGAACTTGAAAATAGCAAAAAAATCTGAATAAAACCAAAAAATGTTTTTGTTGCCGTTGGCGAATTAGCTGCTTCTACCAACAACACATTCCAGCTATGACAAACGCAAGGTGTGTAAAATGCCATGGGATTTATATTCGAGTTTCAACTCCATTAATTATGGTTACCATATTTGCACCATTCTCGTATCCTTGTCCACGACAGTTCTGAATATCTAGGCCATTTTTTCCAAGCTCTCCCAGTATTGCATTGGTCAAATATTCTTCAGTCGTTTCAGTGACACGACTGGAATCCGATCACGTTTTCTTCTATACTTCCAGTTGATGTACTACAATATCTTAAGTATTAAATTCCAGTACGGTCTCTAGTGCAGTCGAGTAAAAAATAGTATTTTGTCTCTTTTATCCTACCAATCATTTCAGTGGTAACTGTGTTTGATATGATTGTGATAAATTCATCTTGAATATCGTGGCTTAGATAATGGTGTGCAAGTTGTTTATTATCGATGCGTTTTATGTGTTCCCGTAACGTAGGATCATATTTAGATGTCAATTTAAATAAGTGTATGAAGTTTCCACAGAATTCTTAGTGTCTTGGTCTGTTTTGAGAGATTCTCTGTGACCTCTAAACGCCAAATTATGGGTGTGATAGGCTAAGAAATTTATTATATCAATTAAATCTAAATCAAATTTTGAGTACACACGGAGCACGTGCTCGTCAAATCAGTGGGTCCGTAGTCCTGTGGGCTTAGTGATGAGCGCAGGGACTGGAGAATATTTCTCTCCCCTTCAGTTCCCATGCAGAAATTGTGGAGGGGGAGATAGAGGTGGTGTCGCCATCTATCGTCCCTTCGGGGAATTTCGCCGAGCTAAATCGTACTGTCGCCTATATGGTGCTCAAAGCCAACGACAGGCATACCTCTAGCCCCATGCCACGATGAATTTCGTGGGCCACGATCTGACTACGTCAGACAGGTGGCATTAGAAACAACAACAAATCACATTTTACCAATGATTTTGAGATTCAAGAATTCACTTTTCGTTTTCTCGGTCCAATGTTTTTTCGTGCTTTATTTCCTTCTTTAATGTTATCCATTGGAACATATTGGCTATATGTTCTTTAGTATTCTTATGTCTGTGTAAAATACTACTTAAGTGTTCCTAATCACATCATCCTTCCTGTACCGTTTGAATTTGTGAATTGACATATAGTCTGACAGGAAAACAGAAAATTTTATTTTTATAACTTGAATAAACCAACGAGCGGCGACGTTGTAAGTTTCACCATTATTTAGTTTTCTTAAGAAATGAAAATTGGAAAAATGTCTATGATCATCATCTTTAGGATAATATTCATCACTGTTATTTAACTGCTGTGTGGGACCACTTTGAACTATATTACGACCGGTGAGCATCTTGCATAGGAAATGTGCACAATCTCGGGTAAAAAAAGAAAATGCCTGGAAAGTGCTTGTTTCACTGCGTCTCTGTTATCTCTGTTCACAGGCGAAGAACTAATCTCAATCTCTTCTTCTTGATAGTGACTTATGTTACTCAACGTAAACACAAAAATCTCGGCGTCAGACTATGATTGCAAAGTTTTTTTATCCTATTTCGATTTTCATCGTTCGGTATCGATAGTCGGTGCACCTGGAGTAACTTCCAAATTCAACGAACACTCGGATACGGATAAATGTTGTTGAGAAGTTCGAAGGAGCCGATTAATTTGATTCTTTACCATTGGCGTAGCTAGTTCTGAGTGGTCTCTGTATCAAAATGCCTTCGAGGGACCTCTTTTTAGATATGAGGACCTTGTTAGTTGGACTGTAGTTACACATGTGACCCCTGTAGCTTGGAGGCCCCGCATCATTGATACTGCGGTAGCTAAGCCCTTGTTCTGTACTACAAGATTGTCTGACTGAGAAATTTAATCATACCTGAACTTTAAACCTGTTGGAAACGATTATTTCCGCTTTTTTTTCTATTTGCTGCAAGATATTCCCATTTTCTCCGTTTATCTCTATCTCTCTTAGTGCCTAAGCCTGACATGATCGATAAATTATGAAAAATGCCCAGTACCACTATTATTTATTTTCACATAATATACTTTTAAAATTTACAATATGATATAGAAACATGAAGCGAGACTGCGTATGCATGCGATACTTTAATTGGCTTTCTAATGATGTAAAGTCCCGAGCTATGTCCCGTGTCTGACCGCGATAGCAGCTTAACTTCAGCTAATATTGCCAGACTAAATATAAGAGGAAACGACAAAGTTAAGAAATTTTTAATAAAAGAAAATGGAATACACACACACAATATTTTTACGAATTATTTATTCATATACTTTCATGCGTATCTAATAATAATATTAATAATATAAAATAGATATCTTTTTTTTTAAAGTCTATATATCAATTTTTTATATCTAATAGCGAAAAAAAGAGTTGAGAATTTTCTAATTTATTAATTATAAAAAAACCCTATGACGTGTGTGTGTACTTTTGGAATTTTCCTTACTTTTCGTTTAATTTATTGTGGCTTTGAGGTGCGAGGCCCTAAGCACCGCAAAGCTGTGGGCGGTGGCCCACGCCTTACGCCGCCTCTGGTTATACGAGACATTACTTTCTTCTATACGAAACCATATCAGATAATGTTATTAATAAAACTCTATTAAAAACAATTAAGCGATGATATCAAAAACTGTTCGGCGCATTTTTCTACGGAGAACAGCAGGTATAAAAAATGTAAAACAAAGGAAACGGTACTTAAAATGTTTATAAATCAAAACCACGATTTACGAACTATTGGGAAATTCGGATTCAGATACTAACTTGATGTAATTTTTTATTTATTTATTTGATAAAAATTTCATTCAAAACTCCCAAATTGTAAAATAATAAAACTAGTTGAGCATATAGCTAATTGAAAATGTTAAAAATCTGTTTTTCTTAAGCAACTTTTTTTTCCCAATATTAGCTGATATACATATAAACCTAACCCCTTACTTTGACAGTAAAAAAATCCCCTAAACTTTCGGTTTCTGCTCGGAAATATATGTAGATTTACACACATATAAAAGTTTCTGAACATTTAATTAGTGCAAAAAAATATACCTATGAAATGGATCAACCGCAAAATATTCTAATGTAATTTATAGAATAAATTTTCATTTAAATTTATAAATATTTATATTACCTTTCATCCATATTCCCCTTTAATAAATAATCTTACCTTCTGCTATACAATAAAAACAAAACGCTAGTTTAAAAATCAAATAACAAAAAACTAACTTAATTTTTTAATGAAAAAAAATATCTTTTGAAGAAAAGAAAATATACATTTTAAACGTTTTGCAATTATATAAGAAATGAACGTTTAAAATATTATATTTCCTAATGTATATACTAATGGAAAAGATTATTATTGAATAACCACAACTTTTCGCCAAATTTTATAATCTACTAATGAATTAAAAATCCAGAATAATTAAAAGAGAAAAAATAAATAAGAATAATTATAATACAATAAAAGAGTTACAAATAGAATATCAATGAATACATAGTATAGATTAATAAAAGTGTATCAAATGATATGAATGTTTTTCCTTTCAACTAAAATTTTAAAAAATTCACACTACTTTTTAAACTTAAACTAAATTTTAATAATAAATAATAATCATAAACTATTAATTATTATAAAGCATAAATACTTTATCCTTTAACGTTATGATTTAAACGCATACACTATCGACTTTTATTTATTTATTTATTTTTTGAATATAAAATTACGTATTCTTACTTTATAGTAATTCCAATTCCTTAACTTTACAATTTCTATGTTACAAGAGAAATTGCATGGCTTTTTTTTATTTTTGCCATCAAGTCACATAAATATTTTCCTTTCGTTTTATTTTTAAAATTACTTCAATTTTTCTTATTTCCGTTTTCCTCTTAATTCTCTTTAAATTCCTAATTTCTTTTTTGCCATCACTATAATTATTTCCTTTCTTCCGTTTCCTTGCAATCGAAGGTATAAATTTCTATTTTCCGTTTTGCCAATACAGCTAAAGAATTTTATTTTTACGCTTCTCTATTCCTAAAAAAAATTTTTTTTTCATAATTGCCAACGCAGCAATGAATTTATTACTTCCTTTTTCTATTTTCAGAAATATAAATTTGATTTTTTTAAATAAAACAATTCTATTTATGTTATTTAACTACATTGTTTGCAATCCAATTTTTGAGACTATAATCGAGAATTTAAATTTGATTTTTTTTTCCTTTTTTTTTTTTTTTTGCTCTTAATTAAATTCGTTTTATAAAAATGAAAAAATTTGCTTGAATTTTATCGTTATTTTTGCTAATAATTTTTTCTTAAATCAAAGCTGGTAAGTGGAAAGAAATTTGCTTTATTATAATAAATTAACAGATTGTTTGAAGAGATAATTTTTCGTATTTCAAATTCGTTTTCAGTTAAAATTCTTACTTGTTGGTGTTCATTTTTAATAAATGTTCTGCAATGAAAAACAAGAGGGTCCAGAATGAATTTTTATAACCAAAAACGTTAATTTAAAATTATTCTTTTTTATACTCCACATTAATGTGTTTTTGCCTGTAGGAGAAAAATTGCTTCATAAACTTTCATTATTTATTTTTGCTAATTATTTTTTTACAATATAAATCTTTTTATGGAGGTAAATAATTTGCTATGACCTATGAACAAATCGAAATCTAGTTTTAATTAAAACGTTCATTTTTGTTTTGCGATGAGAAAGGGATTTCTTAAATATTCTTTTTTGAGCATTTTCCCCCATTCTAAGACTTCCCTGCTTATGTAATATTCAGCCTTTATATATAGTAACAAAATACTTTTAAAATCCTATTCTGATTTGTTGATTTTTATATAATTTTTTAAATGTTTATGAACTTTTTAGAAAATAACTTTTAAGGAACACATAAAATTTAATACTTCCATTTTGTATATAAGTAAATCCTATTTTAATTTTTACATCCATATTCAAATCATGTGCATGACTTTAATATTAGTCACTGGTGCAGCTAATCCTGAGTTGGCTGCATATCAAAATTCCTCGGAACCCATTTGGGGGGAATAAATGAAATTCATCGCGTTAATAAAACTTATTCGAAAGCGTCAAAAGAAGTATAGATAGACATATGTATAAAAGTAGTTTATTTCTTAACAATTAGCTTAGTTTTGTTTAATAGGTCCCTTTCTCGATTTTTTTTCGGCAAACTTATTTATATTAACACACATAACAGAATTGGATTCCAGTTTTTAAGTTATTCTATTTCTATCGACAGTATTGCTAAATCCCATAACCCATTTGTCCTGTGTATATTCTAAAATAATTTTTAGCTTAAAGAATTTATTTCAGCTGATGCAGTTGTGACCGGAAGGGTCAAAAATAGCAGGCATGCTGTAATAACATCCGGAAAACTGGAGGTGAAATTACTGAAATTAAGTAACGATAATTCAACGAGCTCCTTGATATAATGGATTTTCTGAATTATAGATTTTAAACAGCTTCTTAAGGCAATTAATTCAAAAAGATAATGTTTGTTAAGTTCTTATCATGTGTTCACAAACTGGGTTTGCATTTTCATTTCTTCGATGATAATATTTATCTGTTTGAAGGATTTCGAAGCTGTTACTAAGATCATAGAGATTGAAATTTTTGTTGGGTTTGAGTTACTGTGTACCTAACAGAACACATCTTATCAGAAATAATACTCACTAATTTCGAAAAATGATTCCGAATCCTAAATTTTCACATCTCTCAATAACCCAGGGTTGGTCATATTGGGGGTTCGGTCGATGCTGCGCACCAGGGCCCTGAGATTGAGGGGGCCCAAACATGATCAAGAATTAAAGTAATGTACTATTGAACATGACAATATTCCTGTAATTTGAATATAATAAAAAGTACTTTTTATCGTAAACATTATTATTGCATAGATCTTTGAGTTTCGATAATTTCCAAACTAATGCGAGTGTTTAGTTTTTGTTAGTCGACTTGGGGAATTCCCACGGATCCCACTTGAACTGGACTTTTTATCTCAATACTATATAGACAGCGTTAATAAATGTAATACATATTCCTTGTGTGTTTTCTCTTGTTGTTTTTAAGTGCTAATATTTAGGAAGAGGACATCTTAGGTATCCAAACGGACTAGTAATCACCAGCCATCTTTTCTTTTCTATGCCTAATGTTATATTTTATCTGTGTGCGTTTTTGTGTGTGTGTTTTTATATAATATTGGTTAAACAAAAAAGTAAAACGAAAATAATTTAAGCGAGTAACTTCCAAAAACGCATCAGTACCATTCTTCGTCGACCACGACCGGGTTGGAACATCTGTTGGAACCGGGACATCTGTTTTTTCGCTACGAAGCTATTCTGGTGATAAAATTGCTTTGACTCCGAATAGTACAATTCAAATTTCAACTTGAGAAAAAAGTTCCGCATAAACTACACACTTTTGTCATGAAAATGTTGAAGTTGTAAAACTCGTTGAGGAACCTTGTGTTTTTTCAAATATGATTGAATCAAAAAGTAACAATAAAAATGACAATAATAAATATGATCATGTGAATATAAGTGATCTAGGTTTATGCACGTGTACAAGTATTATAACTAATAAGTTTAGAATGTTTTACATTAAAAAAAAACTAACCCTCTCTCTCTCTCTGTACACACACACACACAACAATGAAATTTTTGCTAAGAATGCTGAAAATAGTACATTTTCCCACTACGTACTACTTAAAAAAATGCCAAATGGTGAAACCTAGTTTCGCATCTGGTTCATTTACGCGTATTCAAAAACGCAAAACACGGTGTTTTGTTTTTATTTATTTTTTTTCATTTTCCAAAAGAAAAAAAAAGAACATGCAGTGGTGGCAAAACGCCCTGAACATACTAATTTTTTTTTTTTTTTTTCCAAATTTTTGTGTTTGACTTAATTTGTTACGAAATTATTGTATTATCTTAACTATTTGTATTGATTCTAATGTAGTTTTAATGCTGTTTTCAAATCTGTTACTAGTTTTTCAGCACGACAAATATTTTTTGTAGTACATCTGCCTGAACGCAAGAATGTGTAGTACGTACAGAATAACAAAATTTAGAAAAAAAACATATCATACATTGTAGAATAACACAAAACCTTACAAGTATAACACATTGTGTAAAGTATTGCACAGCCACGCGGAATGCGAAAAATATAAAACTTCTGTCCAAAGCATAAAATTAATTCAGTTAAATAAAAATATGATAAAAACGAAAATTAGAAAATATCTTAGCAGTTTATAAAATAGAACGTTATTTAACGGATATCATTATTTAAAACTGATGGGTTATGATTGGAAGATATAAGTAACAAATACCTCACAAGGACAGATCGACTTGTTTCACAGCACCAAATGCTTGTTGGATGACCTTGGTCTCCCAGTAAAGTTAACTGTTCACCAGAAAGAATATATCATTTAAATTTAAAGGATACAATACATTTGTACTTACAATGAACTCCAATTATCAAACATATTTTCATAGAACGTACTATTAATTCGAAACGAACTCTCGTACACCTATACGCAGCAAAAAGTTGCTGCTAGTTGCATGTCAAACATTCGATAGGATATTTTTCAATTTCCCGGCTATTGGCTAAGAAATAACATAAAATTCCTATGGAAAGGAATCGGTTTCTATGGTTACCTTAGTAATCAAAGAAATGTTTAACAGATAGCGTGCTATGAGAATGTTATTGATTGTGCGAATAAGCTCCCCTATATTCGAGTAATGACTGGGTTAACTCAGAAGCTATGAATGAAGAATAATGTAAAAATGTAGATAATTAGAAGTGCGATATAAGCATGAAAAGGAAAAAGAAACCTTCGTCAATAAATTTAACCGTTCTAAAACTGTTTTACTTTTTTTTAATCATTTGAAATCTTAAAATTAACAAATTCGACAGGATTATATTTTTTGGAAAAATTACTAATAATGTGCAAGTATGCATATATATATATATATATATATATATATATATATATATATACACTCATGGACAAAAAAATTAGCGCACTAAGAAATAATTGCGGAATCGTAACGAAACTTGGCATTAAGGCACATGTCGGGATGATTAGAAATGCAGCGTGATTGCGCATTACGTATAGACGGTAGAAGGCGTTTAACGTTCTCCGTGGAGTATAAAACAGGTAACCAAAGCTTGTTTGAGTGTGCTGATTCCATTACAAAGAAAGAGCTCAGGTAGACATGCCATTACGCCGTTTTCGAAGACAACATTAGCAGCTGTCACACTTTAAGAGAGGGAGAATCATCGGCATGATGGAATAGGCGAGTAGCTCGTCAATTAAGCCGCTCTGATTGTGTTGTGAGGAGGTGTTAGGACCAGTGGATCCGAGAGATGTCATTTACACGAAGACCAGGTTCAGGGTGCCCTCGTCAGACCAGTCGTCGAGAAGACCGCCACATCATACGAAATGCATGCTTATAGCCAACTGCTTCATCGGACTTCATTCAGACACAGGCAGCACCTTCACTAGGGGCTCCTGTGTCTTCTCGGACCATACGAAGGCACCTGGCTGAAGGACATTTGGGATCGCGGCGCCCATTACGTGTGCTTCGTCTTTAGTCGCGAATCCAGATTCAATCTCAGCAGTGATGGCAATCGTGTTCGTGTGTGGAGACCCCGTGGTGAACGCCTCAATCCTGCCTTTGCTTTACAGCGACACACCGTTTCCACAGCTGGTGTGATGGTATGAGGTGTCATTGCCTACAATACACAATCACCCCTAGTATTGATCCGTGGCACCATGACAGCCCAGCGGTACGTCCATGACATCCTACAACCACATGTGTTACCACTCATGCAATGGCTCCCAGGAGCCATTTTTCAACAAGACAATGCTTGGGCTCGCACGTCAAGGGTTTCACAAGACTGTCTCCACACTGTTACTACCCTTCCTTGGCCTGACGGATCCCCAGATTTGTCTCCAATCGAGCATATCTGGGATCATTTGGGACGGCGAGTTGGGCATCCCCGAGTTTGACCGAACTAGAGGCAAGATTACAGCAAATATGGAACAAAATATCTCAAGACATCATACAGAACTTGTACGCCTCAATACCCGATCGTATCGCATCGTGCTAGAGGGGGTTCAACAGGGAATTAAATCCTCCGTTCTCTTGCCTTTTTATCTTAAATAAGCGATACTTTATTTTAATATTTACTAATCACTTACTTATATCAAAGTAGTCATTACGTATGTAAAATTTCATTTCATTTTGACGACTCCTTCTTGGTGCGTTTATTTTTTTGTCCATGAGTGTATATTGCTACACAGATTGCTTGCAAAGTGTGTGACAAGCTTACCGTAAAATCCGGCGTATAATGCGCACTTTTAACACAAAAATTAATATCGAAATCGAAGTTTACGGGTGCATGTTATACGCCGGGTATAAAAATGATAGCTTTAAAAATGTAAAAAGAGTGCACATAAAAAAATTTCTTCTACATATATAGAAATACTGTTTATTTAAAAAGTATGGCAATCCTTATGAACTTCAAGGGTTGTAGTCTATCTCGAATAAATGACTAATAATAAATGACTAATATCTCGAATAAATGACTTCAAAACATAATAGATTTACACATGTACATTTCAGGTTTTCTTCATAAAAAAAGGGGTGCGCGTTAAGCCTAAAAGTTAAAAAAATTGCAGCTAAAAAGTATAGATGCGAGTTATACGCCGGATTTTACGGTAATGATTTATTTGGTCGCAAACTTCGCCAAATTTGGCAACAAAAATAGATGTCTCCAAAAAATCGAATATATTCTAGGATGATTATTTGACGAGAAACTCCCAGAACTCTCCCTGTTCTATTTATGAGGATGATGCGGAGAAGAAACTCGAGTCATCAAGGTAAGACTGCGTGTTTCATTGGCCTCATGCGGACTACGGATTATACTGCTGAGTGAATTCTAAATTGGTGTTATTGTAGATTTAACGTGTGTTGATCGCTTTCTGTTAAAAGAAAATATTGTAATTACCACAGAATTCCAGAATTAAATTAAGATTTACCCCCGAAAAAACTACTTGTTAATTATGTGGACCTTTCGGCATTTGAAAGATGATTAGCAACGTAACATATTACATCAGTAATGGGGTTCGAGAATGTTTGCCAGTGATTTGTGCTTAAGAAAAACCATGGAGAAAGAACTTCGATGGACCTTATTAGCAATGAAAACATTCATTGTCATCTTAGTGTTTAAGAAGTAAAATATGAGTCTGAGACCGAAACGCAAAATTTTTCAGGGGAAGGAGATGAAAATTTGATTTTGTAAACTACGATAGTTAAAGTATCGTAGCAATCGAATACAGAACCAGAATTAAGTCTTCGTTGTCTAGAAAAATGAACACATGGAGTTTTTGTCAAACAGCTGAAACCGTTTTCATTTGCCCAGTATGTAATTTCATTAATCGCCTGTTAATGTTGTGTTTCAATAACATTCATTGATTTTCCCATGCAGGTTGTCGACATATACAAGGTCTTTCACAAACGGAAAACGAGAAATTTTAATTTTTATATCGGGAGCGTACCACTCAAAACATTCCCTTTGTGGCTGACTGTTCTTGTATAAAAACAGGTAAGGTAGAGTCCCAATTTAACTCTAAGATATATCTACGTCCTAAAAAAATTATATAAAAAAAAATTCCTCTTATAAATCGCCATACCTCTAAAAATGCCATACCTCCATGTTCAATCTCAATATCGAAAAAAACAAAACAAATAAGATGTTTGTATAGCACAAAGACATCTCTTACTTACGTCCAGGGACGTTTTAAAACTTCTTGAGGCCCTGGGTCCTTACACAAATGTAGGCCAAAACTATGAGAGTGCAATGTACGTAGTAGATAGTACACAACATACGCTGTCACACACACACAAATACTCATACAAACAATAACCTGAAATAAATAAATGTACATGACTTACAATCGCACAAACCGGCTCGACCGACTGTCTCCTTTTGACTGAATGAGTAATGATGATGATGTTTGGTGGTAGGCCTAAGCCTATAAACGGACGGTGATCATCACATGTAGCAAGTTGACATTGTGCGAGATTCACAGTTTTAGGGAGAATACAACAGGGAAAAACATTTGACCGCGTAGGAACTATTCAAATCGTGATCTTATTAAGGCTGAGTCGAAAACGAGATGAGACCCCCATTGTGGCCGAGGCCCTGGGCCTTAAGACGTCCCTGTTCTCGTCTCTTAAGAAATTAAATTATCAACAACAGGATATTTAAGAATTTGTAAAGCATCGACCAAGTAGCTCCATAATGAAAAAAGGAAACGAGAATAATTCTCTTGAAAAGAACAGTAACGGAACATGTAAGCTTTCAAGAGAGTGCAGGATTACTTTCCTCCCTACTGAACGGTTATTGTGGATGGAATAATCAGAAGATAATGACAATTAAATGCTCTTTGAATAATACTAAGTAACCTTAACGACATAAAAATGCAGAGTGAGCGCAAAAGATTGACTTGATTATAAAAAACCATATTATCGAAACCACATATTACATGAATATAAAGAGAAATATATAAAGTTTTTTTTTTCAGTTACTAATGTCCGGTGTGTGGCCCTTTTGTTACACGGTATATGTCTGATCTGAAATACAACTCATTCAATACCTTTTATAGCCTCATTCCATTAATGGTTCGTAATGTTGCACAAATCCTCTGTTATTTGCAGTGTCAATTGCAAATAATACGGCTTTAATTTTTTTTTTTTTTTTTTTGTAAAATTTTCCATATTATTTTCTGGGGCAAGTTAACAGGCGGCAACTCAGACTTCGAACAAAAAACTCTGCCTCGTCTTCTCCATTACTTCTTCCAAGACTCTTGGCCGGACCACTGCTTTTCTTTTTACATAAGCAACCTACTTTAAAAAAATGATGATACCATTGGGGGATGCTCTTGTTAGTGGATGCCTCTTCTCCGTAGCGATTTACCAATGCACATTGCACCGAAAAAACTCATGCATACTCTAATATGCAAGCACTTTTCTCTATCATTGTCACCATATTTGAATTTTTTAAACAACAAATAGGAAAAAAAATTGGTATATTGCAATATTTTGACAAAAAATGAACATAGAATGACCCATTTTCAAAATATTCTTCTTTTGTGAAAAATGCTTCTATTGTAATAATATTTTGCCTGAATATAGCTCAGACCTCTTTACAGAGGCTCAACTAGAATTTTTGAAATATATAACTTAGAAGTGGGTTTATCCACATTTTACGACAACAGAGGGGAGCAATTTTAAGAAAAAAAAACGCCGATAACAATTTCTATTGGTGGTAGCTCTGAAAATACTTTGAATTTTTCAAAAATCCTAGGTCAAACTCGCTGGAGAAGTCTTTACTTTATGTAAGTAAAATATTATTATTTTAGAAGCATTTTTTATAAAAGGAAAACATTTGGAAAAAAGATTATTCTAAGTTAATTTTTTGCTAAAATATTGTATTTAAATAAAAAAATTTTGTCAAAATATCCTTAAAACAATTTTATACATGTATTCTAATCTAAGTGACACTAAATATCATGAATATCATCCATTTATGAGCTTTTTAAAATCATTTTTAAATCCACTCATGTATTTTTAGCATCCCACTGTAGACTTCACCTGTCTACAAATGATACCATCTTTTCCAAATTTTGTCCGAATGTTGATTCTTAAACTGTTCAACCTGATTAATTTTCCAATATAAATATTATTGGAGACTGATTCTGTAAGTCAAATGTTGGTTAGTTAAAAGAAGTGTCCCACTGAAGTAGTCAATGGACTTCGTTATCTTCAGCTATGATTAAATTATGAAGAGATGATTAATTTCTTGTAAAAGCACTGTATTATATATAAATACATTTTTATATATTAATACATACACGAAAAAAAATTGAGATATAGCACTTCTTGCCTTTTTTTCCTCTTTACACTCTTTTACTCTTTATACAAAAAATATGATCTTGGCGCCTAAAACACAAGTGACAAATTTAAAAAACAACATTCAATATTTTCTCAGTACTTATATTAAATGTCTATTACTGCATATCGAGAAGGACCCAATTGTTAAAAATAATTTTAAATACAGCAATATCTTACTTAATACTGTTATTTGATTCTTTGAAAAAGCACATTAAATGAATCCTGACTGAGAAAAAAATGTTTTAAAGGAAATTAAGTAATTCATGCCATCAATATTTGTTGAAACAAAAATATTTGTCACTTTTATTGCTTAATGTTTACAAAAGAAAAAATATTTTTAATAGGAAAATCAGCCAAAATTCTTTGCACTACGTGTTTCATCTTTTTTTTCCTTTTATAGATAAAGGGTGTTTTTTTGAGAGGTATAGAACTTTAAATTGCAATAAAACAACGATGTATTATTCGATTGACATGAATTTTTTTTATTCGAAAGATAATCTTGTGGCATTACATTTTAAATATAATTTCTGGCATAGGACTGCCACGGCTGGCTCGGATGTAGTCCAATCTGGACGTCCAATTTTCGATGACTTTTTCCAACATTTGTGGCCGTATATCGACAATAACACGGCGAATGTTGTCTTCCAAATGGTCAAGCGTTTGTGGCTTATCCGCATAGACCAATGACTTTACATAGCCCCACAGAAAATAGTCTAGCGGTGTTAAATCACAAGATCTTGGAGGCCAATTCACAGGTCCAAAACGTGAAATTAGGCGGTCACCAAACGTGTCTTTCAAGAAATCGATTGTGGCACGAGCTGTGTGACATGTTGCGCCGTCTTGTTGGAACCACAGCTCCTGGACATCATGATTGTTCAATTCAGGAATGAAAAGTTAGTAATCATGGCTCTATACCGATCACCATTGACTGTAACGCTGTGGCCTTCATCGTTTTTGAAGAAGGATTCCACCAGCCCATAAAGCGCACCAGTCAGTCAGTTTTTCTGGATGTAACAGTGTTTCGACATACACTTGTGGATTAGCTTCACTCGAAATGCGGCAGTTTTGTTTGTTGACGTAGCCATTCAACCAGAAGTGCGCTTCATCGCTAAACAAAATTCGCTTATGAAAATCGACCATTATTTTTGAAATAAAATTGCACAATTTGAAAGCGTTGTTCAGGCGTGAGTCTATTCATGATGAATTGCTAAACCAAACTGAGAATAAATCACTTGACAGCTGTTAAATCGGTCGCCATCTTGGAAAGTAATGCCAACTTAAACTTCTATACCTGGGAAAAAAACACTGAATATATACATCACACAACATAGAATATTATTTTCAAATTTTTGCTTTGCTCAAAGACTCCTCATTTTCACCTAAACTGCCTTCTTCAATTAATTCAAATGCTCTTTTGATGACATTTAAAAATTAAATAATCTCGAATGCTAAAATTTTTTTTTTCAAGTTGCAATTTTTAGGTATATTCACTGTATAACATGCAACCCTTTTTTATGAAGAAACCTGAAATGTACATGCACAAATCACTTATGTTTTGAAGTCACATATTCGAGGTATTCTTTGAAACTTTAGGAAAAATTAGTGTATTTCTAGAACTACAACCCTCTAAGGTGACTGCCTACCTTGAAAATGTTGTTTTTCGTCTACATAAGGCATTTTTTTTAATTTCAAAATCTTATAGTTGGAACATTTTTCTTTCCAAAACAGTTTTTCTTTTTTCCTTTACACAAAATAGAAATAAAGTTATAGTGATTTTAAAAAACATCACTATGCAAAAGGGTGGTAAGATAAAACTTTAAATGCGTTTTTCTCAAAATTAAGTTTTCGAAAGAAACCCTTTACCAGATACGTGATATCTTAAGAATCAAACCAGATAACATTTTGAAATTTTGAGGGAATGTTTATCATACTATTTTTCATAAAGTGGACCATACATTTTATTCTAGGTTAAATACTTTTTCCATTTAGGGTAGTTTTTATAAAGAAAAAACTTTAAAAATATCAAAATGTTCATACTATTATGTATAATTGTCCGTAATTTTTTTTTTGTATTTTAATATTTCTTAGATTATGGTTCATTTTGAAGAGCACCATAATATGTATGTTGTGTAAAAAGAAAATTATGATAATTGTATTCGAAATTTTTATACAGTGTTATGCGTTTTAGTAAAAATTTGGTAAAATTTCCTTGAAAACCAATTTTTCTAAAAGTACAATATTTAAGATTTTTTATGTATTTGCATAATTTTATTTTTCTTCCTAAAAACACTCAATTTGTTTCAAAAAAATTTTTTTATAAAAAAAATGGGTTTGAAGGTAGGCAGTCACCTTAAGTACATAAGGACAGTCTTTTTTTAAATAAACAATATTTCAATATATATATATATATATATATATATATATAAGTTTAATTTATTTTTCTATGATCATCTTTTCATATTTAAAGTTCTTGTTTTTATACCTGTCGTATAACATACACATGTAAATTTTGATATAATTTCTGTGTTTAAAGTGCATTATATGCTGGATTTTATGGTACTTAGATTATTAACCATATTATAGAAGATTCTGCACAAAGTGATGTATCTCTGTATTTGCTTTGAAATCAAACTATTCTAAATTGCTTTGAAGCATACTTTTAATGGTAATTTACAAATATTTTATGATCAGCAACAATAAACTGTTGATCTCGCACACCAGCAAAGAAAATGAGAATAATGAAATTTATTGGGGAAGAAACAAGCTAATGAGGAATGACTTTTCAAATTTTGAGAATTTACAGATACAAAACTCAATTACTCTTATATCATGAAATTTAACTCAGATAATGAATACATAGAAAATTAATGGAACTAAAATAAAAAAGGTAATTTTATTACAAAATTTATGCTATTTTAGTTAACCAGGTCTTCAGTGAATCAGCAACTCCACCATCAGATTCCAATGCACTGCATTCGACAAATTCAATTTTGACAGCTTTCAAATCAGAAAATTGGAAGTCTTTACCCTTGTGACCAACAAACATTCTATCTGAAGAGCCTGATGTTGATGCTAAACGACCAGTTTGAGTGATACGCAAAGTATTTCTAAAAAAAAATTCAAAATCATGTTTAGTGAATCGAAGCAAAATAACATACACAAATAATTTTTAAATATTAATGTATTTATGAAATTAATAGAACAGATTAATTTTCTCATTACAATTTTAAAATTTAAAAAGTTATTTTGATATAGATCACAAAATCATTTTACATTTCACAATGGTTGGTATTAATTACAACTAACACATAAAATCACACAATTCAGTTCTTTAACAAATATATGTCTGTACAAAAATAAGATTGCTAAAACATAAAGTATTCGTTTTTTAATCTCAAAAATAAAAAAACTATTAAATAATTTAATAGTTTATACTTATAGCTTACAACTTTATATAAGTATATTTTATCTTTGTTTTTCTCCCCCCCACAGTAAGGTTCAGTAAAGTTCCTTAAATATCTTCATATTTTTGTGGATTCCCAATCAATAATTTGTTAATGGTTATTCTTAAGTTTTTCATCCACTTAATAGTCATTAATCTTTTTCAAATGCTTACAGACTTTATACTTTGATAATCCTGTTTTCCACTATTAGTATGATAAATATCCTACATAGTGCTTGATACAGAATGCCATACAACTGTTGCTAATTATATTTTAAATAAGTTTTAAATACCTAATATTTGAAATTATAATAAAAAAAATTACAAATATTTACTGTATTATAATATAACTTACCCGATATCTTCGAAAAAAGAAAAATATTTAATATAATTATTTTTAAAAAATTCCATATAGAGTGAAGCAAGTATTTGTACTTAAATCAGTATTTTTTAATTCACTAATAAAACACTCATGGAGTAATTAGATTGCTATAATTTGATCGAATCAGTACAAACTTCAATTTGTACTTTTCCATCCAATATATAAAAGATCACACTTTAGTGTTCAATGGAAGTATATAGCTATAGCTCTACAGCTTACAATCACTACACAAATAATGAGTAAAGCAGAATTTACAGTTTTAAGACATAACTTCCTTACGAACAAAGTTGGTATCAATCACACTAGCTCAAAAAAAAAATTATATTATGTTGCAGATCCAATGTGCCTCAATTAATATATTTATTTAGCTTCTGAAAAGGATATTAACATTCTCAATGCCATTTATTATGTGCCTCGTTTTTCATCAAAAAACAAACCCAAGTTTTATAGAGTTTAACTTAAGTTTCCAGATTATGACTACTAAAAAAATACTCCCCCTAATGTTTCATTACTTTCTCAAAACATCTGATGATAAAACATTTCCTACTCAACACTTCTTGATATTTTCTATGTCCAACAATTAATTTTTCCAATTTTAAAATGTGGTTTTTGAAAAAGTAATATTAAAAATATAAAATGTTAAACACGATTATGAAATAAAAATGAATTCCAAAACAGCAAAAATTTTACATATTTAATCTCATCATTTCATAAACTCTTTTCTCCTTTTTACTTTACAAACCAAATCTTTTTTGCTTACTTTTTACATGGTTTTTAGAAAAAAAGTATTTGTGTAAAACAAAATAATAATGTGTATGTATGAGGTATTCAAAAAGTCTACAGAAAAAAAAAAACTTAATTTTAAAAAAAATTACCTTAGAGAGACATGGCACCTATATAAGCTATCCAATTGTGTTTGCGAGATTTTTTCTGTATTTGCAGTAGCAATAAACAAGCATTGCCAAATTTAATTTTTAGCAAAGCGACCAAAAAATTATATATAACAGCACTGTCAAATCAAATTTTGAATAAAGCCTGGTGATTCTCACTTAGCAAGGGACTAGATTTAAATCAAGAGAAAACATTAGTAATGCTGTATATCATTTTAAAAATAATGCAGCACTGCTTATAACAATAATACAACTGTTGGGAGAAGTAAATGGCAGCCAAAAAGTACTATTTTAAGGGATTATAATGAGATTGCTGTATTTAAATACAAGTATTTGTTACACATATAGAAAACTTTTCTTTAGAGAACACATATAACTCCAAAAGCATATGAAATGTATTATTTTAATAAATTGTCAATAGGAAATTATTTTTATAATATCCTTATTAAAATTGACTCTTTTTACTACAAGTTAATATATTTATTCACATGTTATAAAATTAAAACATTCAATACTCACATTTCCTTCTCTAATTGAGATTGAATGACCTTTGCACTTTTAGAAACAGCATGATCTGTATGATAAATATTATAAATTTTAAATATAATGAAATTGGAAATTATAGGGTTATTTTTTAAATTTATTAATAAGCATCTTTTTCCCAAAATTCATTTCTATTCAAATCTAATAAAGCCACATTAGTAAAACAAATAAAATTTATTCTTAAAATGCAATATCTAGCAAAATTGTAATTTGCATTATAAAAGAAAAAATAAACTTTTACTTTGCATTAATATACCTAAATCTTATGTTCTAATATTTTTTGCCATTAAAAAACTAATAGAATACATCAATAATTATATCACTATACCCTTACAATTAATTTATCCTTATTTTTAAAAAATATATAGTTGATCTTCTTAATTTTTGCAATCTTCTGAAAAAAACGGCATTCATAATAAATATATTAAATACTATATTTAAATATATTAAATATTATATACAGAATGTGCCGAAAGTTCATTTAAACTTTAAAAATTCATAAAAAAGGAAGAAATGATGATTAAGAAGTGTGCTTTGCAAGAAAGTGATCACAAATAAGTTGGACTTTTTAGTAACAAAAACATTTTAGTTAAAAATATCACTGGTAGAGGGCGGATACAATTTGAAACATAATGTATGCTAAATTAAATTCTATTCAGACTGAATACAAATGTTTAGCATTGAAAAAATTTGGTATCATTTCTCCTCTAGAGTTTTTTATTTAACATATTGCCTCTGTTAATATTATACCTCATTAGCTAGTTGAGTGAGTGAATGAGTGAATATTAACGTCGCACTGTTCAGCTACATGAGGGCTTTTGGCGACGGTCCTCGTAATTTTGAACCATGGTCAAGTGACGAGGGCAACACCCGAGCTGGCAACCCTGCCTCCTAACTACCATACCAAACCAACGGGAGGATGTTTAAGCTCTTGACAAATTTAACGTGCAGCGCTCCCCTACACGGCAGGTCTTTAGTGGAACTGGGCTCGAACTCATGACATACCTGCCATGATCCCATATCTTGACAACTGGGCTACCGCAGCCCCCATTAGCTAGTTGGAAGGTATTTTGAATTATCTGAAGTATTGCTAGCAATATGAAAGCATAAATTTGAAGGTGCTACTAGCTTGCAATACGGGATTGTAACATTCGTGTTTAGAATTTTACAATCACACAACTTTTTACAATAGTTTTATGATTTTGAATTTGTAAAACTGTTCCTATGAAAACACTAGAGCAGATATTTTTGGAAGAATCAAATGAACTATCAAAATGAAACTTTATTTATCACAGCTTTCTGGAGTAATCACAGATGATGCAGCAGCAATGGTTGGATGGGTAAGGAGAATTGATGTATTGTTTCATGAACACAAACACATCAGCATCAAAAGAAAAACTAAAAGTTTATTACATTATTCTTCAGGAAACATGCGTAAGTCTCTGAACTTAAAGGAAATCATAGTAATGGATGAAATAGCAGTGAATTTTATAGTGTTACGAGGACTAAATTATTGCCATTTTCTAGAAATTGAAGCAAAATCTTGTCATTCTGCATATTTTTAAATGTTTAATGCGTTTATAGTGGTAAAGTGCTCAAAAGAGTAAATACACTGAACAAAGAGATTTTTACATATTTAAAGAGAAAATTTAAGATACTTGTTACTTTCAGGATCCAAATTGTAATGTCAAATAAGTTTATTTAAAAGAAATTGACACTTGAATTATATTTTGCTCCTGTCACCAACAGATATTTCACTGGATGTACAGAAGCTGTTGCACATAAGACAGAACCATGAGTCTCATTAAATAATTTGCCTACTTTAACTGTTTTGTAAGTGAGTGTTTATTAACATAGCACTTTTCAGCAACAAGAGACTATTGGAGACAGACATAATTTTGAACCTCAATCAAGTGATGAGGATGACATCTGAACTGGCCCTCCCTCTCCAAACTACTAAACCATGCCAACAGGAGGATATTGTGCCATGACAGACTAACAAACATCAGCCACTCTACACAGTGGGTCTTCAGTGGCACTAGGAGTCAAACTCATGACACACCAGCTCAGAGCTCATGACATGACCACTAGACTACCACAATGCCTGTTTGGAGAAAAAGATAATAAGAAATTCAGATTTCTATGTTTAAATAAAATTGTATTAATTTCCATGTTTTTATTAAACCTCCAGAAATATATTTAGATTATATTTAATAATATTGTCTTTCTTTAAGGCACTACATAGTTTTCTCCCCAAAAGATTACCGACTGCTGAATTCCAAAGGAAAAATGGGTTTTTGGTAATAATAACAGTAAAGCAGTAATATAATACATTGAATGATCAACTATATTCTACAAAAAGTAAGCATGTTTAGTAAAATAAATTAAGGAAAAAAATAATTTTCATTTCTTAGAAGAAAAAATTACACAGAAAACTTAAACTTTCAAAAAGGATCTCTTTTTCTTACTTAAACAACAACTCTTAAATACTGAAATAAAAAAACATTGCAATGTAAGCTTCAAACCCATATTACTTTTAAAGTAAAAATGATAAAAATATATATATATAAGGCATAATTACCTTGTTTGTTGCAAGCAATCAAAAATGGAACCTTGTTGACATGAATAATTGGTTCTTGTAACAGCCTGAACACGAATCTGAAAGAGAACATACCTTTTTTTCAAACATTTTTTTTTCTAAACATATATTACATTTAAGTTGTAAAAGATTTTTCAATGAAAAATTGCTAATAAAGATATTAAACAATCTTACAAAAACATACAGATTCCAATGATTATTCAAATCATGATCTGTATAAGCAGCTATATAACTTTGCATTGAAATTTTAAGGTTAATACTTGAACTGACACACTATCAACATCATATCATTAAAGATCTCTGAAACACAGCCACACTTACTAATCTTCATAATACTTTGACAAAATCTGGTGGTTTCTATGACTATAGCTACCATTTGGTTTCACTAAACTCTATTGATGCCTCATACACTACTCCCATACTCATATATTTGGATCATTTTCTTTAACAATCACGTTACGTTGATCAGGATTCGAGGATTTTATGCAGATCAGTTGCAAAGAACATGACAGTTCTTTAAGAGTGATGAGAATTTATTGTAGAAAATTCAGTCCTTTAAATAGAGGATTCAGCAGCAATATTCACCAAATAAATCTCAGAAGGTCTTCACACCTTCAACAGCACTCAGACACAATTATCAATGTCTAAAATACATGTATAAGATTATTCATAAGCAATCCCTCTTTCAACAACCGAAGTAATCATTATTCGCTTCAACAATCAGAGCAATACTAACTGATCGCTAGTCAAAACCAGACTGACTGACTTTTGTGATGACCATCTCTATTTATATCCCTCGCTGATAATTCGAGAAAGACCCGCTTGCGTCATAGATCTTGAAATTAGAGGATTTCTCTACTAATTTCTAGAAGAATCCAGAGGGTCCCGAACTCACTAAAATGGTCACCAACATGATCGCCTAGTTCCCATTGAATCACCATTATAACATAAGGGACGGATTGCTTGTGAGTATTACAATTTTAACATAAATTAAATCTAATTTAGAGTAAGATAAAGGCATTACACATCCAAATACAAATAATTTACACTATTTGATACAAAATTCGTAACACACACTTAATTTCTCATAAGCATAAAATAACATTGAATAATTCTTACAGATAATTCAATGTGAAGTTTTTTCTTCATAAACTTATTATTCTATGCAGATAAAAGATTCATCATCAAGAGGTCTAGAATCCATTTGAATAAACTCTGAGATTAGTAGCATGCAAAAAGAGTTGAAGCCTAAGTCATGCCTCCTATCTCAAAGATTAAGTTAATACATAAGCACATACTAAACATCATGCTTAACCTTGACTACTCAGCACTGTTCATGTGGGCAGTATTATTTTAGAAAAAAACATTTTGGGGAATTTTTTTTTTTTTTTTTTTTTTGAGGCTGCACAATAGTGAATGAATCAGTACAGATTGATGTTTATTACTCAAACTAATAATCCAACTATTTCAGGTACAGCATTAACTGAAGCTGCATGAGAGGTTATCCAGTATATTCATTTTTGAGAACAGATTAAAATTTTTTAAAACATGGTACCAACATTGTTAAAAAGTTTACTTACCCAGCAACATCACGAATTTCTTTCTGGAAATTGAAACTATCCACAACGAATATAATTCCTCTAAAGAAAAACCAATATGTACAATATTAAAAAAATCAATGCTGATTCAAAAACCAAGATAATTTCAAATTAAAAAGCTAACTATATCAAGGGTGCTATTATATATATATATACAGTACAGTCCCGATAATCCGAACAATATCGGACCGACCCCTGTTCGGATAATCGGATTAGCCGGAGTAACAGCGAAATCACTATTTGAACTGGGAGTACGGGTTATGTTGTACAATTTTTCATACTAAACATTAGTGGTTCTGTTCTGTAGTTTATTCCATTTTAAAATTTGTACCATAACTTGATGTACAGTGCGTGAATATTAAATAAAGAACTGTTTTGAATTAAGGTTTATACTGTTTTATATTGGTCCTTAAAATTATACAATTTTTTCCACGGAGCCGTTCGGATTAACCGGATGTTCGGATTAGCCGTGTTCAGATTAGCGGGACTGTACTGTATCAGTATATGAATATAATATACTAACATGAAGCATACCTTGCTAGCAATAAAAATTCTTCCAGGTACTTATCTCTTAATCTGTCATTCCCTGGGATATCAACTAATGTTACTGTTCTCTAGAAAATATAAATATATTTTATTATATGATTATTAATCAAACAGTAAAATATGATTCAACCAATTAAAAATGTAGTGAAGTATCATAATGATCATTTTAAGTATTTAAAAATATTAAGAAGTTCATTATTTAATTTAATCATTTTTTTATATGATTTGTTTGATTTTTTAATTTACATCACACCCTCAAGTAACACAAGGACTATTGGTGATAGATCATGGTCAAGTGATAGTGATTACACCCTAGTTGGCACCCCCTCTCCAAACTTACACACCAGACCAGTGGCCTCCAAACTTTTTCAACTCATGGAGCCCCTAGAACTAGAAGGCTTTTTCGTGGAGCCCCTAGAACAAGAAAGTATTTTGTGGAACCCTATTCTACATACACACTTAGAAGAAGATATCTCAAAATTATATTTAAAGTAGATCAATGTAAAGGCAATACAAAAAGTATTATATTTATAGATAAAAATTTTTAATCTACTTTTAATATAATTTACTCATTAATAATATTAATCTGGGATCTAAGTGTCACTTATCCATGCATTACATTTAGTAACTGGGATATGTGCTTGTGCATTTTTTCCCCACAAAATGTCAAAGTCTAGGTTTATTAGAATATTTTATGCAATTGCGTTTTTTCCTGAGTTTTATTTGTTTCTATTCCTTAGTTTTGTAGCCACTCACATTGAGAAATACTTTTCGCTTATACACATTGTTCTGAATGGCATTAAAATGTTTATAGCTGTGTGAGAAATCCTGTGTATTTTGCATCAATTCACAACATAAATTTTAGGATCTGTTATTGCTTAAATTCAAATTTTTAACAATGAATCTGTAGATTTGTTAGAGGCATTTTTCCACAAATATAAAAGGGTCACTTTCCATTAAAAAACTTTTCAGTTTTGCAAAACATTGTACTAACGAGTGTATAATTATCTCGTGGAACTCAGAATAGTAAACAATAAAATGTTCACAATCTAGTAAATAATGTATATATATAAAGATAAAATGCACATGTTTTAATATTCTTTTATTATATTATAATAAAAGTTTTAAAAGTATTGCAAAACCAAGTTATTATGTATGAGTAAAATTTTCAGTTACTTAATGACAGGGATGAGCTTTGAATTCTTGTGGGTGTACTAACATTTTAGAGGACGTGAATCCATTTTGCATTCATTCTCATTTATAACTTTCTTTTCAATTTTTTTATTGTAACCCATGGCACCCCTGGGTATGCCTTGTGGAACACAGTTTGAAGACCTCTGCACTAGACCAATGGGAGGACTTTGAACCTTGAACAGATTTCATAGTGGGTCCTCAGTGACACTAAGACCCAAACCCACAGCTCAACAGAATGGGCCACAAGTTTGCAACCATAACTACTCAACGTTCACAGTCATTAATGGATTTTTAAATCAGAATAATAAAAGAGGAAGATGATATAAGAAATTTTTAAAGTCTTTATGTGAAGATATTAACGTTCTTGCCGTGTAGTTATCTTATCAAAGTAGATTCAAAAGTTGTGTCTTGTTTTATTATGTATTTCAAATATACATATTAAATCTACATTTTAGAGTTTAAATATACAAAAAAATTTGTAAAAGAGTTTTTATTTTAAAATATAGAATTAGATCATAAAAATATGAACATAAAAACATAAATAAGAGCAGCACAGGTTGAAAAGCTAAATAATCGGAAAAATGCATACCCGTGGAAATTGCAGGGTTGTGCAAATTTTGCTGCATCTACACTGCCCGCGGAAATCACGCGCTACAAGAAGGTTAAATATCCAATAAAAGTATTAAAAGGATTTATTACATAAAACATTTTCCGTTGGTTCCTTGATCCATTAATTGGTTTGCCAAATTTAAATATATATATATAAAAAAATCAGATCAGCGCCAAACCAGCGCAAACCTGACTTCACACAACTACAGAAATCAAGTAAAATAGAGGAAGGATGAATATATTTTGAAAATAAAATATTTTTGCAATACAGTACTTCCTTTAACAAAGATAATTTGTTATAATTAATGCATCTACACTATAAGTAAAAAAAATTCAAATTGCACATCTTTGCATACATTTGTGTAATATATACTTTTATATACATTCTGTATAAATAAAAAACATAAATAATTTTTAAAGATTTCGAACAATCAGTATTATCTTCATATATTATATCCCTTCTGTATAATTTTCTTATTCATTTTAAGCCTAGATTATGTATAAATCACAAGATTATATAACTTAAAATGTCACCTAATGAAAATAGAAAATATCCGAAAAAATTTAGATAAAGAATAGCTGCATATTTTTAATAATAGATATAATGTATACATAGAAAATATTTCAGATTTTATAATATTTACATACAAAATATTTTTTTTTATTGAACATTTCTAAAAAGAAAATACTTTCCTCACAAAAATAAAAGGAAGGTTATTTTCATATACTTATTAAAAAACTGTGTACTTATGCTCTATAATATGCATTAAAATATATTATATATTCCTGATAATATTTTTTCAAATTGCATGTTTGTTTTCATAATGAAGCACAAGAGATTGAATATTCCTAATCTTATGTTTCGTCATTTTTATACAACAATTAATTAAAATCCTACCACTTAAAAACAGTAAACTACATAGGAATTTCAAAAAGTAAGGTAACTAGCTCCGACAGGTGTGCCAATCATAATTGCCATTACCATTGTAATCACCATTAAGAATAAAAATTCCTCCAAAGATAACAAAAGCAATCAATATTTGAGAGGCACCAATAGATGGAGCTGGTTCTCCAATAACATCAAATTTCAGCTAAAAGATAGCTGCATGGACAGAAACGTGATGCACAATTGAAATACAATATGTTAAGATTTTCATGTTTAAAGAAATATTCTCCAGTTGAAATTCATCAGCAATTGGTAGAAGTGTACAGTACAAGTGTTATGTCCTGCAGAAAATCGTGATTTTGGTGCAAGCAATTTGACGAAGGCAGAACAAAGGTGCAAGATGAAAGTTTTTTCAGTGAGAGGTACTGGACCACTCTCCATACATTCATGACCTCAAACCACACACAAGTGATATCTAACTCTTCAGATCTTTAACAAAACACTTGAGAGGTCAGTATTTCATAACCAGTACTGAGGTTCAGCAAGCTATCTTGATGTGGCTGCACAACCTTGATACTGATTGCTACAATACTGGTTTCAATTATTTGGTGCAAGGATGCAACAAATGCCTCAACAAGAATAGTAACTATATAGAGAAGTAATATACTACTGTTTTCCAATGTTGTATATTTTTTTTTTATTTTTTCAATAAACATTTACTTTCAATGGGCTTGTTACCTTATTTTTTGAAATCCCTATGTATATAAAAGAAAAATAATTTGTCATGAAACCAAACATAATTCATTAATGAAAATATACAGAACAAAAAGTCATCCATTTAAATATACATACATATATTTTAAATGCAGGAAAATGGATTGCATGATCAATTAAACAATTTTAATATCAAAACCAAACCTTTTTATCAACACGATATACAGCAATATTTTCTTTCATAGATGTATAAGTCACAATGTTTTTAGACGAAACTAGCTGAAAAAGAGAGAGAGAAACACTTAAAAGGTAAAATCTTCACACTAAGTAGTTAAAAAGATAAAATTTAAAATATTCATTTTTCAATTGCAAAGAATTTCTCAGAAATAATTAACTCTTAATTTTAGTATGCTTGTTTTCTCCCTAAATATTTATAAATGCATAAAAAACTTTATTAAAAATTAATATTAACACATTTAACAAGAAAACTTATTTTCCCAATAAATCTATACTACATTTTTTTATGGCAATAAAATACATTTTTGGGTACTTTTCTATTTTGCCAGCACAGGTGATAAAGTGGCCAAAATGATACAGCTGATGCCAAATGGAATATTCCAGCTAGTAAATTTTTCGAGCACATTTTTAAAACAAATTGCAGACTTTTTTAGAAGTAACATCTTTTTCAAAAATGAATGAAAAACTTATGAAAACTTGGGCTTCACCAAAAACCATTATTGTGCATACAGTGTGTTGTCGCAAATAAAGTCTGCTTACGAAGATTTGTGCTAGCAAAATGGAAAAGTACCTATTTTTACTCATTTTTATCATTATGCCTTAAACTTGAAATTTGAAGAAAAATTTGACAGAATTCGATGATTTAGTTCTCTGGATATTTTTTCCTATATTTCTTATTCTGCAAAATACCCTTTGCCAGATTTCATTTTTATAATATAAATGTGCAATTAAAACTTAACTATTTTTATCATACCAAGCTCTAAGCTAAAAAAATTCATAGTTTTGATAATTTTTATGTTCATTTTTATTTACATCGCAATGGCAAATAAAAACTTCAAGTTGATTTATTTCAGAAAGAAAAAATAACTCATTTATATTCATTTAAAATCCTAAAAATAATGAAAAATTTTCTTTTACCTATTGCTAGTAATACATGTAACAAAAATTGGTACGCATTTTTGATTGAAAGCTATACTTATCTTTTAAAAAATAGTTAAATTTAAAATTTAGACAATTTTTAAAGAATTTTGAATTCACATTCATAAAAAAAAGTATTTTACAAATATCTATCATGGTAGAAGAAAACCCATACCAACTTTTGTTATACATAGCTTCACATATTTGTAAATCAAATTTTGGGTACTTATGTATTATCACAACCTATTGATGACATTACACGAAACAAAGCACCTAGCAGCGTGCCTGTAATTCAGCATGTAAGATGCATAGGAAGTCGTGGTTGCCAACTTGGCAAGTTATCAATAGAGTTGGGGATTGTTGCAAGAACATGCAAGTACCAAATTTTGTTGTGTGTACGTCAATTACTGTAGAAGTAGCACTTTCAAATCCCTTTGTAAATTTTAAAACTTTTCCTTAAAAAATTTAACTGCTAGTATTTTGTGAAAAAAATTTGTTTTACATAATCTATATACTTTGGTTGCAAGCAAAAAAATTGTAAAAACAAATAAATCGTTCTGTATGTCTCCTTATAATGGAGAAAAATTTTCCTTTCAATTCTATACAAACATTCAAATCCTCTTATCTAATGATTAAAAACTATTTCTATCAAAAAACATGATGAATGAAAAGAGAAACATTTACTCTAGAGAACAGCAAGGTTTTTCCTGAATCTGATAACCCCGTAATCAAAACATTACGTCTATTGACACTTTTTCTTCGTAGAAACCAGAATATAACTGAAAAAAAATTAGAGAAATGTTACGGAAAAAGCAATTTGTATGATTGATATTATATCACGAAAAAATTAAATTAAAACATCTGAAGAAAATAAATAATAAATAAGTTCTCTTGTTTAAAGAGCATCGCGTTTATATCATTTATTTCAATTAAACATGAAAATTAAATGAGCTGAAAAATCTGATATGTACACAGAATTTTTAAATAAAAATTAGTTTTATAATAAACTATCAACATGTTTTCATGCAAATTCAAAACAAAAACCTTAAGAAAAATATTTCATGTAGCTAAGGTATATACTTTACCAATGGTAATTAAAACAGCAATTATGGCAACCAAAACACCATAAAAATTTGCATCATACTCAATGGTTCCAATATACTTTTTAAACGTCTCCATAAGGAAATGTGTTCTAATTTTTGACTGAAACTAATGTATTCAACGCGTTGACTGATAAGTGATGCAGACAACCGGTTGCTAAGTCGTTTCACATCATTTGCCATCAACATAAAATGAAATATTTGGTTTATAAGGCAAAAAAACTTTTAGTTTAAATCATATTTTCACACCATCTATTAATAATTAAGAATATTTAAACATACTATTAAATTTCTTAAATTTTATTAAATTTGTATTTTTCAATCAGTTTTTTAGTTGCTTATATTCCTCTGCAAAGCTTTCTACAGAGAACAAATCTGATTATAAATGAACTGATATGAAATGAACATTGTTTTGGAGGTGAAAGTGAAACAAATTTTTCGTTGTACCTGGCACATATTTCTGAAATAATTTTTGTGCAGTATTACTAGAGATAGATCTTTTACCATGTGGTATGAGATATTGCCCACGTTAGGAGTTTTTGGTACCTTCTTAGCACTTCCTATTTTTACACCATACGTAGTAGGATTGGCAATCAGAGGAAAGGTCAGTTGAAAATTAGAATTCTCTGTTATACTGAGAATATTGTAAGATTTTTGAACACTAAGAAATTGCATGATTTGGAGAATACGTAAAAACGAGACTAATAAGGATATATTTAAATTAAATCTACTTAATAATGCAGTTTATCAGGTATTGGACCAGCAATTTATTCCTAAAAACGAGGGGGAATGAAGGCTGAAACAGGATTTGAAACAAAATTTAGAAATGCTTTCTTTCAAAACCCTATTATATATCTAAAATTACCTTTTAAAAACTTTAAAATAAAAGAAACTCGTGGGAGGGAAATTTCTGTTCTCTATAAGCAAAGTTTCATCTCCTTAGGTTTCAGTTGAAACCAAAGAAAAAGTTCATTGTAATCAAAAACTCACTATTATTGTATTTAAGTGAAACACTATGATTTAAAGTATATCGGTTTGTTTATCAATAACATTTGAATGCTCATGAGGAGAGATGCTAATATATATATATATCATTTTTTTAAACATAACCCTTGAAAATCTTCAAAATTCTTGACCTATAAATTGATCTTTAGAATGCATATTTTTGTACTTCATAATGCTGTATTTATTAAATTCCTTGATATCAGAAATTGTATTATTTGTCATTGATTTTTTTGGGGTGGGGAGTCTGTTTATTACAGTTTTTTTAAATTTATGGAAATTTTTAGCATTTATTACTGATAAAAAAAGCAGCCATTAAAATTTTTATTTTAAATTTTATTCATCTTTATATTCTTTTATAATTGTGCATGTCTCTGATTGATACAAGTGACATTTAATAGAGAATGCTCAAAAGCTCTTTGTAATCAACTCAGAATACTATGTCTATTAAAATCAATAGTATCCAGATAAATTTTAAAAAGATACTTTACATAATCCTGTGAAAGCCTCCAATTATATTTAAAAAATTACTTTAAATAACAAAAATAATAAATAAATTTTCCTAATAACAACTAGGCAACAAAAAACACTCTTTGTCTGTTTCCTAGTTTTAAATAGCCTATTCTTACAAATTTTGGATTGAAAAAAACAAATATGTAAATAAAACATATTTATTAGCTCTTGTTTTTAAGATATACAACAGCCCATGCATCAATTTATCCATAAATTTGAACAAAACATTACTAACTAATAAATATTGTGAAACAAGTCAAGTTTCAAGAAACAGTGTTCATATCAGAAATCAGTAGTATTTTTTAGTTTATTTCCTGTGAACATTTCCTTTTGGATTTCCTCTTGTATGTCAAAGCCTGAATATCTCTTTTAACTATCTAGTAGTTGTCTGTGAGTATTGACTCATCTGAACAACCCTGATATCTATGTCCCATTGCTGCAATATCTTGATGAAACCTTTCACCGTATTCATCGCTTACAGATCCACAGTTCTTAGGGAAAAGTTAGGATGGGATTATAAAAATGGATCTTTAAGAGACATAATGCATCTTAGGTCATGGAACTTTTATAGGAATTCTTTCACCAACTGTTGATAGTTCTCATCTTTTTTTGCTGCCTAGAAATCCTCGTACCACACTTTGAAGGCTGATTTCTCTTTCCCTTCCAGAACTTGATCCAAACCGGGGTCCTTCATGATTTTGTGTATTTGAGGGCCTACAAGGATTTTCTCCGTAATCTTTGCATCACTCAATCTTGGAAATTTTGTTTCTAGGTATTGGAAAGCCTCTCTCTCCTTGTTCATGAATTTCACAAAATTCTTCATTAATTTCAGCTTAATGTCCACGGATGGAAGCAGAATGTCATTTGGGTTTACTAGATAATCAATCATTTGGGAAATTTTTCTCACTGGATTTTAAAATTCGGGAAAGCCACTTGCTTTGTATGTCGTATGATTTTTGATCTTGACTGTCCCACAAACATAAAAACCAGCAGTACTTGACTGACTGTGTATACCCATGAGTAAAGCAATGACATTCAAGTCACAACAGATCTTCCATTTATGATTAACTATTAACTCTATAAGTAATTTCCCATTTGCATAAGTTTCCTTCACATGAACGGAATATCCAATGGGAATGGAAAGAAGAAGGTTGCATTGTGTAGTAATATTGCGCTCAAACTAAGCTTGGAAGGATCTATAAACAATCTCCAGTTATTTGGTTCATCACTGATGTTCATGAAACTTATCAAGCCATTGACATCAATACATGTGTGCAACCACATGTTTTTTCTTCACAAAGAAATGAGGAAGATTCTTTTCACGAACCCTATACTCAGTAACCTTGATGTCTATAAGGAGTAGATTCCATTGCTGTAGTCTAGATGAGTGCTCCGCAACCTTTTTATCGCCGTGGGCCGGTCAACGTTTCATAATTTTACCGTGGCCCGTTTAATAGTGGGACACGTTGATTGTTTATATCTTAGATTGTTTTGATTTAACAATTTTAATTTAGTTACATTTAAATATGTCTTCAGAATAAAATATAGTTACATCAAAAATGAATAAAAGTGATTTAATGTGGAATATAAAGTGATTTCCATGGAAAGTTGCACAAATCCGAGAGAAATGCACCACTTTAAACAAAATGACAATAGTTTAATGTTCTTTAGGCGGCCCGGCACCATTTGATCCACGGACCGGTACTGGTCCACCGACCGAGGGGGTGGGGCATCACTGCTCTAGAACAGTGCTCCGCAACCTTTTTATCGCTGCTGACCGGTCAACGTTTGATAATTTTACTGTGGCCCACTGAGGGTGGGACACGTTGATTATTTATATTTTATATTGTTTTGATTTAACAATTTTAATTTAGTTACATTTAAATATGCCTTCTGAATAAAATATAGTTACACCAAAATGAATAAAAGTGATTTAACGTGGAATATAAAGTGATTTCTGTGAAAAGTTGCGCAAAATCCGAGATAAATGCACCACTTTAAATAAAATGGCAATAGTGTAATGTTGTTTAGGCGGCCCGGCACCATTTGATCCACGGACCGGAAGTTGTGGATCACTGGTCTAGATGACAGAAGCTCTGACTTCTGTTTTGGCATGTCAAGATCTCTTACTAGTTCACTCGATTCTGCTTGATTTAGTCTGTTGGAAATTGTTACTTGAATCGTGCACTATTGTCTATTTTTTGTTGTACTGGCACTCTTGGTTACACTCAAAATTGCTGTTACATGTCTTTTGTAGAAGTTAAAAATTGATCCTGAGGTTAAGTGTTTCGATTTACCCAATTAAATGAACATCTCGAAGATTATATACAGAAAGTGAAAATACAGCTATTATGAGTACAGATTCTTGAAAACAAGAGCTAATCTGAAGTTTTCATGGTGATTTTCATCTTTATAGCAGGCCCAAATACTTCATAATAAACTATCTTTGAGCATGAAACATTTTTAGTGTTGCCTAGTGTAATCAAAGATATTTGCTTTTTACTGACAAACAGTGTATACAATGTGTACAAAAATCTGAAGTGTGATTTTCCATTTATTTTTTAAAAAATTGATATACATAAAATAGTGTAATTGAAATTTATTGATAAAATATCTTATAAATTTTCAGCCTCATAACCGAACATCTATGGAAACTCATGATAGGAAATTAACTATGAGAGATGAAAGACTAACTGGCCATTATTATAAAATGAAAGTAAGAAAAATTATTATATTTAAAAACTGAATCATAGTAATTCTATTAAATTTGTTGCAAGCTATTTTAGTTTGACAGTATTTAATTCTGGTTCAATGTTATTTTTAGTGAATATTTTTTTTTATCATAATATAAAATTTTCTATGTTTCAGATTTATCATTGTCTTAAATTCTTCCTACAGAAATAGATTTTGCAATAATTGTAACATATTTCTGTAGTAAATTTGTTTTTTTAAAAGGCAATCTATAATACTTTTAATTTAGATTAATTAAAAAATAAAAAAGTAAAGGCTCCTTATATATGTAATTAAATATTGTGAAATAAAAAAGACAAAAGATTTCTTTATTAATTCTGTACAATATATATACTTCCCTATTTAATTGGATTGGAAAGAATATTTAAAATGAGATTCAAAAATTGCATCTACAAAAGTTGAATTCTTATATTGAAGACAAATCAAGATTTTTTTGAGTTAACTATCTCTATTAGGCTCTACTCAGATCCAATTATCTTGTAGTAAAATACCTGAAATACCTTCATAGATAAAACTAAATTCAATGAAAATTAACTGTTCAGTAAATGCTTTTTATAAATATGTAGCTCAGTGTAATTTTGTTAAAAAACATATCTTGTTTTATTTAATAATGCACAATCATTTTTTATCAATTATTATATGTTACTCAATAATTAAAATCTTATTTCAGGGTCTTGAAAGTATTCCTGATCCACAATGAACTGATTTAAAGAAAATGTAGAAAGTAATAAGATTTATAAAAAGTAAATAAATGAGTTTAATATGTCAAAAATGTTTATTTTTATTATTTTATATGTAAACATCAAATTAAGTTCTTAGTGACATATAGACTTATACCGAACCTAATTTGTGCCATCATGTCTAAAAAGTGCCTATATACAATGGTGACATTAGGGGAAAATGAAAAAATGGAGCATATAGTTAGCATTTGAAATGAATTTTTATTAGCATAAAATATTGTGAAAAATAAAAAAAATGTTTTGTCTTTAATTTTTATAAATGTGTAAACATATTAGGCTTTGTTAAAATCTATGTTTGAATATATTTATTGTAGAATAAATTATACATATATTGATATAAAAAAATAATATTGCTAGTGAAGTAAAAACATTTAATACCAAATATACTGTTTAATATTCTTACAATTTTTTAAAAATTAATTTACATATGTAATTCCACATCAGCATGTGAGATGCACATTCAAGGAGTGCAGAAATTTACAACTCTCCTTGCTTCAGAATATGGTGAACCCTGAAAGGTTTTAATATTTTACATTTCATTTTCATAGATCACTTTGACAATTCACACATTTAAAGGTAGCTGTGCACTGATTATTAGCAAGGCTAGGCATAGCACATATTGCTCAAGTTGTTGTACCATGGAAAGAAATTGATTGACTACTGGAAACAATGGAGAAAGTTTAGAATATAGGGTCGAAGGGAGCAATTAAAATAGTTTGGAATATTGAATGTGAGGATGTGTTTATAGTAGGTAGAATGCCGCCATCACAATGTATTGTTATATGTTGGACAGAAGACACACTTCATTCTTTTAGGTTTTCCAACATTTCCTCATTTGATACATATAATAATTCAACAAGTTAAGTAAACCACTAATAGAAACATTAACAGAAATTGAACCTAAGGATGAAATAGTCATTCTTAACCCTTAACTTCGCAATTTTTTAAATTTCTTTGAAAAAATTATATCAGCTAGTTCTCAAGTAATAATAAAAGGGAAAAATATGGAGAGAAAAAAATTAAGCAGTTCTTAAATTGAATTTCAGTCTTTTTTTTTTTTTTTTTTTTTTTGTCAAATGCAGAAGTGCAATATTGCACAGTAGTGCTGTAAATTACAAAACTTTTTTTTATATGAGGGTTTTATTATTCATCATAAAATGTTTAAATTTTTTACCTGGTAATTTATATCATCAATAAACAAGAGGAAGCATAAAATATAATGGATTCTTTTTATAGTAAAAACACAGTTCTTGAGGCATTAGAGATTTTTATAATTATTGTGATTTCTGGAAAAAAATGTATTTCCATCTAGTGACAAAATTAACATGTATTTCATTGTAGTAATCTTTTTTTTCTCAGATAAGGGATTTGTAGGTAATTAAAAAAATATTGAGTCTGTTAAATTAAGATAAATCATATGTTGCAGAAATGCAACAGTGGGAAGTTAAGGGTTAATCTTTTGACCTTGCTAAACATCAATATATTGACCTATTGGTGAATGTATGTGAAGTTTTTTTTCATCTTATCAACATCATCCACAAGTGATTTTATACTTTTTTAAATTTAAAAGAAAAGGAGAAATTTCATCAAAACTAGTTTCAACTTAAGTGTTGCATTTTATTTAAAAAACTTAAGTATTTTTTTTTAAATAATCTACTGATTCAGGAATGAAAAACATTCTGCCCATAAGAGTAGAATTTGTTATGGACAGGAATGCTCGGAGATTCAGCACCCTGGGCTTATGCAAAATAGCAACACTGCATTCCATTATCATATAAAGAAAATTCCACATTTTCCTGAAATGCCAAATATAACCACCAGAAAGTATCGGGTATTATACAACAGGGAGTCCACCATAGCCTGACCTGACAGGACATGTCCTTTAAGGGTGAAATGTCCGCTGTCTAGCTAAATGCACTGAAGGACGCAAATATCTTAGACCTCTTTAAGGCACTACAATTCATAAAGCTATTCTCTCTTCCTCCACTACTAACGATTCCACCTGAGGCTATTCTGAGCCTAACTGCAGAGACAGTTTGCCTTCAAATAGCAGGACTGTTTGTGTCAAATTGGTACCTAATAAGTTTTTAGGAATAAATTTGTCAAAGAATTTTTTTTATAACAGATTACTAGACAATACTGTAAAGATATTATAGGAGAAAAAGATCCACCAGCTTATCACAAGATCTCTGTAACTATTAGACCTACAGATTTGAAATTTAGCTGGCATGTTTCTTTGTTGAGTAGAGATTCGCCAAGAATGGGTTTTGCAGAAATCGAGTTTTGGGGCAAGCATAAAAAATAAATATGCTTTGTTATCAAAATTCCAGTTCTGTCCTTTTTAAATCAAGAGATGATGGGTATAAGAATGTTTTTTGAATACAATAGAAAATTCAATATACCTTAATCTAGGGCTTAGATATATATGTATATATCAATGCTTTAAAAGCAATATTTAGTTATTGAGATCATGAAATACCTAGTGAAGTGAGTAACAGTTAGTAATTTGCTGTTTTTAGTATTTTAATATTAGTACTTTACTTACAAGTAAAAAGCAGAAAATCTCTCAAAAGAGACAACTGACAGCAGGTAAAAAAGGCAGAGGAAAAAATTCATTATAGCACCTTGGGATAGTAACGATCATTTTTATCAGGAGAACAGGATATCCCTTAGGGACATAGTTAATTAGAAACTGCTAACAAAAATGTGTAAAATATTCATCACTTAAAAAATTCAATCAATAGTTAAAAAGTAATGTCCTTTTTTTAATGTGAGAGAAATATTCTGCCCTTTTTTACAGTGCATAATTATATTAAATACTCATACATATAGTGGAGAAAAGCAGCATTTCAACTATCCATAAAATAAATTAAATTATGACTTTTCCTTTTTTGAAAAATGTTTAAATAACTTTAAAATTTTCAAAATATTTTTTAATTATAGAATTCATCATGTTATAACATACCTCTTTTAGTAATTTATCATATAATCCCATTAAAAATACCCATTTGAATTAAAAAAGTTATTAACCTTTTACACACCAAATTGATTATTCTTGGAACATCAATTTTGAAATTTTCTGAAAAATTCAATTTTATTCATATTGTTCCATAAAAATTATTTTTAGAGACGAAAAATATGGATTTTTTTTGGAATTGAAGTACTGTTGCTAAAGTAAATTGTCTCTGAGAAAAAAAGTTATGCATTTTTTTTACTTTTGATCAGGCAAAATTAAAAAGTATTTGTATTATTTGGTAAAAGTAATTAAAAATGATAATTTTAACTATTGACTGCAAGATATCATGAAAAATATCATTTTTTTTTACTATCGGACAAGAAATTTCAATGTTCCAAAAATGGAACATTGGCATGTTAAGGTATAATTTTTAACACAATGCAGTTACTTTATTTACAGTTCACAGAAGAGCAGAAAAAGATTTCTAAACGCTAAAAACATTAAGTATGTGTCAGAAGAAGGTATTTATGTCTGTTGACTTTCGTTTCTCAGTTATCCCCCCCATTTCTGGGCAATCTTAAGTAAATTTTTCAGCTGCAGTAAAATTGCACATGCGTTTGCTGATGGTTGTTGCGTGTCTTATTTGAAGAGGAACGTCACGTGATAAGGTCTTATATTATTTTCTGCGTATTATGTGTAACGTCAGTTAGTGAATATCCATTAATTACCCTGATAAGATCCCCATTCAAAGCTATTCTGGACCGTAGAAGAGGCTTTGGAATATTTTTATACTCTTATCAAATGATGAAGAATCTATCGATGTTTGTCAATTGCACCCAGAAGAAAGTGGTTGTTTGGTTTGACTGACGAGGAAGATACTTTTCAATCTGTTCTACCTAGTAGCATAACAGAGAATATTAGCCCCCTCCCCTGCAAACTCAAGTTTAGAGTCCCAAGCCCAAATACATACTTAGCGTCAGTCAAGCTTTCAGCCCCTTATAGAACACCCCCTCGCACGCAATGCAGGGTTGTACATTATGCTGAAAAATGTTTTCCTAACTACCACGGACAGTAAAAATAGTTTAGGACATAAAAGAACACATATATATAAACAATGTTTTGTCTTTATTTCTCCTCTTAAAGAATTTTGCTCTCTATTTTTCTAGTATTTTTGCTTTATTATACTATTAGCTTAGTGAATTTCTATATGAAGATTATTTATTTCACTGCCCTACTGATGTTTTCCTTTATTGAGTGTATTTCTAACAAGTTATTGTAATTTTCTGTAAATGTATAAATTCCTGTTTATAAATTATATTTTCAGCTTAATATACAGTACAGTCCCGATAATCCGAACAATATCGGACCGACCCCCTGTTTGGATTACGTGATTGTTCGGAATAACAGCGAAATCACTATTTGAAAGTACGGGTCTATTGTGTCTATGTATTTTGTCGTAATGTGAGCGTACGCGCCCACTTTTTTGCCGCGTGGACTGTAGCCTCCCAATCCTCGACGCGTGTGTCCTCCCTCCACCACTCCTAAACTGTTGACCGTCAGTCGTTCCTTTCGTTCTATACTCGTCTGCTTTTTCTCTGTGTTTAACAGTGTGATATTCTACAGTGAAAACAGTTTGTTCTGTGTTTTTGGACATTTATCTGTGATACAGTGTACGTAAACAGATTGTTATTAAAGCGTCTCAACACTTACTCTTAAAGACAAACTAGAGGTTCTAAAGAGGTTCTGTTGTACAATTTTTTCATACTAAACATTAGTGTTCTGTTCTGTAGTTTATTCCATTTTAAAATTTGTACCATAACTTGATGCACAGTGCGTGAATATTAAATAAAGAACTATTTTGAATTAAGGTTTACACTGTTTTATATTGAAATATTCACCGATTTTTTTTTTCGTCCTTAAAATTATAAAAAATTTTCGGAGTCGTTCGGATTAACCGGATGTTCGGATTAGCGGGACTGTACTGTATTTTATTTTGGAATAATATTTAAAAGTTTACTTCAGAGGTGGCACCTCCCCCTCACCATTAAAGGTTCATTTAAAAAATTCAGCAGGGAAAAATGATAAATTTTTCTTGTTCACGCAAATTTTTAGTCCCCCCCCCCCTCATTTTAATTTTTATAAATTTTTAAGACCCCCATTTCAATTGTTTGTCCGGTATCATGCCCCTCCCCCCCATAACGGAGAATGATGAAACCCTGTGGAGAAATGTTTAGTGCCACCTCTGGTTTAGATACTACTTAAAAATGTATATAATAATTTATTTTTGAATTAAAATGTCATTGGTAATACTTTTAAAAAGCATATGACAAAACTAAATGGTACCCGCCAATGTTCCATTTTTGGAACATGCTAAAAACCTTTAAAAAAACAATTTTTTTATAGATCTTATGTTTCAATCCTAATTTGATTTTTATTAAAATTTAGTTTATGTTACCTTTCAATCATAGTGCAGCATTTAAAAGTTTAATCATGTCTTATTTCTATTTTTGACAAAATTTTAAAAAAAATCACAACAGATTAATGGCAAATTAAATTGATGGATTTTAAAAAATATAACTTTTATTTACATATTAAATATGTACTTTACAAATAAAGCAATAGCAAAGAAAATAATGAACAAACAGTAATTTCACTGTAAAGAAAATTTTTTAAGGGTAAATTCATTTTCAATACAGTTCATATTTTATTCCAAGAGCTAAAAAATTGTGTGCCAATTTTTATATATACAGTGCAAATAGTACAAATAATATTTTGCTGAAATATTCAAAGCTTATTTCAAAATATTATTACTTTCATTGCACATACTCAGTATAATTAACAGATCAACAAACATTTAAAAACAGCTATTTTTTTTTTTAGTTTCTTATAAAAAAAAACTCAAATGTAAATTATAGTATCAACAATAAATAAAATTATCAACAAACATCTAGTTTCATGAAAGACAATAATAAAATTGCTGCCAATCTTTACTAATTGATAAAATTACACAATTTAAATTCACAATTCCTTAACCTAAAAAACTACTTTTAATTAAAGAGCCTTCAAGAATAACAAATATTTAAATGAATCATAGTTAAGATGCAGCAAAAAATTGAGAAATCATTAAATAAATAATTTAAATACAAAATGAATGAATAAACAAATAGAAATGCAATATTTAAAGATTATTGTCTTATTCCTTCATCAAAATAAAAAACTGAAACATAAAGACAATTAATGACAGATGTCAAAATTTTTAATCACGATCAAGAAATGAAAACATCGCCCAAACTTGTACTCCAACTTCAATGCTAAGCCTATGTTAGGACTTCGAGCCCCAAAAGATTTAATGTGCACCAATCAACATAAACAATGATGGAAGTGAGCACTCAGCTACTGTGCCCATTTTTAGAATAACAGAACTTGTATGTTTGGTAGCAAGCCAAGTATAAAATAAATTTAACATAATTATAATATTATTTTAGCATTTCATAGAGAATTTACATAAAAAAAGAGAGGGGGAATGAAGCAATCTGTTTTGCTAAATAACATCAAGCTCTGTATGAGCAAAAAAATCTTATAAGAAAACAAATATAATACAGTATTGCATTTAAACATATTCAAACTTTTTATCAAGTTTAACAGAAATTTTCTTAATACTTAAACGGATTTGAATCCATAAATTTTATTTTAATAGATAAATGAAAGTGTTAAGGCTGTTTTAATTTTTTTTATCACTATCATATATACACATCAAGAATAGCAGTATTCACTCTCAAAGGTTTGCAGGATTTTCTTTTTGAATTTCAATTTACGCATTGTGTATATTATTTAAACATTAATTATCAATGAAAGATTACAGAAATAACTTTTCATGGTAAAACAAAAATCATTACTTCTTAAGTGAAAAAAATTAATTTTTATATAAATAAACCTTGTTTTTCAAAAAATATTTGTTAAGTTCACTTCTGAATATAAAATATATTGTGCCCTCCTGAGAAACAAAATGCTTTTACCTGCAATTTCAATGGCCTATCAATTTTCTGGTTTAGAAAGAAACCTATAATAGCCTTTTAATATTTGATCATTTATATATTGATTATTGTAAAATAATTTAGTATATTTTCAAAATGAATGTTATTGGACTTTAGCCAACAATAAGTTGTTACAGAAATGCATTAAAAATGCAACAGTTTTTAATGACTGTTTAATTTCCATTGTGTCACGAAGAAGAAATTCAAATCTGAGTTTATGCAAAAATGATTAAACATCATTATGATGCAATATCAAAATATATAGCAAACCGCAAAATTTTATTTTTCAAAAGTTGATATCTTTTTTTTAAACTGTAACAAAATGTATTTGGATATGTACATTTTCACAACTATTTGTGTTAATTTAAACACTAAAATCATAACAACATGAAGACAATGGTTTTTTAATAAAATAGCAAAACACCAAACAATTCCAAAACACATTTACATTGCTCCAGACTTTACTGCGTAAAAAGAAATGGATATATCATATAAAAAGCAATACATAAGTTGAATATATTTCTTTTATATAACGTCTGAAAGAATTTTCTCAATGCTTCTTTTTACGAGTTTTAGACGTTTCATTAGATGTCCCAGAAGCTTCACCAATCACAATTTGCCCTTCTTGAATTTCTTGACTTGATACATTGGGCACATCTTTAAGCTTATCTTTGGCATCAAAGTAAAACATAAGATCTCGCACTTGTTCTTGAAGGTCAGAAATTTCCTAAAAAGTTATTTTGTAAAATATCAAAACTTTAACAGATATTACACTATACACATATGGGTTTTTAAACAATATTTTAACATTAATGTAAATTGAATTTAATCATATTAATAGCGATAAGAAGTAAAATTATTTATACTTAACCAAACAGATTGAAAATGGTTCAAATTTCATTATACTTAAGTATGAGATAGTCAAAATTTAAACTTTTTTTTAACAAAAGTAAAATTGAATCATATTCATGCAGAGAAAAATTAATAGTCACTTAACAGATTTCATTCAAAAAATAAATGTTTCACATGCAATTAAGAATTTTAATACAAAAATAAGCAAAACACATTGATTTAAAAAATTTTAAATACTATTCTGGCTTTCACATCCCTTACCTTTTCTTTTAAATCCCTCACATCTTTTAAAGCTTTGTCGGCAATATTTAGTTTTTGCTGCCATAGATTTTGATTCTGTCTAAGACATTTGTTTAGCTAAAGAAAATTAAAAGACATTAATTTTCTGTATAAATTAATGCATATCTTAAAAAAACCCAGATATAATAACATTTAAAGACTAATAAATGCTTAATGAAAATATGAATAATGCTGAATTATTTATAAGAAACACATTAAAGAGTACAAAAGATACTAAATCCTTTAATGTATACACTCAAATAATAAAACTCAATGTAAATATTTCATATTACAGTTAACCAATAATAATTTTAAAAAATTATTATACTTCAATACAGTACTCTCACTTATCTTACATAAACAGGTAAGTAGAATGTCAAATGACAATGAAATGCTTAAAAAAAAATAGCCTATTAAATGTCAAAAATTATGTCACAGTTTTACACATTACAGACTTAAAAAGATGCACATTATGAATTGTAAAATGAGAACTTACCCAGGTTGTGCTGACATTTTAATTATATTAAATGACATACTTACAAAATATATAACTTTTTTAAAAAAAAATAATAGTGATAATTACAAACTTTATTATGTAAAATTATAAGTTAGTATAGAGACAAATATTAAAAATTAATTAAAGTACAAACAATCTTTTCAGAAGACTATATAGGAAATGACTCTGAATTCTAAATCAATATTTTATCTTGTTTACCATTTAATGTGATATTGTAATCTATATTTACATTGTTTACTATTATTATCTTGAAAACTTAGGATGCAAATGGATCTGAGACATTTGATGAGTACAGTTTTTTCAGAATTGACAGCACTCCCCACCCCCTTTTTGCCCTTAAACCACAGTTTTAGATTTTGACATTTTAAGGCACATGAAATTATTAGGTTAAAAAAACAGCAATAAAAACATAAAACAATAACAAAAACATACAATATATTTTTAATTATCTGCTTAAGAACCTGCATATTGAAGGTGCAAGAAGTTCTAGAATTAACCAAAGCAAATTTCTTGATGCCATATCTTGCAGTTTTTTTTTTTTTTTTGGCATATAATGCTGAAACAAATATCCTGGAAAAGGTTCTAATTTTATATCCAATTTCACATATTCTCCTACCATAAGGTTTTTAAAACCTTTGACAATTTTTTTATAAGAGCAACTTGTCAATCCTGCATCTCTCATCCCAAGTTGCAAAACCATAAAACTGTATAAAAACACACACATTTTACACTTTTACAAAAAAAAAAGCCATTCTATATGCACCCATAAATCTCGCATTTACTTGGGAACACTTGTGCAATTCAGCTATATATAATCCTAAAAAAGCATAAAACTCTTTTTATATGGATTTTGCACCTCTTTTGAAATTTCTGTCAAGTTTTTCCACATAAAAATTGAAGCTTTTAAAAGCCTTTTTAATTATTAAATCATCAAATATTATGATTTAGTATTGATTGGTTAAGTCACGTGTGTTAGAACATGTCTGTATTGCCAGGTATTTTTTTAAAAATAATATTATGGAATATACAGCTTTATGTCTCTAAAGTCAAAAGAGTCCTTTCTGCTCACCGTTTACTTTGTCCTTATCCATAAAAAAGCTGATTTAGTCATAAGTATTATCTCCTGAAGAGTCACATTCCTCATCTAAATGGTCATCCTAAATGGTTAAATCGTCAGTGCTTCTTACTTTGCTTATGTTTAAAGGTCATCACTTCAGTTCCAGCAGTAAAACTCTTACTAAGTAATTTTTTTGATATTAAGTATATGATCACCTGTTAAGTTTTATATTTCAATGCTTGAAATCCTTTCTTTCTGAAATGCTTTCATTTTTTTTGAAAATTTAAAGATAGTTTTACACCACAAATACTTAATTGATAGTACCAGAGATGAATACTACTTTCTTCCATTGATGAAGCCAAATAACACTTACTGTGAAATTTGAGTTTTCCTCATTGAATTCATTAAAAAAATGCAATACCTTTAACAGAAAAAAAACAACTTTATTCCTGAATTGTATAAACCAAACAAACATAGTTTTTCTGCCTACTTCATAGACTTTTTTCTTTTAATGAATTTTCTTCTTTGAAAAACCACATTTTTTTATTTGCAATATGAAGGGGTATAGTAGTTTATTCTCCTACTGTTATACTACTAATGCTAAAATCGTCATATTTTCTGTATAACAGCTTCTTTATCAAATATTTTGACTGTCTTGATGTTTTTTGTTTTACTGATACATATTTGTGTAATTTACAATCCTCAAACACAAAGTTTGTTAAATTAACACAAACACATGTGCATGTAACAAACAATAAACCAATTGGCATACAGTGACAAATTGCACTGTACTGACTTTTGAAGATGACCTTAATGACAGACACATGAGTCACACAGTGCAGATGAATACACCAATGTACAGTTGAAGAAATTAATTAGAGAGCTGTGCTAGAGTTGGAAACACAAAAATAAGATTATATTCTTAGCTTGTAGTTCTTATTACCAACTGATATGTTTTTTATTCCAGTGGAATATCAAACACAAAATATAGGATAAATTAGATACTACTTACTTCAAATAATCTTTAAATATATTGGGTTGTTCAGAAAGTAATTTTTTTTTTTTTTTTTTTTGGACAGAGGATTTAATTGTACTTTTCACACCCAACTTCACACTTAAGCCATTTAATTATATGTTTTGATAACTGATATAGCAAGGCTTGATTGTGAAAAAATCCAATTGATTCTATGCAGTAGTTTTTGGTTGGTGCTCTTTCAAATATAGAGAATGAAAAGCAGCACTTTTGGTATGTTACTTTTATATTATAGAAAAGGCAAAAATGCTGTTCAAAAAGAAAAAAATTAGCTGATGTGTAGGAAAAAGATGTACTGTACCAAAACTGGTTTGCAAAATTTCGATCTGGCAATTTTGATGTTGAAGATGCACCACTTTCTGGAAGACCAGTTGAAGCTGATAAAGACACAATAAAGGATTTAATTGATGCAAACTAGCAAATAATAACTCGTGAGATCACTGAGAGGTTAAATTCATTTAATTCAACTGTTCATTACTAAAATATTTATTGTCTTTCATTTTAACACAAAAAAACGAAATTACTTTCCAAACAACCCAATAATAAAACATGTTAACTTTTTTTCCCCAATGAACATAATTCTATGTAACTCAACATTACACTTCTTTAAAAAATTAAATGTATATCAAAATGCAAGATGAGACTACTGTAATTTAAAATAATCTACAACTATAAGACATAAATTTTCTTCACAATAAATATAATTATACATAATTTAATATTTAATTCTAAAAAAATCAAATGTATATCTCAAAATTAAGTTCATAAACAAAATAATGTTCAAACATAAATAAAAATTATATAAAGTGAATATCTTAAATTTCTTTGAATGAAACAAATACTACTGAAACTCACATAAAATTTGCAATTACATATTTTTTTTTACTGTTTTATTTTTAATTTAAGAATTTTAAATCTACCATTCATGGCATGATTCTTCATTTTTTTCTGACAGTTAAATATTTTTAGAACATTCTATAATTACAATAGAGGTGATTTAAAGTAAACTTCTTTCATTTTCAAATTTTACATATTTATTAAGTAATGTTATTTTAGCCATGCAAAATTTTTCAGTCAAATCCAGATTATTCATTTGTGATAACTTATAATTCATTTAATCTAATTAAGAAATACCTTACTTAATAAACTCTCAAATTTAAATATATATATAAATTACCTCTTTTTCATCTTTTAATTCCATCATTACTCTATTCACTTTGGATGTCAACTGTAAAAATATATTTAAAGCCTTATTATAAATGCATAAAAACATTAAACTATTCATATTTAAAAGCAGAATTTGAACAACATATATATATATATATATAAACACAAAGAAATACTTCATTTAGTGTGACTTCCTTCAATGGTGACCCACAATATCAAGGTTAGTAATTTTAACAGTAAATTTCAATTCGTTTCCTACTATGCAGATAGAAAAGATTTTGCACCAAAATATTCCCACAAAAACAGTCAAAATGAATGGTGCTGATTGTCCAAGATCAAGCACAGCAATTAGCACAAACCAATAAGGCCCAGTGGTCATGGTATCAGACTCAAAGCTGGTGTATCATGAGTTTTCGACATTTCCAACCAAGATATACAGATGTGGTGTTTCTGCTCAAGATATACAAATTTCTTGGATGGGGAAGTTAGCCGTAATTGTGAATGGTAATTAAACAGGAATACGAAGTTCGAACCTTAAGCTATTTCCTTTGCAAGCCACATGTTCATTAGAAGCCAAGTTGTTTTCATGTTACTGATTTAATTTTTAAGTTTTAAATAAATAAATCATTAGTTAACTTGCCCTTCTGATCTTTTTATTTCTATATTGTAGAATACACTTACAAATTGGCGACCCATCCTTTTTTTGGAGCTCAACTACATCAGACGTACCAAGGCACAGTTTTATTCTTAAGTATTTAGGTAGCATCTAACCTTAAATTTACTGACTTACTTAAAACAATATATTAGGCGGTAGTAGTCTAGTGGTCATGTCATGAATTCTGAGTCCTAGTGCCCATGAAGAGGGGCTGATACGCATTATACTGTTGAAGCTCAAAGTCCTCCCATTGGTATGGTGTGGAATTTTAGAGTGGGTGGTGCCAGTTCAGGGTGTCACCCTTGTCACTTGACCATGGTTCAAAATTATAATTTGTGGTACAAATAGTCCTTTCTTGATTTATAGTGTGATATTAATAAACACTCACTCACTACTGCAGGTGTATATTAAATTTGATGATGAAGAGAGGAGTGTCAGAAATATAGTTCACAGAGGAAACACCTTCAATCTTTATGATCAACCTATAAGGCATTTTATTTTAAATCGATGCTTTCACAGGTCAACTGGAAAAAAAAAAACACTAGTGAAAATCTTTGATCTTTAATCATATTTTTGAAATGTTATTGAGGACATCAGACATGCAGGGAATGAAGTGAGTGAAAAAAATGAACCATGAGGTAATGTGTTTCAACTCATTGCATGAATGATTTGCTGCTTTGATTCTCAAATAGATACAATATCAGCAAATGCTATTAAAGTTGGACATTATCTAGGTTCTGGCTCAATAGATGCTGATGATATCAAAGAATGCATTCAAATGGACTCACAGCCTCTTGATGACAAAGCTCTCATCAGCACAGAGAATGAATCAACTTATGAAGAATTACTCAATGCTATTGGAAGAACATGCAAATTGATTGGGGAAAAAAAGACCCTGGGGGAGGGTAAACATTTGGCTGATTTTGTAGTTAAAAAATGTCTCCTTTTACCTATTGCAAAAACTTTTTAAGCAATAAAAGAGATCCCATATTTTATTTTTGTCAACCTCTTATATTTTTATTAATTCTTCGTAACATATACAAATAATTTTTTCAGTAAATTTGATAGGAACAAATAACTTATTTTCTCAAAGAAATCATGTTTGACTCAATATGGATTCGTTTAATGCAATATTTTTAAATAACCAATTAAGAAGTTCTAAGAAAAGTATTCCTTTAAGTGTGTATATATAATTGTTAATATACTTGAGAGACAGATATGATTTGAATTTTAAAAATTAAAATAGATAATTGAAATTCTGGACACAAAGAGACATTATTATAAACATTATTGACTGCTATAAATACATATATGGTCAAAACAAAATGGATAACATTTTAAAAATGAATTAGTTTTTGCATTGTACTCATTTACTAGCCAGTTTTTACCTTGAATCTTTTATCATAAAAAGTTAAATTCTAATAAAAAATAATAATTTAATTTTATCATCAACATTTATTATAATCAATTAAATATATTACAGTTAAAAACCAGAACCTGAGAAATTTTTTTGTCCATGCTTTGTTTTTCTTTTGTAACTCGATTTAATTTTTCTTCTAGCTGTTTTCTTTCATCTACTGCATGCTTCGTTTTTTCTTTCATTTCTTCCAACTGAAATATAAAGTGAAAATTACTAAGATATATCATTTATATATTGTGATTATTTTAGTAACCTAAAATCAAATGTGAAAAAATATAGGTAAAATTTTATAACAAATAGTCTAAATTCAATTTTAAATTTAATACATACTACCACAAAAAAAAGTAAAATACACAGAAAGCTTTTCATTTTTGGAGTTGAAAAGCACTGTGTTCAGAAAGCCGATTTGCAGACAAAGAAAAATTGTAGCCCACAGAAAAATCAAGAAAAGGTCTGGAAGAGGGATTCCCAGTGAGTTAAGGTGGAGTTCTTAAAGAGTCAATGGAAGTTTAAAATGTTTTATAATATATTCCAGGGGTTGATTAGAGACAGGTCTACAACAACTTTCTCTAAAATTCTATATAATTTTTGAAAATTGTAACTATCAGATAAATAATATCCATTTCAATCTAAACAGATATATAAGATAGACTTAAACAGGGAGGTGTGATCCATCTAAAGCAAAATGTGATAGTATAAAAAATAGTACAAATATTTAATTTTTTTTTTAATTTAATTTTTTCAAATTTTTTGCTCATATTCTTAATTAAATCGTTATTTTTAAGGTTTTTTAAAGTAATTATTAGCATTATGATTATATTACATGTATGTAATAAAAAATATCATGGGGGGGCATGAAGAAAAATCTTAAAATGTGTCAATGTTTGAAAAAGTTTTGGGAGTTCCTTGGCTTGAATGACTATTTTAAGACAGACCTCTAAAATGGCAGGACAGAGACCAAGTACTGAAGCTAGGTGACTATGTTTAATCTGCCCCTTGCAATACTGTGATTATAGATTTGAATTACTATGTCTTGTGTTTGTGCAAAATTTGAAATGGTGCTGTTAGAAATTTATGTGTGTGTGTTAAGAGTTCCAAAATAAAATTTTAATTTACTATAAAAAAGTTTTCTGTTAAATGCATAACGTTTTCCTACATTTGAAAGCCATTCAACTGAGTAACAATATGATGAAAATTTGCAATTCAATACTTAATCCTCCACTAGCAGTTTAAAAGATAATATGTAAAATATTCTGAAATAATCTGAAAGGAAAAACTTCATGTTATGTACAAATTTAAAAATGATAGTGACTTTTTTTATTATAAACTGTTACTAGTAAAATATGTAATGAAGAATTTTATTTTAATAGTAAAAAATACAAAAGAGAACAAAAACTTTACTATAAAAATAGCTAATATTAAATTACAGTTCAACATATTATTATATTTTACACGTGGAATATAAAAAATAGCTTAACACTTTTATTTAATGCTTCTTTGATGTATTTTATATTACCAAAAGTCACAAAATTCTAACAGTGTAATTGAAAAATCATAAACTATACACATGATTTAAAATTACAATTCTATTTCTGAAGAACACAAATGTAATAAACATGCAGGTTTATATTTATATAATTACATTTAATATTTCACTCTAAATTTATTCTTTTTTACTTTGAAATTGAATTTTCAGATGACAAAAAAAAAAAATTATCATTAAAATACCTTTCAAATTTTTATACTTTTATTATTATTACTTCAATTTTTACTTATTGATTTTCTAAGATACTTCTTTAAAAAAATAATTACAAATAATTTGATTTGACTCAGAAAATAACAATATTTCAACAATTTTAAACTTTTATTTTCAAACTAACAACAATTTATTCTTAATGTAAATGTAATACATTCTAAATAATATACATTGCTTATAAAACTCACTGCCAATTAGTAAAAAATTTGCCTTCACATTTAACTTTAGAATTTCTAAAGAACTATTAATTAATTTTATATAAAATAATTTAATAATAGAAACAAATTCTAACAAAAATATTCATATTGATGTACAAAACAAAATGTATGTGTAGCATATAATAGTGTTAAAATTTATTTATTGGAGAAAAATAGTAACATAAATACACACTTGCTTCAAGGCTTCAGTTTCAATTCGAGTCAGACGGTCTTCAAAATAATGTCTTTGAGCTTCTAACTGGCTGGTTAGTAAATAAGTATACTACAAAAAATAACATTACATTTTTTTTTCAGTTTAACATAAAAGAAACTTTTATACATTTTTTAAAACTTGTCTACAATGTGGTAAAAAATTAAATAGTGAGCTTTATATTAAATGTGTAAAAGCAGAAAATATTCTTAATGGACATTTGATAATGTAGCATTGAAAATATTGGAATAAAAACTTAACATTTCATGTTTCATATTTACCTCTAATTGCATGGAATCCATTTTTTCTTCATTTTCAACCTACATTTTAAAAGATATAAAGAAAAATTTGTCATTAAATATTTTACTTAAGACAAAAAAAAAAAAAAAGAAAACCTATATTTGCAATTATTGGTTTTATTTTAAATGCAAAACAAAATATAGTGGTACATTGGAAGGGTTCTAAATTGACATACCACCTGTTCAACATGAAAATGTTTGTTTGGAATATTGCTATAATATATAAACTGGCATAAGCTATTGCTTTGGTCCATTCAATTTGATTTTAGCACAGAGTTAATCCTGAGAAAGTTTAAATTTTAGAAAAGTCACTTTATTATCGTCCATGGCATAATATTTCTCTTATTAACAAAAAGCCCGGTACAAACTTTCCTGTGGAACACTGAACTCTACTCACAGGAATCTGTTATAAGAAACAATGACTGAATGAAACTTCGAAATTAAACTAAATGAATAATGAAAGATATGTCTGAATATATTAATGAAAGATATTGCCTTTCTAGGTAGGTTCGTGAGTCTGAATGTGAGTGATATTGATGTGAAAGAGTTAATAGACACAGTTAATAGAAAGAGTTAATAGTTACAGCTGACCACTTAACAGTTGCAGGAACTTGAGAATAAACACAAGATAAGATAGATACACTCTCTTCCAACTCAGAGGAGATCAGGGAAACTTTTATGTTCATAATTAAAGAAATATTAGTAATACTGAAAATTTTGTGAAGAAGTACTACTCTTATAAAGCCCAAACAAATTATGACAAAATTACCTGGGATCACAAGCCAATATCACATTATTGAAACACTCTTAGAAAAAGACAAGGAAAAAGTTTTTAGAACACATTTTATTGAAGATTAAATTGGATAATCCTTCACCAGGTTCAAATACAGTAAAAAGATAAGAAAAAGAAAATTAGTTTATTAAATTTTTATTTATTTCCTCATATTATTTTTGTACTTAAGGATTAGAAGTGCTTAAAAAAAATTTTTATGCAATTTAATCAATTTATATTATGACAATTACAATAGTTTATTTTTTTTATTAGACACAAATTAATCTTTTTCCCTCTATTTTTCATGGGAATAATTTGTCTGGAATACATCTAACAATCTGTCCTTGACTAAGAATACAACAGACCAAAGTACCACCATATACATCAATATAAACAATGAAATCAATTATAGAATGGCATTCTATTATTGAAAGAACTAATTAAGCAAAATGTATCAGATCACTTAAAAATAAACAAATTTAATTTAATAAATAAAACTTTTTAGAAGGCCTGTCAAATATATTTAATCTAAATGCATAATTATAGCGGAAATAATAAAAATGCATAAAATACACAATTACAGAAGGAAAATATTAATAATCAATAATAAAAATAAGTCTGACCCTTAACTAATCTACTGAGGTAAGATTATTTAAAAGTATGCCAACTGTACTGCAATACTTAATTCAATTAACAGCCTCAAAGCTATTTTTCCAGTTTTCTGATAATTGTTTTTAAAAAAGATTAATTCTTATAGTAAAAGTCAAAAGGATTAAAATGGGCAAATTCTGATATCAATCTGAAAAGTTATTATTTCTTATGAACAAATAAAAAAGAAAGGAAGAGGTACAAACATTTACCCAAACAGGCTCCAATTCAACTGGTTTGCCATCAGCTTTATTTTGCACTAAACGATGAACATAATTATCGCCAGCATAATCCCAAACACGGTTATTACCAAGTTGCATAGCATATGTATGTTGTGTATCTAAATAATGACTAAACAATTTTTAAGAATTAATCCAACTAGCCTATTTAGGAGTATTCAATTTATTATTAAGATATTATGCATTAAAAAAAACACAAATGACATTTCTTCTTCAATATAAGACAGATTTAAAAGTATATAATTTTTTTATTTCAAATATACCACAAGAATTTACTGAAATAACTAAAGAGATAAAGCTACATAAAAGTACCTTTTATAAATTAAATCTTTTGAGAGAGAGAGACTAATATTCTGTTACTACAATGAGTTTAGTTCCAAATGACTTAATAGGTAGTTAACATTAAATAATAAAAATTACTCATAAAACAAAATTAGATGCTTGATTCTCAGAAATATTTGGTCAATCAAAAGCTTTTTAAAAATAATTAACAAATACCAAAATTTAAAACTAACAGCAAACATGCAAAAAAAAAAAAAAATATTATTATTCCACTTTTAAATTCAGAATCACACAAAAGCAAAAATGCAATCTTGTAGTTGATTGCTGCATTAAAGACTCCCTAGAGCAGCAAATGAATTATTATCAATGGATCTCATGATTTAGAATTTCTATTATAAGACAAGGATGGTACATTCTATTTTTAATCAGTTTTCTATTATAAGACAAGGATAAGACAAGCTAGATACCAACTCAAGTTGGTACCTAGCTCTCCCAACTCCCATATCATGACATGAGATTTTTGAAGTTTACATCAATTTCATCTGCAAAGCTCCATTACAGTTTTCCCATTTATTTTGAGGTTTAAATACATACATACAGTAATGCATCCTCAGATATTTTTAACTAAAATAAAATGTATTGTTATAGTAAGAAAATTTCAAAAAATAGAACAAATTCACTTGGTTACAAAATTAAATCAAGTACATAATTCTAACAAAAAAGAAATGAACCTCTTACATAAATTAAAACAGACTGTATGCTCCTCAATATACAAAATATGATTTTTCTCCAATACAAAGGAAAGAAATGCATGCATATCATTGAAAATTTAAACTTTTGCAAGTCAATATTTTGCAAAAATAGTAGGGTAACTCAGGGAGAGAGATGGACCAATACTGATTTATTTCCAGCTGGTCCACTTGATCAGTGGTCCACAACCTTTTTATCGCTACGGACTGGTCAACGTTTGATAATTTTACCGTAGCCCCACTGAGGGTGGAACACGTGGATTGTTTATATTTTAGATTGTTTTGATTTAACAATTTTAATTTAGTTGCATTTAAATATGCCTTCAGAATAAAATAGAGTTACATCAAAAATGAATAAAAGTGATTTAACGTGGAATATAAAGTGATTTCCATGGAAAGTTGCACAAATCCGAGAGAAATGCACCACTTTAAATAAAATGGCAATATTTTAATGTTCTTTAGGCGGCCCGGCACCATTTGATCCCCGGACTGGGGGTTGCGGATCACTGCACTAGATCACAGCACAGGTGGAGTTGTTGCAAGATGGCAGATGTGAGAAAGCTATTCAGATTTTTTCTGATTCTGGCTAACTTCCAATTATGTTTAACTTTCTAAAATTTATAAATTGTGTCATTTGAATTCAGATAAGTGAACATTTCTCAGTCTCAATAATATATTTTATGAGAGATTAGTTTTCTTTACAAGCATTTTGTATGTGCTCAATTGAAAAAGGCTATGAAAACAGTGGGGACAAGTCAATGGATGTCAACAAGCTGCTAGATATTTTGAGGCACATCCAACAACATTAAAAATAATAAAATGTGGCTAAGCATCAGTGAGTCATCTCCTACTATAGTCTGTTCTAGGCAAAGTAGCTGCAAATAAAATAGTTAGTCATATATAAGAAGAAAAAAACAATTCCATATTTCTGCTGTTACTAGAGATGCAGTTCAAAAGATGGCTTTCAAATTTGCAGGAAACCACAAAATCTCCTTTTATTTCAATAGAAACAAGTAAGAAGTTGGTTATGACTTTCTACAAAGTGTCTCGCTGTGAAACCCTGAATTATCACTCAGGAAAGCAGAAAGGATTCCGGTAAACAGAACTGTAAGAATGAATAGAGAAACAGTAATCAAATACTTTGGAAAGGTAGAGAGAGATGTGAAGATGAGAGTTAATGGACCCATTTCAGGTATTGGAGAACTTGTTTAAAAAATACTTTATTACTCATTATAACTTTTGAAAATTGATTCACAAACTCATGATTTCAAAACTAACAAGCAAACAAGAGACTGAATATACAGACATCTGCAATAGAGGAAGTTGATTGACTATATGATTTAAACAACTCCAAACATCAATAACTCTGGCTCGTGACTTGTAAAAATATGTTTTAAAAACTTTAATTAGAAGTAAAATAATGGAGATAACACACTACATCAATAGTCTTCAAACTGTGTTCCACAGAACCCTGGGGTTCTATGAAGTATACCCAAGGGTTTTCACAAGTTAAAACAAAAATTCAAAAAGAAAACTATAAATATGTATACAAAATAGATTCACCCTTTCTATGGAGTTTGTATGACCATAAGTATCTAAAAAAAGTCGTGTTTCCTAACACTTGCACCTCAAGGCAAAATTTTAAAAAGTTCAGTTCCAGACAACCTCTTTTTTTACTAATTTCCGGCAACTTTTATTATAATATAATAAAATAATTTTAAAACGTTTTTTTCTTTATTTGTATTACTTAGATTGTGGATATTCTGTTGTTCATGATCCTGTGTTCTGAAAAATTTACTTTAAGAGGAATGTTTTGCAAAACTATGTGGAATGGAAAGTAATTAGTTGGATTTAGATGACAGTGTTAAAAATTGTAACAATAAAGCAACTTTTTCCACTTGTAAAAAGAAGAAACCCCTTGCCTATAAGAGAACACTTTCAAAAAAACACCTACCTGTAAAATATTTCCAAGAGGAAAAAAACCAAACATGAATGAATAAATAAGAAAGTTTGCTAATAAAGGAGGAGCAATTTATCGACATATTAACAAATTACGATGCTAAAATCTAAATTCAAGCACACAAACACAGCTCCTAAATCTTAAAACTGAAAAATTGCAAAATACATAGAAGTTTCTTGCACAGTTATAAACATTGTAATGCTATTTTGAAAAAATATATCTAAGTTTAAAATATTTCTCCATTTATGCAGCAACAAAAACATAATGTAGAAAAAATTAACACAGAATATGAAATGCGACAGACGAAGACTTTGACATTTGTGTAAAAAAAATGGAAGCACATCCAGACCATGAATTAATTCCATTAATTAGTCAATTATATTAATACTATAATAAAAAATGCAGTATTTCTCTTTAATTGCCTTTGCTTAAAATACCTATAACATGTTGATTTAGTTTAAAAATTATTTTCAAATACATTCTTCTGCAGCATTTTTTAAAAAAAATTTATGGCTTTCCCAGATACATTTCATAGTTTTAAGGGATTCCTAAGTCAACAAATTTTGAACACCACTGCACTACAATATTCTCCTCCACAACACTAGAAGATGAATCTGTCTAAAAACTGGATTTGTCTGCCAGAGTGTATTGTAGTTGCAGTTCATTTAGGTTTCTACAACTGTGGAAGAAAGAAATAGTGATTCAAGAGTTTAAGTCAGCTTTAGTTTGTCTTTGGAAACGGTTTTGGTGCTCTTATCACTGAAATCATACAGCCCTTCAAAAGTCAACTTAACACGAGGAAGGATATATTACATTGAGTAGCAAGAATCTGCATAGAGTATCATGTGATCACAACAAATATTTACAGCAAGCTGATTTTAGTCCCAAAAGAACAAATGATCTTGCATAGATTTAAGAGAAGTATGACAGTTTATCATTGGTTAACAGGTAGGTTATTGCTTGTTTCAATGGTCGATAAGAGTAATTTGACCATGCCTTTGAATTTTGGGTTATATGCAGAAGTCCTGTGCACTTATTTTCCAAACAGCATTTCAAATGAAACGAAAAGTGAAGATTCAATTTGCCTACTTTGGTCGCTGATAATAAACAAAGTTACACCAAAGTGTGGAACCCATGTGAAATTATGTCCTTTGGCCATTGTCTCAGCAGTAGTACAAACATCAAAAAAACATCAGACCAGTGCATTAAGTAATCTATAATTGTTAAGCAAAATGTGAAACCACGATAGACAGGTAATGGTCTACTTTAGAGGTGGCCAACCCGCAGCATGCGTACCACAGAGTGGCATGGCTGAGTTTCGACAGTGACACACGAAGATTTATTGAAAAATTTGAAATATAATAAATACCTATTCTTTACAGTTTTATTAAAATGTAGTTGTCTCAGACAAAAAAAAATCCATCAAAATTTATTTTTAATACACTTAATACAATCACTATTAAAATTGTAATATAGAATAATGTGGAATTTTAAAAAGTTGGACCAACAAGCAATTTTCTAAATTTACACAATTTGGCTTCCAGATATTGTTGTAGGTTTGGATCAACATGTTTGTGAACAATTTTTTTCTTTTATGAACATAATAAAATCAAAATATTGCTCAAAAAATCAAATGATTCACACCTAAACCAAACTAATTTTGTTGGCATATTCAAGAACTAATCCTAATATGGATGACTTTAAATAGCTACAAATTCAAAAAGTACTGCCTGTTTAATAATTATTTAAAATTAAATGTTTGAAGTTACTCATTTTTATATTATGCTTAAACCTAACAGATTTGAACCTGTAAAAAGTTCATTAACAATAAAACTATACTTTTGTCTTATTTATTATATTATTTTTAAATTTCCTCTACTTTGTGATATTTGTGTAAAAATTCTATAATAAGCTTATAAGTAATATATTTTCACCTTTTCATGTTTTTTGTTTGTTGAAAACATGGCATGGTAGCATGTGGAAATGGCACACATAATTTTTTTTTATGAGATAGTGCCACTCTGCCCAAAAGGGTTCACCACCCCATGTCTATTTATATCAATGTGTATACATTTAAATCATCCTTTAAAACCCTTTCCCGAGCAGCGGCTGATAGGCCTAGTGACATAAACACTTTTTCTCAAAGTAAGCAGTGGGTATTTTTTCTATCTATATGCATTGATTGAAACCAAAATGCATACAAATCAATACAGATGGCAGCACAATACTTTTCTTCTTTTTTGCACTTCATGTCCTTTGATAAAGTAGTTTCTCAGTGTAATTCTACAAATTGTATTTTGATTGCTATAAATAAAATTTCTGAACAATGAAAAAACTTCGACAATTCTCATGTATACTTTTCTGTCACCTGAATGAATTAAACAAATGTGCAATTAAAAAAAAAAGGTTTTATTTAGGTTTTTGAAAAGCTTTTGTATATGGATATAGGTTCAATCCACTGCCCCTGTAGAACAGATTAATGACCTAGAAATTATCGCTCTTCTCTCTATTTGAGAGAGCATTTAGAAACACATGAGAATGTTGGGGATGGGAAAAATACCCCAACATTGTTTACAACACGTGGTAAGAGAGGTTTGAGTACAAAAATCTTTCAGTATAGCTTTTCTGCTTGGTGAAAATGCATGCACTTTATTGAGGCATATAAAATACTTTGAATACTCTTTACTTATAGATGTATATAAATATTACTAATTAGCATTTCGATTTTATAAGATTATTGTACAATGATTTTCATTATTTCTTATTATCAATGTAAAGAAGGATTTGAGAACATATGTGTAACAATGTATAGAAAGAATTTATCAGTTCAAGAGGCTCTTTCTATAATTGACTTGCCATCAGATGATGATTCAGCAGCTTCTAATAGCAGTGATGCTGATGATGAAGATTATGTTGAAAATTTTACTCATAGGAAAAATATTTCAAGTTTAGATGATAAAGAAATTGATGAGATACAGCATCCCTTTACTTCCCATATCCTTGTCAAAATAGGTGGTCTATACAGGGGATGCATGCTTTGCAGTACTAGAAAAAACATTCATCACTCTCGATGGCTGCATTGGTCCTGCAATGTACTACTGTGCTTTCAAGCAAATGATCATACTTGCATTGAAAAGTTTCACAGTAAATAGCTAATAAAAAAATTTATAAAATATCTAATTTAACTCACCAAAAATATTACTTTATTTCTAACTTTTTATAGTAAAATTAACATCTGATGATAAATAACCAATTTCAATGCATATTTTAGTAAGTATTCTATATAGCACAATTATTTTATTGTACCAGTTAATTGTTATTGAAATAATTAGCATAAATATTCATTTTTCATAAAAAGTTTATTGTAATGTGATGTACTATTTTTGTCCTGAAAAGTAAGTCTTAAGTGCGCAGTGGCTAAAATGTCTAGTCACCACTTAAAATCTTATCAGATATTTTTCTTGACAAAATAACATTTATAGAGGATGAGAACATTACATTTGTCAAGTATTTTGTCTTTTAACTTTGTGCACACCAAAGAGTTAAGGAGTAAAAAATTAACATAGTTTTTGTATGTCTGTGAATTTTAGTTTGTTCATATTGTTAACATGCTTGACAATATGATTTAAGGTCAGCTTTTATATTGGGCCAACAGTAATCACTTAACAAAAAAAAAGTAATCTACTTATCTCCCTGAAATTACCCAATACACAAAATTCTTCAACAAAATTTTCAATTAATAATCAGATGAAAAGTAAATAACAAGATTACAAATCAAGATGAAAACAGCAATAAGTTTGTATACAATAAATCTAAAAAAAAGGATATTAAGTTGGGATATTCATAGTAAATAACATATTTTAATGCATCCAAAATTGATTTACAAATAATTCAACAAGGAATTCTGATCAGTGTGTCAAATAGAATACCGAGAAAATACATAGCAGAATACAAAACCTTTTATGTTGTTAACATAGTCTTTACATCACAAAAACAAAATCTTCAATGAATTTGACTAGGGCAAAGGTAATTTAAAGAAGCAAAATTATATAAATTGCCCAAAGTAAATTAATAGAGTGTGAAAATACAACTTTTTTGGATAATGTTTTGATCATTTTATAAGGATTAAAATTTTTTAACATACAATTATATGTATAAAGAGTTTATAATAACGTTTAAGAGAATAATTTTGAAAAACTCACTGATAGGCATGCCCATCCACATAACGACCACAACCAATATTTCCACAAATTAGGCATATCCATAAACTCTAAAAAAATCAAACAAAGATTAGATTCTTACACATTATTAAATTATTTTGCATTTGACATTTTGCTAGTTCATTTTCATATAACTTAAGTACAGGAAAAACTAAGCACATTCATAGTAAAAGCAACAAAGATTACTTAAACTAATATTTACATCTTGTGAGCCACATGTTACACATCTGTTGTCTGGCATCAATTCTGGTGTTTGAGAATAACGACATACAGGACAGCTGAAAACACAGAAACCTTTATTTAGCTGGAAGTTCTAACTAACTATTCAAAATGAAATAAATTGTCTATCATGGAAATTTTACACATAAATCAATTTTGTAATCAATTTCTAATAAAGTACCATAAAAAGCTTTGTAAAAAGATTTTAAAGTATACACATTAAAATATAACACAAATATATGAAAGCTTTCTGAAGGAGGCATCATTTATTTATAATTTTTAAAAATTGTTGTATACATACTTCTTCAACAGCACAACAACCCCTTACAGGCCTTGGCTGCCTCAACAACATGCTTCTTCCAGTGTCCTCTATTTTTAGCAACTCCTTTCCAATTTTTAATTATATATATATATATACTTGAATTTACATAATACACAACAAAATATACCTCACATTTATGAGTAATAAAAGTATTAAAAACAAAAATTTATATGGATCAATTACAAGAAAGATTTACGTTGCTTTAAAATTATTCACTAAATCATACAAATGAGAAAAAATACAGTGGGCGATCGGTTAACGAACACTTTCACGAAAGATTTCTGTGTTTGGATAATGAACACTTTCAAGAAAGATTTTTTGTGTTTGGACACGGAACACATATTTGGAGGTGATCAGGGATACACCCCTGAAGTTATGGATGAAATTTTGACAACTGCTAGCTATCTGGAATTGGAGGTGAACGAGGATGACATAGAAGAGCTCATAATGGGACATGAAGATGAACTGACGACAGAAGAACTCCAAGAAATTTTGAATAAAGAACACTAAGAAACACAGCCAAATGTGTCTCCTTCTGAACAAGAGGAAGATGAAAGAGGACCAATGCCAACATCTGTCACTAAGATCTTTGGAAAAAGTGGGCGGATGATAGAGCAATGGTCTTAGAATGGTACCCAAACCAAGCTGATGTCAGTAGGGTTGGGGATCTTTACAACAACAATGCTATTAATTACTTCTGGAAAATCCTGAAAAATAGAGAAAAGCAAACAACATTGGACATGTTCTTCAATGCCCCATAAGCAAAAAAAAAAGGAAAAGGACTGATTAATATGCAAGATTATATGTATGTATTATTCTTTAAAAAACTTACTAAAAAATTATACATTTTTTAAAATTTAATTTTTAGGGTCTCCAGAACAAATTAATCGATTTCACATAGAAGTCTATGGTGAATCGATGATCGGTTAACGAACAATTCAGATAGCGAACATAGTCTTGGAACGGATTATGTTTGTTAACCGATCACCCACTGTATATGAATTCCAAATATCAACACAAACAAAATGTAAATAAGATATTTTGCTTTGTAAAATTTCAAATTTTTATGCAATTCACTATAAGTTTTTAGCAAGTAATGATATTGCCTGGGATTCTGAACAAATGCTTTTATATTTCCTTCTTTCCTCAGTGGCTCAACAGCCCAGAGTGGGCCTTGGCTTCTCAAGAAACCTTTTCCAGGCCCGCCTACTTCCTGCTAGTGTTCTCCAATTTTTAGTTCTCAAAACCATATCTTTTTTTAGACAATCAATTCATCTAAGATTTGGCCTTCCTTTTCTTCATGTGCCAATTGGGTGGGCATTGAAAATTTTTTTAGTGGTGCCCTCTTCGTCCATTTTGACAATGTGACCTGCCCATTTAATTTGTTGTATTTTGATGAAGTTAATGATATCAGATTCTTTATATGATTGATAGAGCATGAAATTTGATCTTCTTGGCCACATTCTATTTTCATGAATTCCTCCAAAAATAAATCTTAAAATCTTCCTTTCATATAGATACTTATCATGTTCTCATCAGTTCGAGACATGGACAAAGTTTCACATGCATAAGTTAATACCGATCTTAAAAGACTTTTATAGAATAGAACAATTCATTTTCTTTTGATTAAATTCAATTTCATATATTTTTGTACTTCATTACAACACCTATTGCTTTTATATTTACAAAGCAAAGAAAAAAATCCTTATTTTAAGACATTTAAGTACAATACTTCATATTTAAAGAAATTGCATTGACACAATTTTGAAATCTTGCAAATTTTTCTTTTTTTTAGAAATTAAAATATTTGCATTATATAAACATGCTAACCTAAAAAGTAAATATATTTATAAGATTAGTTACTCAAAAGCTTATCACTGGAATGTATATTATTTTAAAATTGTATAGCTGACTTACCTAGTGTCTCCCCATTTTGCTAAGCAACTACCATGGAATGAATGATTGCAAAGAATAGTTAAAATACCATCAACAGATTCATCCTAAAATTGTTTTTTAAAAAAAGAGAGAGGTTCAATTCTTAGATATACTTAAATTTATTTAATTTTTTAAACAAAGCTATCAATTACACTGGGAGTTGCTAGGTGGAGCTGTTTGTTAAACAATTAATATTGGCTTGTTTTAGAATTAAAAACAATAAAAAGGAAAATAGAACAATTTTTAAAAATACTGCATAAAAAAGCTTTAAATGTCTCACGCATTTCCAAAATACTTATTCCTTTTTAATCTCACAAATATATTAATTAGTTTCAAATTTTCAGCTTATAATGCTGATTTTGCAAATATTATTTGAACAAAGCTTGCAAGTTTCACCAAAATAAAGAATTATCGATATACAGGGGGGAGAAAAGAAAAAGGAATTATATTTTCAATCATGAATTTTACTCTAACTCCTGATGGCAAAAATTGAAAGCAAATATTAGAATATAAAACTGTCAAGATCAAAACAGTTATCAAAGAAATAAAATATGATGATAATCAAAATTAAAATACAAAATAAAGTTAGGGTTTTATTAAAAGAGAGAAAACAAGTTTAAACATAAACATTTTAAAATGCTTAATACACTGATGTGCCACTGAATTAGGGATACCTACCTAGTAACTAGTTGGGCCTCCTCAGGCCTTGATAACGGCTGCTACATGACGAGGTAGGTTCAACAAGTTTTTGGAAACATCCCACAGGAATAATTTGCCATATATTGGTTAAAGCTGTCCATAATTCAGTAAGGTTCATTAGTGCTATGTGATGGCCTTTCACGCCTTATTCCAAACCACCCCAGAGATGCTCAATATGATTTAAGTCTAGGCTTCTAGGTGGCCTTTTGACAGAAAAGTCGAAAGAATGCACATCCTACAAGCCAACCAGGACTTTGAGAGGTACATTTGTTTTGCTGGAAAACTCCATTAACGTGCGGATAACAGAACAGCTTAAATAGATAGAGGTGATCATCCAGCAACTCTACATACCAAACTGCATTGAGGGAGATTGGTACACGCACCAAAGATCCCAAACAGTGCTACGAATAAACAACCTAGACCAGTGATTCCCAAAGGGGTCTATGACAACCTGCAAGGGGTCCACGTCAGCAAAAAAATAATTTGGGGGTTAATGAGGTGTAAGTGGGGGTCTACGTGATATTGGCTCTCGTTAAACTAGATCGGGACTTTAATTTTAAAAGAAAATTTAATTAAGTGGAAACCGAATTTTACTTATTTAGCAGATTTATTTACTAAATTTAATTAGGTTAATTTGCCCTTACAATTGATAGCATAATTTTTTTTAAAACAGGAACCATTTTAGCGTTTCTTTCCAGAGTTAAACTAAAGAAGTATAATACTGGAGGTCCAGAATTTTCTCAAATTAACCCAGACAATCTGTCAGCACGTTTTAGCCTACATTCAACATTTAACTGCCTCTTATTCAGATTTCGAAACTGGGTTTGAGAATGCTTTGACTATGGTAATACCACAGTAGGCAATGAATTTATATGGTCATATTGAAAAAAAATGTCACATGACAACAGGAACTGATCGTGATATGCACCAATGAAGATTTTAAAGTTTAGAAACGGATGCCAGCAATTTTGGTTTTAAAAAGGCAAACCTGTTATTTGTCCCGAATTAGGGAATATCGTGAGGAAGTTTTTAATTATTTTTTCTAGCAAGAATGAGTTTCAGCGCAGTTGCCAATCTCGAAAACAAAAAAAGAAACTGGACACTACTAACAGAAGAGATTTAAGGTTAAACCTGACAAGATTGATACTAAATGTTGAAAATTTGTTATTGTAGCACTAGAATCATCCCTCCCATTAAAATCAATTACGTGTTGTTAGGTTATTTTATTTAACAGTTATTTTATATGTTAATTAACTTTTAATTAATTAATTAACATATGCTTTTTAAACTTTTAACTCTATACTTCAGTAGTTATAAATTTAATTCTTTTAAAGTAGTAGTAGTAGTACTAGCTTTTAAAAAGACATTTAAGTTGATAAATTTCCAAAAATTCAATATTAATTAAGCAGGGGTCTACCCCATACTGAAAAACATGGCAAGAGGTCTATGGGACAAAAAAGTTTGGGAACCTCTGCCCTAGACCATGGTTGAGCCACCATACCTTTGTACAGTTCCAACCTGGCATGCAGGATCTATGGCTTCATGAGCCTGATGCTATATTCTCAGCCTCCCATCTGCGTTAAGTAGTCAGAATTGAGACTCATCACTCCATGCTACTCGTTTCCAGTCTCTGTGCTCTCCTGCCCAGGCAAGACGTGCAACCCGATGGTGGGCATTGAGCAATGGTATTCTCGTACATTGATGGTTCCCGAAACCCATATGGTGAAGCGATCGTTGCAGTCTGTTTACTGACTGTATGACTGGCACAGTCATTCAAATGGGTGGTAATTTGCACTATTGTTTTAGCTTCACTGGCTACGTACAATACGCCTGAGCCGTCTCTCACCATGCACTGTCAAGGCTAGTTGTCCTTTGCAATTTGCCTGATTGATAGTTTTTTGTCCACAACCCAAGTATTTTTGGTATACTTTTGACACTGTCAACTTAGAAAATACTAGCTGTCTGACAATTTCAGAAATTGAATGGTCCATGTGTCGCGCACCTATGATTTGTCAGCAATCGAAGGCATCTTAATCAGGCAGTGTACCCGTACTGGTAATTCCAACAACTAATTCAGGATAACCTTAGTATGCACTATATATGCAGCTACCACAGCACCCTCACTTGTGCATAAATGATGCACAGCAATAAACAATTTGCATAGCCCTTGCTATCCCTAATTCAGTGGCACTTCAGTGTACATATATATATATATATATATATATATAAATGGAGATGCCCCCCAAATATAAATACCCCTAAAATACATAAAAATTTAAGAACATTATTAAGATTACAAACAGCATAAGCAAAAAAATTTTCTCCTTTCCCCCCCTCGAAAAAATATTCATGCACACCATATATATGCATGAGGTCTTAAAATTTACTACAAAAACTTGAAGGGGCAGATAGAACACATCAAAAGTCAATACAACTAAATTCACACATAAATATGTGCCTGAAAATACCATAAAGAGGACATGAAGAGACACAAAGACAAAGCAAGAACACAAGATAGAAAATATGCAAATTGTTTTATTACAGAAAACTGAAAATAATAAGTAATTAACACAACACAGAAACTCACAAGAGGAGTTCTGAGTTACAACTCCCAAGTGTACAATGAGGATATTAAAGTTTTTTAAGGAAAGGCATGTTTTCTCCATAAGCAGAACAATTTCTCCACAAAAGGAACAAAACTTGAAAAATTCATGTTGGGTGCATTTTGTTGTAGATAGCTTAGATACTTGATATATGGTGTATGAGAAATACACCATATATCAAGTATAATCTTTTAGATGAATTGCAGAAGAAATTAATGAATGCTGCATCCACCAGACCATACACTCACACATGTTACTACAACACAAGCAATTAAAAAATTGTTTGTGGGAGGATTCCTGTAGATACTTATAACACTTTCTTTTCTGTGACAAGTATGCAACTTTACTGTGACTGCTTATCTAACCAGCAACCTTATCTCGGATTCAAACTCAAACAAGTTGTAAAGCATATATACAAACAATTGATGATATGGTTTCTTTTTTAATTAGGATTTGAAATACATTTATATGGCAGCAAACCTATTATCATCTAGAGTATCTCACACAATGAGTGCATGCCTCTTTCCTGCGCAACTCAGCATTTGTGAAATGCATATATAGCATTGGAAGTTAAATATGAAAAAAAAACCCGGTACTGATCTTGCATGCAGCAGTATAGTATTGCTTATATTTTTCTCTGAATATTCCTAAGCAAATTGGTTTCCATCAATGTATTCTACTAACTCTCTAATTTTTTTTTTTTTGAGTCATAAAAATAAATTAATTTTAATTTTTGAGAAGAGAATGATTTTGATGTTTTTATCAAAACTACATTAATATAATTTAATAGTTCCTGGACACCTATTAAAAAGTTAAATTTAACCTAGCAATTGTTTTCTTTAACACATGAATCCTAAATGTAGAATCCTCCATAATATGAAAATATAGAGTCTGTTAAAATTATATAATTATTTCCTCTTACTTTACATTTTTGTTGACAAATTTATACATACAAATTCTATTTGCTTGTTGTGTTCCCAATCATGTCTTTGAATTAAATATAGAAATCATTCCTAAAAATATAATACATTTTATCCAAAGAAAATTCAAAAACCAAAACCAGATTTTACTCCCGAAACATGGAATATACTTATTTAAAAAAATAACATTTAGTATAAATAGAGATTTAAGTTTTGTTAAAGAAAAAAATAATTACCATTCTTTCTAAACAAACAGGACATGTTGGCAATTCAGTAAGACCAGGAAGAGGGAGGCTTACTTCCTATTAAAAATAAGAGACAATTGTATTACTAAAGAAAAAAATAAAAACAACTTCATATTTACCATAAAAAGAAAAAATGGCTATTCAATTTTATTACATTAGTGTCAGCATCAAAATACCGCTATAGGTTAAATTATAACACAGCATAATCCCATTAATTTGGACTAAGTCAAGAAATCATCCAAATCAGTTAGTCTGGAATCAACCAAAATAATTCATAAAAGGTTATAATGTTTGAACCAGATCTAATTTCATAAGTCTACATACACATAGGGGTAAACACTTAACACAATAAAAAGAACTTTATTTTGAAGTAGGCAATAATTTCATGGATGATAATTCAAATTAATAGGATACTAACATGGTATGTATTAAGTCATTAGGTTAATTGCATAAAATAAATAATGAATTTTTTAAATAGCCATTAGAAGCAAGTGATGTTTGGTTTAAACATACTCTAGTAAACCTTGATTTATTGTACATTCAAGTAATAAAGATGCAAATTATTAATAATCTTTATTACTTTCAACAATTTAAATCTACTGAACTCTATAAATTGCTTTTAAGTACCTCTGATTCTTTAATAGTCTCCACTTTTGCTACAAAAGCCAAATGACAAATTTCTGGCTCAATTGAATTAAACCGTGTCCCATTGAAATTCTTATAAAATATATCAGCACCTAGCTAAAAAAGAAAAAAAAAAAAAAATAGCAGCGCTATATTGTAATGCTTTGAATAAGATTAAATTTTGAAAAAAAATGGAAAAATAATTCATAACAAAAAATTAATCTCTTAATAAAAAGATATTCTATAAATTGGTTGCTCACACACACAAATCAAGTAACTAAGTAATTAGCTATAAAATTTCAATTGTAATTATAACTTTTAATCAAAACCCAAGCCTCTAAATGGAGAGGATAAAAAAAAAATTCCTGTTCAGCAACTTATATAAATATAATCCTTCGAACTGAATAAGGTTAATATGGCTTTATATAAAGTGAAGAGACACCAAAAATTAAACACTCTCGTTGATCTTTTTTTTTTTTCATTCAAAAAGTCTAAATAAAGCATTTCAGAATATAATTTATCCCCAAGGCTAACTATTTGAGCAATAACAGCCTGATTGTGGCTCAAAGGAAATTTGTGACCAAATACAAGTTGATGACAACTGGTCCAAATGTGAATAATAAAAATGTGATTAGAAAGTTCAAGAAAACTGGCAGTGTTTGTTATGACAGTATTGGCAGCTGAGAAAGTGTGAAAATGCTTGAAAATACCCCGAAAATAATGAAATGTGATTCAAGACAGCATAGGACATAGAGCTTCAAAACAGGTTAGAATCAATTGAAAGACTTTGCAATAAATTATTGCTCACAGCCTGCAATTCTTATCTTACACAATTCAAACTCACCAGCCAACACTCTTATTGATATGATTGACAAACAGGAATTTGATGTGAATATGGTTTAGTGACAAAGCCTGCAGTTAAATAGGTATGTCAATAAATCTCCCATTTAATGAGAAGTCTCTCCACACCAAATGCAATAACTCTTTAGTGTGCAATATAAAGTCGCAGAATAATCGATGCAATATTCATCGAAAGCACAGCAACTGCTGAACACTGAGTCAAAATTTTAAAAAATGATTTCATCCCTATTACCTATAGTGACTCAGATTTTTAAAAGTTGCATTTCATGCAAGATGGATCCCAACCCTATAGGTTAATAGTATATGAATTACACTGGAAGAACATTTTGGTAAGCACATTCTATTTTAAGAATACCCAGAGGTCACTGGAATGGGAAACACATGTCCCCCACATTCTTTTGATCTCAACCATTGTGACTCATTTTTGTAGGTCAATATTAAAAACAAAAATAAGCCCCAAACTAAGCTTAAAACTGTTATTCTGGAGATTATTGAAAGTATTGTTTTGTCTTGACACTTCAAAAGTTTTGCTCTTTGTTCAGGCCAGGGGTGTCTAACCTGCGGCCCGCCTTGAATAATTTTGCGACCTGCAAGATTCTTTACAACTTTACAAAATTTGACTATTTTGTACAATATTTTTTGTTTAAAGAGTTTTTTTTTTTTTGTAAAAAATAAATCCCATAGATGTTATTATTTTACCACGTTGCTTCTATTGCTGCGAATCTCTTTTTTTTTTTTTAAATTGAAATTTATCAAACATAAATCGTGCTCAAACTTAAAGCACAAAAATCTGCAACATCAATTACGATAATCGAATGCTCATGCATTGAAATCGACTTTCAAAAACTAAGTGAAAGAGTTGAGAAACATATCTCACTAATTAAATAAACTAAACATTATTTGATTATTGCATTATTATTATTAAACTATCCATGTTTGAAAACACTGAAAACAATAATAATATATCAGTTTGTTTTAAATTGTTCACTCCAACAAATGTTTGTAATGGATCCAAATCTAATATAAAGATATATATTTTTATATGTGGCCCGCGGGATCGTAAAGCTCTTTCAAAGTGGCCTGCGAGGTCATTTGGGTTGGCTACCCCCAATCTAGGCCATGCAATAGACATTGATGGTAAGCATATTGAACATGTGAGAAACTAAATTCGTTTGTATGTAGTTATTTTTAAAATTGAAATAAAATTTTTAAGTTCAGTTTGTAAAATTTTTTTAATTTAATATAGCTCAAAAATTGTTACCTTATATATCCCCCCCCCATGTGTAATTTCATCTTTGGAGAAAAATCGAATACTACTGGTACCTCTATAGTGTGTGTATATATTCCTTACTTGTTAAACAACAAGATTAACATTTTAAAATTCTTTTAATAGTTAGTAAAATAAAGAAAAAGTCTTAAAATATAGATTTAAATTTGATTAAAATAAGATTCAGACTTTTAAAAATATGCATACAAATAAATTATCAAAACAAATTTTTTTAACTAAAACTTTTTTATTAGCATCATAAAACAAACAACTCACCATATGTCATCAATTAATGCAAATTTTAAAAAAATATATTATTAAATGCTCTAAAAGCATATTAATCTTTTGAAATTAATCATTTTGTTTCTAAATTAACACAATCTAGTGAATTTCACATTAAAATTTTATCTACAACAGTACAAAATTCAAAATTCTTGGAGGGGGAATCTGTCATTTTTTCTAACAAAATTTTTTCATGAGAGACTGGAGTTAAATGAATAAAACGATTTTTTTTAAACTTTAACACTAAAAATTGTGATAAAAAATACCTCCACATACATACTTGATTCCTAAATTTCAGTAGAACCATATATTGATTGGGCTTATTATCTTTAATAATCCTCATATTTTCAATGTCATCACTGAAAAATAAATGATTAATTAACACAAAATGGATTACAATACATATTAACAAGTACTATTAACATTTTTTTTTAAAAAAAAATTCAATATTGGTGGCAATAAATAAACTGTTATAAAATCATACAAATTTTATACAGTTATAAAATGTTTGAAAACTTTTTAAGAAAGCAATATATATATGTATCAAAAGAAAGTTAAAAAAATAATTAAAAGAATTTTTCTAGAAGTCATTTGTATTTTATTTTAAAGATTTTCTTTGTAGTAAAACTGTAGTAGTTATATCAATAAGTATTTCGTACTGTGTCAATTTATTTAATGAAAATTATGTCCGAAAATATCCAAAGAACATTTCTCAACCAAAGAAACCTACTGTGCAGAAATTAAGAAAACACATAAACAAAGCTTAAAGTTAGAATATTTAAGCTAAATATTAACATTAATAATATTAACATTAAAATTGGAAGTAGCCTAAGATTAAAATGAAGATAAAGTACTGTGTGAGACACATACAAAAATGTATGGTTCATCAAATGAGTTTGAAACAAAAAAGAAAAGAAATCTAAATATTTTTTAGAGAATTATTATCACATTAAATTCTAACTGTACATGTTTCTTCGATTTTAAGAAAAAGATTCTAAAAAATAAAATCCACTTAGATTTTTTAAAATGTTTTTATTATATTAAAATAATGTAGAAATTTAACAGAATTAGAATAGTAATTAAAAGACTATTTTGAAATTACAGAACACTAAACATTATAATCCAGTTTTAAGTTATGCTATATACATAAAACTAACCTATACTTTTATAAAGCTCAATTATACTTATGTGATTTATAAATTACACTTTTTAATACAAATGTTAATATTGCTAACACATTATTATATCATCTATGATATTTAAAGAATTTCTTCAAAAAAATAAATAAATAAAGGTTGCAAAGTTTTCAACTTACTAAACAGGTGCAACAAATTGAAGTAAATCATGTGTTGTCATTGCAGCTGGAACAGCTAAAATACAAAGCATTTCACTTCTCTCAGCTTCTTCCGCAAGAGTCGTTCGATGACTAGAAATATTAAAAAATAAAAATTAATAAATAAGAAGTAAAATACAAGAAGAAATAATTTATTGAATAATGAATATAAAATTAAATATTCATAGCAGAAGAGAGCTACATTACACTCCTCAATCTTCCCCCGAAAAACTATGAATGGCTACATAATTATATTTAATTTATTCCATCAATAAAAATGAATCGCAAATTTAAATGCACCATATTGATACAAATAGAGTAAATCATTCTTAAAATTCATGTTGTTTATAAAATGGTACTTGCCTAGTATACAGTCAATAAATTTCACTAAGCCAAAAGACATTGCCTAACTAAAAAGGTTGCCAATTGCTGTTATCGCTTTTCAGATGCACAAAAACGAACTCTTGTGCATGCTTCTTCCATATTAGTTCATCAACAAATAAACTCACAAAGATTTAGAAGAATGAAATTTGTATTTGAAAAAAAACATATGTACACTTGAAATGAACAAAAGACTTAATAAGTACAATATTTAGGAGGCCAGAAAATGACAATTGCATTCAAAATCAAAACAAATGAGTCTTCTTTATATAGATGCCACTACATAAATTTTCATCTAAATGCTGTTGTACAGTCACATTATGTTTATTATTTCATCATTTTACTAAGCTACAGTCTTTTGAGTACTTAAGAGTTAAACTGTATTTTTCTAAATACTTCACTGTATCCATTTTAATAGAAAATAGGTCCTTAATTTCAATAATTTTTACAAAAAAATAAGAAAATAATACAGAAAAGTTTCAAATTATTAACAATGTTACTCCTTCCGAGCATATGTAGCTGAATTGTGTTTCAACATGTATGAAAACAATAAAACCTACAAAAAAGATTATTATTTTCAAGCATATGCTAACAAAATCATTTTGTTTGAATATGAGCTGCTACAATTTTCCACTATTGGTGGAACTTGTGGCATTCACAGCGACATTTTTTGATTAGATGAAATCAGTCTACAGTATGATGCATGTTATAATATGTAGTTACCATTGCAATTTACAATGAAATTCCAAATTATTTCTTATAACACATTTTTTTATAATTCCACTAATGATTAAAACTAATGCAATTTCAAAACTAGAAATTTAATTTTAAATTAAGTTTTTTATCTAGAGATTATTAAACTTATAATATTGAATTTATGAACAACCTGACATCAATATATACATAAAAATAAATAGAATGAATTGGATGGCTCACATAATTTGAACGCCAGATGATAATGTTATCAAAAAGGCGCTACAGTTCAAAGTCAATGGGATTCGGAATCGTGGAAGATCAAGGCTGAGTGGAATCAGACTTTGAGATTATAAACTAGAAAACTTAGAGAACAAAAGTAAACAAGAGGTCATTATGGAAGAATCTTCAAAGGAAGGCAATGGCCCGCGAGGGGCTGTCTTGCCAGATATGATGATGATGATGATGATCAAACTTCATAATTAATATTATAGTATAAAGCAGGGGTGTCCAACACGCGGCCCGCCAGTACATAAGTTGCGGCCCGCCGACTCTTTTTTAAAAAATTTTAAATATCAGCTTTTTAAAGTTTTTTCATTTTGAAATTTATTTGAGGGGAAATTTATATATATATAAAATCTACAATATATTTGCCAGTTACCTGTTCTTGTTTTAAAATAAATCCTTTTTGATAATAGAAATGTCCTTTAAATTAAAATAGATTTATATTTTATCAAACAGTTATAATTTGATTTTACTGCAATAAAATACTTTTTTTTAATAAATTCCAAATTGCATTATGCTCATCCTTTACTGTGGATTGTACATGATTCTTCTGTGTGTGTGACTTTCATTTCTCCTCCTCCTTTTCTGTTTGGAGTGCCCAAAAAGCAAGTGGCTGTCAGATATTTTTTAAAGTTTAAAAAAATTATTCAGGATGGTTAAGATAAAAAGCAATGTATACTTAATCGTTTGCAAATGACAGCACAATCAAATTTCAACAATGAGTAACAAAAGATCAATTCAAAAGGAACGCTGCAATTTTCAAGAAAATGGCAACTGTAATATTTTGAACATAATTTTTTATCATTGCATTATTGTATTATATAAACATTATTATATTATCTATGTCTGGGTATACATGAAAAATAATGAAAACATAATAATAATTCATTCTGTTTTTCACTCCAATAAATGCTTTTTTCTCCCAAATCTGATTAAAAGGTACATCATTTTAATGTGTGGCCCGCGAGACTAATGTTTTTCCGAAGTGGCCCGCAAGGTCATTTAGGTTGAACAATACTGGTATAAAGCAACTAAAAAACTTTTCGATAAATTCACACAGAAAGCTATTGATAGTTAAGTTAAAAATTAATTTATTAAGAATAAAAAAATTTTATTAAATATATTATCTTAAAATTCGTCTATAGTCATCAAAATAATAAATATTACTTAAAACTATTAACTTTTTAGTGAAAACTGAATATTGCTATGTGATCATAAAAGAAGTATAAAAAATATAGATAATTTAAATACTATAAACTTTAAATCAAATATTTTAACAAATTTAATTTGACAACAAATTCATCAATTTATTAAACTATGGCTTGTGTACTGCCATTGTCACAGGTACATCAGTTAATTTTGTTAGAGTCAAACTATAGAGGCCACTGTGAAAGTGCAGCTATATAAAGATGTATTGATACGCCTACAGACACTTGAGAGAGTAAGAGGAATGTAATATGTTGCGAGTTACTATATTACCGAGTATTAGCGTTTGATGATAGTATATTTAAAAGTGTTTAATAAAGTCTTGCTGTGTTTATAAGGAAGTGTGTAAGTAAATAATTTGAGTAGTGAGTCATTTCATCCTGACCAAAACACGAAATCACTAAGCATGAGTGATGGATTTGAGAGAGTCCACAACACATCACATCAGAAGTGGGATATTGTGAATGCCTTGGTTTTTATTCAACGAGTTAGTGAATCTCCATATTTCTTTTTAAGAACTGAGAAGAAAAATATTTTTGCTGAAATTACAATTATTATGTGACTTTGTGACTTTTTGTGAGTGAGAATTGAAAACTGTGAATGGGTTTTATACATATTAAAAATCCTATGTGAGAAAATTATTTAAACAAAAAAAAATGTCTTTTTAAACTAAAGGGAGAAATGTAGACTTGGTCAATTTGGCCCTAGAATCGAATGAAACTGTTCCACCTGATAGTAAAGTTATCAATTTAAGAAACATTATAACGAGATCTGAAAATTATGAGGATTTTGTAAAAGGTTTATTAGACATGATTATTGAGGAAAGTGAAAAGGCAGAAAGGGAAAGAGAAAAAGAAAAGGAATGGAAAAGAGAAAAGGCTAAAGCTGAATTTAAATTAGAGAAATGAAGATTACAAAATTTTAAAACTGAATCAAATCATATAAATAGCGATCTGCTGGACATGCGTCATTTAATGCAAAAATTTGAAATTGGAAATGGAGACATAACTTTCTTTTTAATTTTTTTTGAAAGGGAAGCTTGACTAATTTCGTTGGATAAGGAGAAATGGGTATCCAGCTTATTAAGTTTATTGCCGTATGAAATAACTAAATTAATTGCTCGTGAACCAGAAGAGAAAACGAAAGATTATAATCATAAAAAAAGCTTGTTACTCAAGAGATTCCAAATTAAATCCTCAGTCCTTTCAGAAAAACTTTTTTAACCACTATCAATCATTGGAAGGATTTTGTTTAAGAATTGCGCTTATATTTTGAAGAATGGTTAAGAGGCATTGGTGTAAATGACTTCGAGAAAGTAAAGGAATTATAGCTAAAGAAAGGAATTTCTGTGACGACTCAGGGACATTTCATACATGATTGGTCTAATTTAATCAATCCAGAGAAACTAGCTGACAAATTAGATGCGTACGAGAAAGTGCGAGAAGGAACAAAAATGCGACCATCACCTGCAAATGATGAAATGACCCTAAGAAGTGATTCTCGAAATTCTGTTAATAGTGAATTTGTGCCAAGAATGAACAGACAGTACAATATAGAAAAATGAGCAGGTAACTTTCTTACAAATCAATCCCATTTAAATAATAGTTATCAAAGAAACCACAAAAATCCCCATTTAAATACGAATAGAAAATTTAAATGTTACAATTGTTTAGAATTCTGTTTTCATCTTTCATGTAATTACCCTAAACCAAAAATTATTCCTGTTTGTGAGAAATGTAAGTTTGAAAGTCATACGAAGAAACATTGCAAAGTTAATAAGTAGTATTCAGATGCAATTCCACTTGCGTAATTGGAAAATGAAGATCAGAATAAACGAACAGAGCCAAAAACTTTGTTGACTGTATCAAATAGGGAAGACATATCACGCAACAAAATAAATTTCGAGAGTAGAAAGTGTTCAACATGTGAGCCGAAAGAAAACTTCATGAGTTGTCAACAAAAGCCTCAGACCAGGAATCAAGAGTACAACAAGGAGCCAGCAATGGAGAGCAATGCGAAGGGACTGGCAGAGATGCCAAATGGTGAGAGCTTTCCTTTGGATCATTCTTTATTGAAGAACTGTGAGACCGTGATTGAACTATATGAACTTTGCGTTCTTAGAGACTAAAGATTTGAACTTTGTGTTCTTAAAGAGTACTTTTTGTTATTTTGCAATTAATGTGTTTATTGTGTTTTCTATTTAAAGTTTCTTAACATTATCTTTCTTATTTGTGTTACTTAGAATCTTTTTATTCAGACATTTGTATGATTTATTTTGTAACTTTTCAATGTGTGCTTAGATTATTAATGTATGAGTAATTACTTCAAGTGTCACAAATGTGTATTCAACAATTGAGACAATTGTTATGTCAGGAAAGGCCGAGTATTACAGGGTGCTGTGAAAGTGCAGCTATATAAAGATGTAATGATACGCCCACAGACACTCGAGAGAGTAAGAGGCATGCGATATGTTGTGAGTTACTATATTACCGAGTATTAGCGTTTGAGGATAGTATATTTAAAAGTATTTAATAAAGTCTTGTTGTGTTTATAAGGAAGTGTGGAAGTAAATGATCTGAGTAGTGAGTCATGACCAAAACACAAAATCACTAAACGTGAGTGTTGGATTTGAGAGTCCACAATAATTTGTCATACATCTAATTCTAAATTTGATCTTGTCCCCAACTCTGAATCTAATTCCTTAATTTTTGTGTAGTATTCATGATAAATAATTACAATTAAGAAAATTTTAATCCATGATATATCAGAATTTTTTAAATAACTAAAAAATATCTGTGTTAAAAACAACAGATAAGTTTTATTCAATTTACAAGAAAACAGATAAATTTTTTGAAAATAAGATTTGATTTAATATAGATATTTAAAAAAACATACTTTTAATTTAGTTAAAAATTTCTTGACAAAGTAACATTGAAAACGTTCTATAAAATTAAAACGTAAATTTAAATTAAAAAACACTCCACTAAATTTAAGAAATAATTCAATAGAAAAAATATATTTCAACACATAAGAATAAAATCCACCTTTCAGAGAGAGAAAAAGAGTTTAAAATATGTTTTGGTATGAATTAATGTTGTATTAGAAGCCACATATGAAGATTTTTCGCGACGACTCTCATAGAATTTTGAACTACAGTCCAACAAAAAAAGGCAACTTGAACTGGGGGAGGGGGTATCTGATCTCTCATAACACACTACAAGTTTAAAGATAAATTTTTGTTCATTTTTGCTTTCCTTTTAAGACAGAAATTTTTATTTACAGTAAGTATTACTATTTAAATGTAAAGTTATGAGACAAAGTTGAAATAGCAGAATTTTTTCACTTGTAATGATAATGAAAAAACATACAAAGATACAGAAATGGTCTAAAATATATTATTCTAAGAATGATACAAATTCATATGCTTTAGTTAATTCCATCTATTAAATTTTTTTCTTGAATAATTCAAATAACTACGTAAGATTCAACAATATGAAAGTAAAAAATGTTTTCACAGAAACAATTCTTATTTCTTATTTATGGTTTTTGCTCATCAGTCGAATTTGATAAGCAAGGAGATGAATATCACACTAACAAAAAGTTCCAAAATAAATTAGATGTAAAAGCTTACTTTTCTTTATACAAATGAAGTAGCCCTTTGGTAACTTCAACAAAATGATTTCCAGAAGAGAAATTAATAGGTCCAGGATGAAGTAATCTATTTCTTTTATCTGGATCAGTATTTACACACTCTTGTGTATTTACATTTTCATTGGGAACTATATCTTCAGTAACCACTTCAACTGGAAGAGCATTATTAGTATCTTCAATTGTAATTACATTTTCAGTTGATTTTAAGGATTTCTTTTCATTACAATTATTTACATCTCCATTATTTTTAGATTTTTGCTTTTCTTTTTGAGCAGTCTCATTCTTTGATGACTTTTTCTGCGCATTAGCATGAGATTTCTTTTCATTTGCTTTACTCTTTGAAGATTTTGTTGAAGAGGATGAAGGCTTATGATGTGATACTGGTTTTGCAGAATCCAATGCTGTGGATGCAACTTCCTTTACATTAAATGAATCAGTAACAGCATCTCCAACAGTTACAGAATCTGAAACTGTAAAAATATTATTATTTTAAAGGTGATTTATATTAATATTAAAAAAATATATTGGTAATTAAATAAGATTACGGATCCATCCATAAAATGTTCTATAATGCAATTTTTTGAACTTGCTTTCTAAAACTAAAAATTTAGCCATGAATGCAATACTAATTTATAATTCATTTTTCAATTAATAAATCGAGAATGCTTGAAGATTCAAGTTCTTCTAAGCACAAAATGGAATCTCTTCAATTCTATATTCAGTTCATTACAAAAATTATCAGTTAACTTTAGAACTAGAATGAAACTTCTAAATAAATGTAGAAGATAGTAAAAAAATATTATTTCTGTTATATAATTTCTATACTTTAATAATACATAAATTAAAACTTAAACACATAAATAAATTGTTGCATAGAATAAACTAATATGGTAGTTGGATACTCAAGTAAAATGATAACAACTCTCTCTAGTCACACAACTCAAGACTTTTTTTCCACGAACTGAATATTTCTTTAGCTTACATAAAGCTAAGGAAAGTTCCAGAACTTTCCATAATTATAGTTACAGTTAACTTTTAGAAATAAAATTACAATTAATAAGAATAAAAGCATGAGAGAAAGGAAGAACTACTAAACTAGAAAACTAAACTCAGTGGCACAACAGTCCATGAAAGCCAAGGCCTACTGTGCCCGTCTCAGTATATGCGATTATTGGGCGCTGAGGTGCATGAGCAGATGTCCCAATCAGGTGGTCAGTCTGAAGCAAAACCGCCAGTGTTTAGTCCCCAAACAAGCTTGGTACTCATTTATCAACCCACTGAAGGGATGAAAGGCTGAGTCGACCTTGCTCAGCCCGGGATATAAACCTCAGAACTGTGGTGTGGAAACACGATACACTACCACTCAGCCACCGAACTTTGGAAAAAAGAATTACAATTAATAAAAACATGCATGAGGTACAGAAATTAAAGTCAATACAAAAAAAAATTATTTTTGGCTAATTACTCGCAGCTGGGCTCATGAGTCTGAGCACTAAATCGTGTCCATGGCAACCAAAGTGAACTACTTTTGCTACATTATATAAAAAGCAAAAAGAGATAGATAAAAATTACTTTTTAAAGATTCTCAAGTTTAAGACTTACCCTCATTAGTGACAGTTTCTACAGTCATCTCTTGAAGCACACGAGATCCACGGCATTTATCTAATGAATATTTATGACTACTTTCCTCTGATTCTTCCTCCTCTGGATTTATTTCTTTGCCTTTATTAGTTTCTATTGAAGTCATCACTCTTTTTTGTTTTGTTGCTACAATTTAAACATCATTATATCAATAAAAAAGTTTAAAGCAACAAAAAGACTTTTATATACACTCATAATGGAAAAATTATTATTACAAATTAGTACAACATGAAAATAAATTATTTATTTAGAATGCACGTACAATAAATTTCATCAAAAAATTAATTTGATCCCCTTTGTAAGAAATTGTACTATAAATACCTAACACACAAAAGTTAATATTCAGATACAAGAGAGAACTTTTACAATTAATTCACTGCAAACAAATGCAGCAATCAGTTATAATGTAGCTACATATAAGCATTATATTTAAAGGACAATCAATATTTGTACATGAACCACTTCTTGGCAATAGCACAAAGCAAACATGAATTGATTGAAACTTTTTTGTTTTTATTTGGAAAGATAGAAGAAAAAGATGAAAATCCTTTACCTAATGAGGACGAAAAAAAGCAGACAAAAAAACTTTACAATGCCAAGGTTGGATTTATCACAGTACAATTTTTAACAGAACTTATTGACTGGTACACTGACTACCTAGTAACTCCCATAACCTGGGCAGTGAATGAGTTTCCAATCAAAGAATAAATAAAATGAAGTTTTTTTACTTTTTCAATGCATTTTATTCTGTTTATTATAATAATTATTCATTTTTACTTTTTTTTTTTTTATAATTCTGTTTGTTACTGTTACATGTTTATATAAATTAAGACAATTTCTTACTACTGGAGAAAACAAGAACATAAAAACACTAATATATTAGATATTTTCATAAAAAATCTATTATTAATCATAATATATTTCACAAAAACATTTGATAAATAATAATTTTGAAAAACTCTAAATAGAATATTACACTATAAAGCAAAAATAAATAAATCTATTACTTTTGAAAAAAATTAAATCTTTTTCAAAATGAAATCAACTGTTTAAAAAATGTTGACTGGAATTTTATGACAGTGGATCCTAAAGGAACATATTGTCACCATATGGTGTAAAAAAATGTCATGTAAAATTACTTAAAATTAATTTTGTATAGTTAAAAGAATAAAGGCACAGTCATGAAATAAGACCCAGAATAAAAAAGGCATTAAAAAATGCATATCATCTTAAGAGGACACAGAACGATTCAAATGACAGAAATCGATCAAAAAATCAAATATAATTTTTACAGCCTAAATTATTCTTTATATACTTTTCTATAACCTCACAAAGTTTGAAAGCTCTAAACTTAAAAAACACAGAATTATGACAGCTTTTACGTTCCTTTTTATTGATATCCCTATGGCAAAATAAAACTTTAAACTTACTTATCTTGGAAAGATAAAATAACTAGTTTGTCTTCATTTAAAATGCTAAGGCTTTTTTTCTATTGCGCCTAATGTTTTGGTTTTTTTTTACCTATTGCTAATAATACATGCAACAAAAGTTGGTATGCATTTTTGAATCAAAACAATACTTATTTTTTTAAAAATGTTTGAATTCAGAATTTTATACATTTTTTTAAGGAATTTTCAATAAGCATTCATAAAAAGAAGTATTGTACCAATACCAATCATGTTATCGCAAAACCCACACCAACTTTTGTTATACATAGTTTGACGTATATGTAAAATAAATTTCATAAATGTAAGTCAACTTTTGTATAGGGGAGGAGTAGCATTTTAAAATCACTTCACAAATTTAAAGTTTTTTCCTTAAAAAATTATATGGCTAGCTTTTCATGAAATTTTGGGCACAAAATCTGTTTCACATACTATACACACATAGGAGGCAACAAAAAAAAAAATTTGAAAATCCTTATATTAAAAATTTTGCGTAAATCGTACCATGCCCCCTTAAAAGATACAATTCATTAAAATTAGATTAACCAATGTTGCAATGTATGAAAGTAAAAATGAATCAGGAGAAAAAGTAATAAAATCTTTCAAAAATTATGCCAAACATAAAAACAGATAGCCTTAAAATTATAACTACTCTTAGGTATAAATAGAGTGATTTTTGCCTGGTCACAAAGGCTGTTATGTGGATTTACATCCATTATATACAATAGTGTCTTTATCATCTAAAATGTTTACTGTAGGATTATGTTTAATTTTTAGAAAGTCAGTTTTTTATTTCTATCCAGGATTGATATCCTGATGAAGGCTTCAAGATATTTTTGAAAAAGAATGTTTTACTCCATTATTTTTTTTTGTAATATTTTTTAGAGATTTTATTTCAGATACAACATTTAGTTTTTGCTTGTATTGTATATAAGAATAATTTTTAAAAAATGATTCAGTGTGAGATCTATTGGAAAATTTACATAGCAATAATGCAATTTAAAAACTTATATTGATTAATTTTTCAATAATTTAACTGCTTTAATTATAAAATATATATTACAATTCTTTTTCTATATTTTTGAAAATAGTTACCCTTTCTTCTCAAATACTCGAACAAATGTTTTACACCCTTGTTTCAAAATATGCACATATTCTATCATTTTTTGGTACACTTACGTATTATCATAACCTATTGGCAACATTATACAAAACGAAAAACCTGGTTGTCAATTCAACGGGTACGACATAGGAAATTGGGGTTGCCAACTTGGCGAGTTATTAACAGAGTTAACGATTGTAATGGTAATACGTAAGTACTCACTTTTTTTTAGAATGAACACAATGGCATGTCAGATAACATTTCTGTTTTTTTTCTCAATCAAATTCTCAAAAGGCAGAGAGTACAACTGAATTTTGCATCAGATCGGGACCTTTTGGAATGTAATTCTTCAACATGTCATTTAGAATCTGTATGATTTGATGCTTTGTGTACAGGTTCTCATCACTTCATGAGCTGTATGTATTGATTTTGGCATTGGTTTTGTTTAACAGCTCTGTAAATTTCAACATTTTTTAAGCCACCAGAAGTAACACGCAGAAAAAAAGTATTTTATTTCTGATGATTTTTTTATATTGTTGTAATTTTTACTAACAACATGTATATTATCACCTAAAACTAAACTCAGTGGCACAACAGTCCATGGAGGGCCAAAACCTCAAGTGCCAACTCAGTATATGTGACCTTGGGTGCTGAGATGCATGAGCAGATGTTCTGGTCAGGTATATTATCACCTAATTAATATTAAACTTATAAAATACATTACTGTGTCATAAGAAAAATTGTGTATAAATCACAGAAATTACTAGTGCCAGAAGAATCAATCATAAAAGTCTAGAAAAAAATCCCTTTCATTGCTGCATTAGAAGTATTGATTTTGTTTGTATAGTTTACTAAATACAAATGACACAAAATATTGGGAGTAAATTAAAAAGGAAAACATTTGCTGATTTTTGAAGAAATATGATTCATTGAATATTATATTTAATGAAATATAATTCCTTGAAAAACATAATCATTCCTATAGTGATGCATTTATTACAACTGCAAAATTTAATTTTTAAAAGAGGAGTAACATTTTGCTTAGATAGATAATTTTTTTTTAAAAAAAAAAAGAAATTATTTTAATACATGTAGTACATAACAGTTTTAAAAAAGGTAACATTATAATCCTGAGGATAATGAAAGAATAATGCAGAATTTAATACTTTTCTCTAAATCCTTTATCGACACAGAACTTGTACAATCCATCACAAATACTTAGAAACTGATAACTTCACAATAACAAAAGATAAAATAGGATCATTGGAGGGATCATCTGAATTAGAGATCAGTGGTGTAACATACATCCCCGCAACCCCCACATCACGGAGAGGAGGTAGGATTCTAGGGGGTACCAAAGCCTGACTAACACCAAGTATGTATTTAGCCAATTTATAAAGTATAAAAAGCAAAACCTGACTTTGCAAGGGGGCTCTAATATCCTTTTTTGCATTACTTTTGGATATATACCTAAACGGAACTGAAAATCAGTGGTCTGGTTTGTTCCCTCCCAAGTCCTGCTTTTCTTCCCATTGATTCTTGATGTATTTACATATATGGAAAGAGAAATACCCAATTTGACAATTTAATACATAGGTAAGGGACATCTATGTGCAGCAAGTGGTATTTTTATACAGGAAGTATTTTTAAGTAGGCACACAGACCTGTTTGCTTCCACATTCACAGGTAGACACATATAGGTTCCCACTGTTTGTCTGAATACTGCTGCAATTGGCAGATCTTCATTTTCATGTAGATAACTTACAACCTCCCACTACTCCATCATACACTATTTCTTGGAGAAAATAAACTACAATCCAAATAGTATAGCCAGAAAGCTGTTAAAACGTTAATCCCATTGAGCATTGTGGGATGCTTTTGGAAGACCTCCAACCCTGTTAAATTCTACATTTGCTTAGAACTGCTTCATGTGATCAATGAGTATTGCTCCCTATACAAGTCATTGTCTAATGAATAACATGAGACATTACTGCCAGGCCTTTAATGCTGTTAAGAGTGATTGAATTCACTACTGAGAATTTTGTTTCCTATTTGATTTATATGTTCAAATTTAAGACATTTTTGTTTTTCTTGGTATTACAGAATGTAAAAACTGTGCATAAAATTTTCTTGAGTTCTTTAGTAACATTTTGCATAACAAATTAGTTTTCTTATACCATCTACCAATTTTGTCAAATCAAAAAAATATAATCAAAAGTAGCAATAAGCAGACAATGGTGAAAAACTATTCTCACAAAACAATACAGGGTGTGTATTTTAAGTAATGAGAATAAGTCTACAAAAAATAACTTATTAGAGATATCGCTACAAAACTTTAGTAGTCTTCAAAATATGCTCCTTGAGCATGAACACACTTCTGCAGGCGACGTTTTCTCATGCTTCGTACACTCCCTGGAAGTCACCAACCGAAACATCCTTCAGAGCATGCGTGCAAGCCCTTTTGACATTATCCAGGGTCCCGTGGTGGCACCCTTTGAGGGCGGTTCACATTGGGGTAGAGGAAAAAGTCTGCTGGGGCAAGGTCGGGCTGTAGGGAGGCTGTGGAATTGTTACAATGCCTTTTTTTGTCAAGTGCTCAGTAACCACGAAGCAGGTGTGAGATGGCACATTGTCGTGATGGAGCTTCCAATTGGCGGAAATTTCTGGTCTCACTTGGTTGACCCGTAGCTCCAATCTTTTTAACACTTCCATGTAGAAGGCACCATTGACTGTTTGTCCTTCGGGCACCAATTCCGAGTGGACAACACCATTCTTGTCAAAGAAGACAATCAACATTGCTTTCATTCTCGACTTCGACATGTGAGCTTTCTTCTGTCAAGGCGATTGCAGAGTGAGCCATTCGTTGCTCTGACATTTTGTCTCGGGGTCGTACTGAAAGAGAGAGAGAGAACCAGCTTTCATCCCCAGTAATGACGTTGTCAAAAAAAATGAGGGTCTTCTTCAATGCGTTCCAAAAGATCTTTTGAAACATCCTCACGGTTTTGCTTTTGAATGCCCGTTAAAACCATTTTATCCATTCCTAGCTGTTCTGCAATCATGCGAACACTTAAACGCCGGTCCGTGTTCAGCAAATGTCACACACCTTGTTCGTTTTCTGTGGTTCTTGATGTTGACGGGCGACCTGCATGGGGCTCGTCCTCCACACTCTCCCAGCCTTCTTTAAACATTTTGTGCCATCTAAAAACTTGAGCTTGCGATAAGCTTTCCCTGCCATACACTTGCTAAATCATTTCAAGCGTTGATGCACCTGATTTTCCAAGGCGAATGCTGTTCAATGCTTTGTTGCATTTTGAACTTGCACACACTTTTTTGAAGACGTCTGTGCCACGCGTGATCCTGCCTCAACCAAAGCCAGCAGGCGACTGCGGAGTGAAGCATTATCAAGGTCGAAGGCCCTACAACCAACTCCAACCGGTCGGAGCGCCCTCTGGCATACAGCCTCGTCAGAACAAAAATATTCTCATTACTTAAAATACAAACCCTGTAATCTTGTTTCCAATACTCTTGAATATAATTTCTTTTTTTATAGGTTGCACATTCCTGTGCATTTTTAAACACAATCTTGAATGTGCATGCTCACAAATAATAATGTTATTCATAATTTGCAATATCATTTTTTGCTTTTTGTTAAGAAAAATGATTATTTAAATTTGGAATCTATTTTCTATGGAAGTGAATACAGTGAATTATTTAGAAAAGTACAATATATTGCAGCAGGTGCCAACCACTGGTCCATGGATCACTAATGATCCATGAAATTTTTTGATAGTCTGTAGAAAAATTGAGAAATTACTTAGATTTTTATGAAGGTTCAGTTTCACAAAAATGAAGAGTAACCAAATGTATTGCAGAACACGAATTATATGTTTTTTTTAAAAAAATAGCTACTACTTCTAGCGAAGTTTCCTCTAAGTTAAGTGACCTTTAAGTTACTTCTGTTGGTCTATCTAGTCAAATTTGAAAGAGAATTGGTAACCATGGTTAACTAACAACATAAAACTTTAGTTTGTTGATATTGCTTTGTGTTACCAATTTGATCTTGTTTTTCATGAAGTTTCCTTACAGTGATATAGGATTTTAAATAGAGATGTAAACAGGTGACAATATAGCTATAATAATCAATCTTATGATGGTTTGTTCATATAGAGAGCAAACATATTAGTGGGTCTCCCAACTGATATAGTGGTTGGCGACGCTGACTGTGGTGCCGTAGGGACTGGATTCGAATCCCAGAGAAGACATGGATGTTTGTAAATGTATAGTGTCTTTGCGGCATGGGGGTACTCTAAATAGCCGTCGAGCCGCAAGTCCTCTCATGTGGTTGGTGGAAGGGGTAGAGAGGTGGGAGGCCCCTGACCACCCCCAGGTGTCCTCCCTCAAAATTGGGGTGGAAACGAGCCAAATCCTACTGTCACCTGTATGGTGCTCAAAGCTACAGCTAATGACAGGCGTCACTTAGCCCTTTGCCATGATGAATTTTGTGGGCCTCGATCTGGCCTTTGCCGATCAAGTGTGGCATCAGTTACAATAACATATTAGTGGTCCATCCATATAGAGAGCAAACATGTTAGAGGAACACCATGTAATAGTCCTCCATATAGTGGTCAATCATATTGATGTTACACCAAAATATAAAATCATACATTTAGTGGTTCATATAGTTCTAAAGATTGGCAACCACTGGTCCATTGCATAAGTATGCAAAAAATTATAAAGTTTAGCAAAAAGGCAAAACAAAACATGGCACAACTGTATGAAACTTATACTTATGCACAAAGGTTGCCAAAGTGGTGGTCCGCGAGAAAATTTCACTGGTCCCCAGAAAAATGTGAAATATATTTATTCATCACATTAAATTATGTTTTAAGATGCATTGAAACATAATTCAAATTATTACAATATGTGAAAAGTTATAAAAACGCTACTTCATAGAATAACACCATTTCATAGAAACATATAAGGCTAAAAGTTAGATATACTTAAACCATTTTTTTATTGTTTTGTTTTTACAGTTTTTGCTTATTTTATTATGGTTTATTAATAAAGATTTCATAATTTGGTTATAATTAATAGTTTCCTTTTATTAACTAGGTACATTATGTGTTCTTAGTCAATTTTTTTATAAATATATTTAACACTTGAAAATCCTATTAGTTGTCTGCTGGATTTAAATTATGAATTTACTGGTCTGTGATGCCAAAAAGTTTGGCAAGCGCTGCTGATGCACATTTACACAGCATTTGTCTACAAAAAGAAGATTCATTTTTAGCAATTTTAAATACAGTTACAGAATTTTGGCCAAATGTTATTGTTGTTTGAATATTTTCTTTATTTTAAGCACACCAGTTTTACTTAAATGCAATATGTAATTATTTTAAATCTTTATCAGTTTATTTGTCAACAGGCTAATATTGAAGATTCATTGACAAGATTATGTTTTCTGCACATGTGGGAAAACAAAGACTTTATTTCACAATGTTTTTTGGTTTAGCAGAATATCTTTTGATTAGGTAAAATGGTCAATGATAAAGTACATAAGTATTAAAAATTATCAACCAATTACATCCAATATGCATGCATACTTTTTGAGTTATCATCAGATTTTAGTTTATTCTTCAAGAAACCAATATATTTACCCATAAAATGTACATAGATTAATATGGTCCCTAATATTATAATTTTTTCAATAAACATGTTAATTTTTAGTACATGCAAATTTAACTTCATTTTCTTAAAAATGAGTATTCAATATTATTTAACTTTAACTACAGTCTGACTTCTATATATATATATATATATATATATATATATATATATATATATATAACAAAGTCGCTAAATCCAGAAAAAAAGGTTATTATATAGAAAATTCATTATATATAAAGGTTTATCTTTCAATTTTCTTTATAAACCACATAAAACAAATTTTAAATTCATAAACACTATGTATTTAAAAAAAAGTAATTATTCACACCCTTTTGTAAATTAATATATATTTATTTGATAGATCTTACCTATAAAAAAAAAGAAATTATAAGATAAGTTTCTTGACGCCTTTATCCACTTCCTGAAGAATTAATTTTTTTTCTTCGATGCTCAAGCACTTACGTTTTGACATTTTCAAGCTACAAGAAACGAAGTTACCAGTTTGACTGATCAATACTACAAATGAACAGAGCCTAGTTCAAGGACATGAGACTCCACTGAGCGTGAAAGGGAACATCGAAGATGCTTCCAGTTAACTGGACAATGGGGTTAAAAGTTGCAATTCTTTGATGAAAACCCCAGAATTCTATTGCTCATGGCCAAGTTAAGCATCGAATAAAACCTGTTCAAGATTTATGACCATCATAAAATGTGCTACAAGAGATTATAACTCGAAATGTTTTCAAAATAGGAAGAAAAAAATTGAATCACAAGTGAAAAAGTTTGTTATATAGAAAATGAACTTCGTTATTGGGAGGTTATCTTACGAATAAAACCATGAAATGCTCTTGGTTCCAAGAAAAAGTTCGCTATATAGAAAAATCTGCAATATAGAGGTTCGTTATGTGGAGGTTCTCTCTCGACTGTATTTTCACTAAATAATTAAAATATCATTATGTATGGGGTTACTTCTTCCTCGATTTTGAATGCAATTATGGCGTTTTGGACATCTGAACACTGTAGTAATCAGATCTTTAGGATCTGCTTTCTTTCTTAAATACAGGATTTCATTCATCTACAAGTTCACCAATTTATTTTTGATCGGCCAATATGGAAGGAGCATACACAGAAATTTGTTTTCAAACATGTGCAGAAACTATGACAGCATTTAGTGAAGATTATTATTTCGCAAAACTGGTTGTTAGTATAATTTGTAAATATCAAATCTAGATCTAGATATATATTATAAATGCGAAAGTTTGTGAGGATGTTTCGGCGTCTTTAACGCAAAAACTGAATGGATTTTAATTAAACTTTACAGTAATATAGCTTATACATCAGAATAACACATATGCTATAATTTATAGCATAGGCGATAATTTATAAAGTTATTATGTGAAGTGTCCAAAATATAACGATATTTGTTAAATAAGTAGGAAAAAATTCTGCCATCTGCAAGCAATTCTGGCGTGCGCGGCAAAAAAGCCCACCACAGCATATATCTATTTTTTGTTTGGGAAAAACCCTTTATGTTTTGGCTACGCAAGGCGCTCGCTTCTAATTAATTCCCGTGATCAGCATAATGCCTATTTTTTTTATTTCAGAATAAAACTAAGTTTTGAAGGGAGAGGTTGTTACAAATCTCTCTTTATTTTAATGTTTTTTTTATGATTTTATTATGCACATTTGGTAGTTAAGAAATTGTCCTTTTTTCAAAATAAATGCTTTTATCGGTTCTGGTACTTAAAGTAAATAAACTTTCTCTTTCACACTACATCATTTGGACAAATTTTCAAAATTTGTTTGTAGTTAGTAGTTAATTATAACGCTATATTTTAATTGAACAGGCACACACAGATATTGCATTTTTAAGTATAAAAATAATTATAACTACTCTTCTGTATTTTTTGGAGTGTGTGAGTGAGTGAATATTAACGTCGCACTGTTTACCTACATGAGGGCTTTTGGCAACGGATCACATAATTTTGAACCATGGTCAAGTGACGTGGGCGACACCTGAGCTGGCACCCCCTTCTCCTAACTTCACACCACACCAACTTAGAAGGAATATTCTACCTATACTTAGCAGGAATATTCTTTGAAATCCACTCTTCCAAGATACATGGCAGCATGGGTTCTATGATGAGTATTTTAGCAGGGAAGGCGAATAATTTTGTAACAGATATTGTGTTTTCAGCAGATTGCAAAGGTTATTATTTTTGTCCCGAAAAAATAGTTTATGTCAAAATTTAAGTGTCTTATGTTTTTGTATGTTAATGAAGACCTTAGAAAACAATTTGACTATTTATTTTATATGAAAAGTGTATATAATTAATTTATTAGCTCTAACGGATTAAATTTCCCAAAGTGGAGTATTTTGTTTATGTATATCCTTTAATTTTCAATGTAGTGATACATAAAAAAATATTGTATGAGAAAAACTGCAGTAAATCATAATGCAGTGGATTAAGTAATAACGTGCATCGCCCTCCTACACGGCGAGTCTTACAAAGCTCGAGCTATGAAAGTAGCTAGACATTTGCCAACTTGACTCTATCATTAACATTTCACTATGTTTTTCATTCAATCGCCATTATAATTTAAGAAACGGCATTGCTTACGAATATTACAATTTTAACATAAAATTAATACAACAGAAAGTAATATTAATGTATTACACTTTCAGGTATAAATTATTTACACTATTTTAAGTGTTTATTATACAAAACTTTTAACAATGTGTTACTTTTGCTGAGCAGAGATCAGCTTAGGGAGGTATTTCCAAAAACCGACCCTCAAGAGTGTTACAGGGAATTATAAATAAAAAAAAAATCCTTTTTATCAGCTATTAGATCTACAAACTTAAAATTTAACAAAGGTGTTTTTCTTTCTTTTTTAGCTGAGATATGCAAAAAGCTTTTTTTGTTTAATTTGAAAAATTCACGTAAAATTAACTCGTTAAAGACTTTTTTATCCTTCAATCTGTGCTGTTTAATTTTTCAGTTCACCCGTGCAAAGAACGGGTATACCAGCTAGTGTATTAATATTAGGTTGGGTAAAAAGAAATCCATTATTTTTGCATGAAATTCGAAACTTTATTTAACATGTTTCAGATTGTCCAAGTTGGGTCAAATATGTACCGTTTTGCTGCATAATTTGTTGCCATTTTAAAGGTAGCTTCATATTGCCTCTCTCATAGAAGTCTTGGCCTTTATTGGCGAAAAACTCTAGTAATTGATTTTCACAATCTTCTCTTTATCCGAATTTCTTATCACTTCGAAAATTTTGCAATGCGAGAAAAGGTGGTAATCATTTGGTGCCAGGCCCGGACTATATGGGGGATGCATTAAAACTTTCTAACAAAGCTCCCAGAGTTTCTTGATGGAATACAACACCTCTTCTGTTGGCCAATTCTGGTCAGTCACTAGCTTTAAACGGTCCAGTTGTTGACAGTAGATATCTGAATTTAGTGTTTGGCCCTACGGAAGCAACTCATAATAAATTATTCCTTTCGACTCCTACCAAATACACAGTAGAACCTTCCTGGATGTTAGTCCTCATTTGAACTGCATCCCCATGCTTTGACCATAGTCGTTTTCTAACAATATTGTCGTATGCAACCCATTTCTCATCGCCAGTCACCATCCATTTAAGAAATGGGTTGCTTTCATTCCGTTTGGTCAGAACTTCGCAGATGGAAATTCAATCTATCATGTTTTTTGGTATTAATTGGTATGGCACCCAAACATGGAGCTACTTTTTGAATCCAACTGCTCAAATGGCTTAAAACTGTTTTATGGTCGATCTTTAGCTCCTGGGTGATGCTACAACTGATAACATGCTGGTCAACTTTGATTATTTCTGTGATTTTATCGACATTTTTGATGACTGGCATGGAGCAACTTTCACATCAAAAATGCCTGAACAAAATCAACAAAACCAAAATTGCACATAATTAGCTGTTACAGTATCGACACCATAAACACCATTTACAATTTCAGCCATCTGGCTTGCATTTTCGCCTTTATCAAAGAAAAACTATAAAATGTACCAAATTTTCCCTTTATTGGACTTCCATTTTTAACACCCTGTAACTCATAACCAAATGGACCAAACAAAAAACAAATTTTTTAGTGTGAAATGTCACTTTGACAACGAGCATAAATTTGAAATTGTTTGATCGATAGTTTACGAGATATCGACACTACATGTACCAAAAAAATAATGGATTTCTTTTTCACCAACCTAATATATAAATTGAGTGAGGTTCAGTCCTAGGAGAGCCCACACCCTTGGAGCGAATTATTTTGGTTGGCGATAATTGTGCCATCTTGGTAACCCTACTTTGATACATTATATATGGTAAACTTAACTATTTCTGGAATTTTTGTATTTTGTTGGCGGGCATTTCGAATTGCGTCATTTTGTTGTTGTGCACCTAGCTGGAATTACGGCATGTGTGTGAGTGAATATACCTTCAAATTTTTTACTTTGTTGAATGCGAAATGTAAGAAAAAATTTATTGAATGGTGTATAAAGGCAGGAAGGATTGATTGCTTCAAATTATGAATGTTCTAAATGTAATGAGAGAATGGGATTATACGAACTAAAGAGTGCTGTTTTGGATGGAATTGAACAGAGATTTCGAATGGGTATGTTCAACCATTACCTCGCAGAATATTTATGGTGGCACTCCCACGGTCATTTGCTTAGTGATGAGGCCTTCAAAGCTTCTTTTTTAAATCTGCTGTCACGCTGTACCCTCAACTTGGAAAAAATCAGCAGAAAGAAAGTAAGTGCTGTTTTTTTAATTTCATCTTATATACGTTTGATTAATTTCTGTATTGATTACATATATTTTCATTATGCATCCATCTTGTCCCGCTATATTCACTTACCGCCATTGTTTGTTTTGCTTGGCACCATCCCATTCTGGCTTGGCGCTTTTTCGGTTTGTCGCCAAGAGTGTGGGATCTCCTACGATTTTACCATTAGTCAATTGGAGATTAATTTCATAACATATTTATAACATGACAGTTTAACTTATATACTCATGTTTGACAAGAAAAGGGGCTATTCTTTGACTGATATATATCAAACATTAATGAAAAAGGAAAGTTAATTAATTATGATTCCTTTAAATATTAGTGCATAAAACTTTTTTAACACAGAATGATGCTTTCGTAATATATAAATGCCATAGGTGATCTTTGGCGAGTTTCAACAAACTTTGCTTCGGAAAATGTTTAGCAACTTTCAAAAGGTAGCACCAAACATAATTTTCACTTGTAACCTATCCTTTCTTATAGATATAACACTATTGATATGAAATACTGACAAAGCTTTATTCTAGTGACAAAAATTTTAATTGTTTAATTTAATTTTAAAATAATGTACTTCATATACAAAAACGTTAGTAGTAATTCATTTCACTATAAAAAAATTCCAAAAAGTATTAGTATGAATGACGTTATTGTGTGATTAAAATAAGTACAAAGAATACTCACAACGAGTTTGAATAATATAATAAAAATCATCACAACACCTAAAATTGTACTTGCGACATACATTTATCCCCATGAAGGATAATTTTCTTACCTACAAAATGTAGATGGGGTAGCAGTGGGTAATCTGATGCTATTTCTAATCTTAAGGCAATCAATGAAACGGACATAATAGCAGCATTATTTTAAATCAAATTTAAACATATAGAAATAATATTTCCATAAATATCAATAGTTTTGTTTACTGTTGTGCTTCGGAAGAAAAGTTGTTGCCAAATTATCTAAATAATGTTATTGATTTAGAAGACGATTTATTATAATTTCCTTTTGTTATCCTTTAAGAAAATATTTGCTATTTGTTCAGATTAGAATATTAAAATTTGTCTACAAGATTCGATCCTATGGGAAAATGTAAATATAAAGATAATGTGAAATTACTGATAAACATTTCTGGTGATGTCATACAAGAACAAAACGAAAAGAGGCAATTTATTATGTTAACCTTCCTTAATTTTAAATTACCTGTTTTAATTATTTAATTTACTTTTTATAAATTGTAAATAATCTCTCTTATTAGGAAAAAAAGCCATTGAAAAGTATTTTACACTCTTTTTTAAATTTCTCTGCATTTTTTTATGCACATCTTGGGGTCTCAGTAAATTATCATTTGTAGAACAAATCATATCCGTTGAAAAAAATTAAAATCATTAATATTAGAAATAACTTTATTATTCTTAATCTAAATATCAATGTAAAAAATTGCTTTATAGTTTTTAATGGTGAAAATTGTCTCTTTGCTTAAATATTTACGCGAACATTAAACAGTTGCCAATACATAAATTATTACGATTCCGAGTACCTTGCGAAGCAAGTACGATTAAATGCGCTCGCTTTTGTATTAGAGAATTCTTGTGTCCATCAATTTCTCTATATATTCTACCATTACTGTGCTAAATTTCGATTTTGTTAAAATAGTTTTTTTGTATTATTTTTCTTTTATAAGTCGGATGACAACAGTTTAATAAAGTTATTTATTATTCTTGAAAACCTGGTAAGTTTTATTTGCTAAATAAAAAAAGGGTTCCATTTCCAAAAATCAATTCATATATATTTTTATTTACACAACACTGTAATTTAAAAAAAATTAATTTGTTGCTTTCTTAAAAATGTTTAATGAAATTTTTTGGGACAGTTTTTGAGAGATTTCGTAAAAGAAAGGTTTTTTAAAAACCCGATTACTGTCTAATTGCATGTTTTTGTTCATCCAGGTAGTGAGCATCGGTTTAGATATTAGGCCACTTTTTTAATTTTTTCCCCCGATATTTTGTTTACTTTAGTGATTAAAAACAGAAGAATCTTTATTAGGAAATTCAGCTCTCGATTTTTACTGGAGCTTTTTCTTTCTGTTCTTTTAAAGTTTTAAAAGAAGTTTTTTTTCTCGTTGAGCTTAAGCTGCTATGTTTGTTCTTTCTGCCTTAAAATTTGTTCATTTCATAATCTTTGAAGCTGTTTATTAGGAAACTCATTTTTTTCTTTCTTTTTGGCAGTAATATATTGATTAGTTTATACTATATATGATATCAAATGGAAAGTACATAACTCAATTTTAAAATTAAAATACAGTTTTTTATATTATGAACACTGAGACTTTATAACTATGTATTAAAATTTTTGTTTGCTTTTTCATGATCAAATCAAATCTAGGATTGGAATATACACAGTAATTTTAGAGGCAGGAAAATTGCATGAAACATTTCAAAAAAATCTTTTTTATTGTTATTGGAATAAAATATGCATTTTTCAGAATCTCGTGGAATTAGCAAATCTGGATAAATTATTTCTAAACACAGAAGTTCTATCTTTTACAGCAGGGGTGTCCAACACGCATGTGGCCCACCAATACGTAAGATGCGTCCCGCTGATTCATTCTAAAAAATTATAAATATCAAGTTTTTTTCATTTTGAAAATTATTTGAGGGGAAATTTATACATATATATAAATCTACAATGTATTTTCTTATTACTTGTTCTTGTTTTAAAATAAACCCTTTTTGATAATAGAAATGTCCTTTATATTAAAATAGAGTTATATTTTATTAAACAGTTACATTTGATTTTACTATAATAAATTACTTTTTTAATAAATTCCGAATTGTGTTATGCATATCCTTTACTATGGATGGTACATGATTCTTTGTGTGTGCGACTTTCATTTCTTCTCCTTTTCTGTTGGAGGGCCCAAAAAGCAAGAGGCAGCCAGAGATGTTTTATAAAGCTTAAAAAAAAATATTCTGGACAGTTAAGGTAAAGGGCAATGTATACTTAATCGTTGGCAAAAGACAACACAATCAAATTTCAACATTGAGTAACGAAATATCAATTCAGAAGGAGCACCATAATTTTCAAGAAAATGGCAACTGTAATATTTTAAATATTATTTGATCATTCATTATTGTATTATATAAACATTATATTATCTATGTCTGTATGCATGAAAAATAATGGAAACAGTAATAATTCATTGTTTTAAATTTTCACTCAAATAAATGTTTTTTTGTTTCTTAATCTGATATAAAGGTACATATTTTTATGAGCAGCCCACAAGACTGTAATATTTTTCTGAAGTGGCCCACAAGGTCATTTGGGTTGGGCCCCCTGTTTTACAGGAAGAAAATGATTTCCATGTTTGCTCATTGTGAATTAATAAGTATCCTATTCGAAAAGTTGTATAAAAATTGTTATTTAGTATTTTATTATTTCCCAAAGGTAATTTGATATAATAAAAGAACTTTTAAAATGCTCTGTGAAATTTATACAAAATTAGTTCTGAGCCAAAAAATAAATGCACTGTTTTAAATTAGTATGTTATTTGATGAAAGGAACCATATTTGTACACAAAAGATTATTACTTGGAAAAATAGCTATTCTAACTTCTTTTTTCTTATTTTTTTGCTTAGAAAATCTTTAAGAATACACGAGTTTTCTGTTATAGATAGGTAGCACAATGTTGAATACTGAAATCATATAGAGAACGCCATTTAAATTCCAGATATACATTTCATTGTAAAACTTCTTGGTACAAACATATACATATTGATGTAAATTGACTAGGAAACATCAAATGTTGTAATCTACAATTATGAATTATAGTAGTCACAATTTCCTTTTTCAACCATTAATAAATCAGATACTTTCTTTTTACATAAAATTGTTTTAAATGCCAAAATATAAAGTGAAAATAAACTTCATTCTTTATAACTGCTTTCAAATCATTACAAAAACAGTATCATATTATTTGTTTGTGAATAGTATACTTAATTTTAAAAAAAATATCATGAAAAGGTATTAAATAGTTATAGGGACAATGGGTAGGCTTCTTTTTTTAAATGTTCTTTAACATAAATATTGGTGATAAAATCCAATAAAATACATTCACTACAAATGCAGTGACAAAATTTTCTACATGTTGACTGTGTTTGTTCATATTTTCTATAACCTATCAGTTCCCACTCATTTATTATCTTAAATATTCATTACAGATTTGCTATAAATTTATAGTATTTGCATATTAGCAATACCACAGCAAAATGGGCATCATGTGAATCAGGCAATGGGAAAACAAAAAGATTCTAACATGTTTTATATGAAGGGGAAAAAAATCAGTCACGGATTTTGGTAGAAAATAGTGCAATTTGAGTAGCACCAATTTGATTGCGGTGAAATTAATACCTAAGTACATAATTTATTAACTGTTTCTATTTGTTATGGCTTGTAAGAAAAAATTTAGCTCTAAGCAAAGATAATTCTTTTAGAACTGAAATCTTAAATGTATTTTATTGAAATTTTAACTAATCAAATGAAGTTTCTCTGTATAAATTGTATGTCCTTACTTAAATGTTTTTGTTTCATTATCAATGTATTTAGACTTATTTCTTCTTGTATATTCATATATGTAACTTTATTGAGCCTAATTTAATTTTTCTCTATAGTAAAATCACTTCAAGATATTTTTTAAAGTATCTTTTTGTTTTACAAACTGGTACATTTTTAAAGATTTTTGTGTGTTTCTAATTTATATATTTATCTTTATAGACCAGTTGTCAAGTATGTCTTCTACTCCAACTTTAGAGGAAAGACGACATTGCAGTCCAATGGAAAGTGAAGCAAGCTTGAATGGAAGTTATGATGATAAACTGGGTAATATTAGTGGTAGTGGAGATGAACAAAATAGAAGATCAACACGTAGAAAGAGACCTAAAGTAGAGCATAAGGAAGGAGAAATTAAAACTTTTACTATATCAGAGGAAGAAAATGCTTCAGATGTTGATGATAAAAGTAAAATTGAAAAGATAAACCCTCCACCAAGTCAGAGTGAAGATTTGGAAGAAATGGACAGTGAACATGATGATCCTACTGGACTTGAAGGTGCTGCCTTTCAGAGTAGACTTCCATTTGATAAAATGACTGGTCAAGAAGCAGCCTGCTTTCCTGATATTGCTCAGGGTATACCACAAGGTCAGAAGGTGTTCTTGCACATTAGAAATCGTATATTGCAATTGTGGCTTGAAAATCCAAAGCAGCAATTAGTAGTGGAAACTGCTTTACAACAAGTAGAACCACCCTTTAATAGTGATGCTTCCTTGGTTATGCGCATTCATGCATTTCTCGAACGGTATGGCTTCATTAATTTTGGTGTATTCAAACGCCTAAAAATGCTTCCTACAAAAAAAGTTGGAAAAGTTATTATTATTGGAGCTGGAATATCTGGATTAGCAGCAGCTCAACAATTGCAACAGTTTGGTATGGATGTTGTTATTTTAGAAGCCAGAGATCGTGTGGGAGGACGTGTTGCAACATTTCGAAAAGGAAATTACATAGCAGATTTAGGTGCTATGGTAGTTACTGGATTAGGTGGCAACCCAATAACTGTACTAAGCAAACAAATAACAATGGATTTGCACAAAATAAGACAGAAGTGTCCTTTGTATGAATCAAATGGTAACACTGTTCCAAAAGATAAAGATGAAATGGTAGAAAGAGAGTTTAATAGACTTTTAGAAGCAACGTCTTATCTATCTCATCAACTTGATTTCAATTATGTACAAAGTAAACCTGTATCTTTGGGTCAAGCATTGGAGTGGGTTATTAAATTACAAGAAAAACATGTTAAGGAGAAACAGATACAACATTGGAAGGCTATTTTAGAATTGCAGGAAAAGCTGAAAGCAAATTTAAATAAAATTCTACATCTTAAAGATCAAATTGAAGAAATGCGTAAACATTACCAAGAACTTTCAGAATCTAAACAGCAAAAAGATATCACTTTAGAATTCGTTCTTCGAAGCAAAATGAGGGATATAGGGGCTGCTTGCAAGGAATGGGATCAGTATTTAGAACAACAAAAAGAAATAGAGGATAAATTGCAAGAACTTGAAGCCTCCCCACCTAGTGATGTATATTTGTCATCCAGAGATCGTCAAGTATTAGATTGGCATTTTGCTAACCTAGAATTTGCAAATGCAACTCCATTGCACAATTTATCCCTGAGGCATTGGGATCAAGATGATGATTTTGAATTTACAGGGAGCCACATGACCGTTAGAAATGGCTATTCATGTGTTCCAGTTGCTCTGGCTGATGGAGTAGATATAAAATTGAATATGTGTGTGAAAAGTATTCGCTATAATCCTCATGGTATAGAGGTATTAGCTATGAATACTCGAGCTAATTCTGGCATGGTTAGCTATAAAGCTGATGCTGTATTGTGCACATTACCTTTGGGTGTATTGAAAAATTCCATCCAACCTGGTGGCCAGGCTGCAAATGTTGTTCAATTTATACCTCCAATACCTGAATGGAAAGCTGCTGCAATTCAGCGCTTGGGTTTTGGCAACCTCAATAAAGTTGTTCTATGTTTTGATCGAGTATTTTGGGATCCAAATGCAAATCTATTTGGTCATGTGGGTAGCACAACCTCTAGCAGGGGAGAATTGTTTTTGTTTTGGAATTTGTACAAAGCTCCTGTCTTACTTGCTTTAGTGGCTGGAGAAGCTGCTGCTATTATGGAAACTGTCAGTGATGATGTGGTTGTTGGCCGTTGCATTGCTGTTTTGAAAGGCATTTTTGGTAATAGTACTGTGCCACAACCAAAAGAAACTGTTGTAACTCGGTGGAGAGCAGATCCTTTTTCAAGAGGTTCATATTCATATGTTGCTACAGGATCTACGGGCAATGATTATGATATTTTGGCTACACCAGTTGCTCCTCCCACTGGAATTCAGTCTGGACAACCTTCTCCTGTGCCACGGTTATTTTTTGCTGGTGAGCATACTATACGAAACTATCCCGCTACTGTTCATGGTGCTTTATTAAGTGGATTACGGGAAGCTGGAAGAATTGCTGATCAATTTCTTGGTTGTCCATATGCAGTGCGTTCCCAGCCAATACCACAACAAACTGTATGAAAGAAAAACTGGAATTTGATTCAACTTCATTTTATCTTTGCACCTACAGTTTATTTATGACTGTCGCAATTTAAATGTGTAACATAACATTTATCTCATGAAAAATTCATTTTCTTTTTTTTTTTTTTGTTTTCAATATAATTTGATTTGTAATTGTTTTATTGATTTCGATATGTGGTAGTTAGTTTTTAATGTATTTTATTAGGTTTGATTAAAATCATATTAAATGTCTTCAGTGTGTTGCCTACTTTGTGTTATTTTGACAAAAGATTTATCTATCTATCTATATATATATGTATAAGTAAAAGTTTTTGAGCACAGATTTAGGAAACAAATTGGTAAAAATATCACACAATATTTTTTATAAGGTTTTATTTATGTATAATTTTTGAGCTGTTTTTTAAAGTAAAATATGTTATTTTATTAGCTCATTATGAATCTAGCTTTATTTTAGAGTGAAAAAATTTTCCTCAAAGTAATGATTTGTTAAAAGTTATATGCTTTGTTGAAAAAAGAGTTCATTTTTTTTACAAAAATATTTTAAGATCAGGCTTTATATAAGTTTCTTCCTTTTAACAGTTATTGAGAAAAACTTAGAAATGTTTAAATAAGTTATTCTTGTTTCTGTATTTAAAAATATTGAAATGTAGCATTTTAATATAAATTTATTTCCTCTTGTAATATGTTTAAATATTCCTAGTGAAGGATCCTTACAGTTCAAACCTTAGCCCGTCATAAAGATACAATATTGAAATTCTTTTAAATTTACTGGCTGTAGTTTTCTACTGTGGAGTGAGCTGTGAATTATAAACATTTGATTGCAGATCTCAATGAAACAAAATTTCAAACCAATATTATAATAATTTGTGTGTACGTGTTTCCTCATTACTGTGAGACAATCTAAGTACTATTAAAGGGAATGATTGAGAGACTTTTTTTTAAATCTTTATCATCCATTCTTCTGTGTGTGTTTTCTAAATTATGAAGCACTTATCTTAGAATTTCAAAAATGCAGTACAAGCATTTAATAGATTTTTTCCCCTTTTATTCTGTATTTTAGAAGTTAATATTACAAAGACTTGGGATTTTCTATATTGGGGAAATTTTTCGCATATTTCATTACCTACTACACAATGAAATTATTGTAATAGTTCTATATATATTTCTTTAAATATTTTTACAATAGATTAAGCAACTAAGAACTTAAAAATTGATTTCATACATAAAAATAATTTTAAAATTTATTATGCATGACCATTTGACTAAATTTTATAAATTAGTATTAAAGTATTGAGCATTGAAATTAATTCAAAAATATGGTTAGATTTACCCTATTCCCAGGGGAAAAAATTTTACAAATGCCATTGATATGTACACATGCTTACACATAAAATGTAAACCATATTAAATGTGAAAAAAAACATTATAAAATTAGAAATTCTTATTAATTTAAATGAGAAATTAATATGTTCTGATAGGAATGTAAATTTGTTATGCTATTACATTATAATTTGTCATTTCTTGCTTTAACAGATAAGATCAAATATCAGTTTAGTATTAAGAAATTGATTTCCAAACACAGCAAATGTGTCATAAATAAAATATACTGCTCTTCTATTGCATAGTAAAATCAGAATGTAATATTAAAGATATAGCATTTTTCATTCTGAAAACTGCTGAATATATGTTCTAATTTGGTAAAAGCTTTAAATGTTTTTAAAATTTATATTGTTCTTTTATAAAAATATATTTGATTCCCATCCTTTTTTTTTTTAATCTTAAATTTTAGCACCTAAATATTCACCTCTAAATTGGAAAATGAAAAATCATATAAAAAAAAAAATATATATGTATTATTAGTATATACAGATGATAGATAAATTTAGTAAAAATTAAGTAATTGCTTATTCTGAAAATGTCTTTTTTTCAACTCATTAATAAATTGTGCTGTTTATTTGTGAATATTTCAAAACATTTTAAGTTTCAACAAAAATTCTTCTGAAACATAAACAGATATATATATTTAGAATTAAATTAGATTGACCCACTGGAGTTAAAATGAGAGCAACTGAGCCAATGTTCATATCAAGACGATAGAATCGTGAAAATGGACCTTTATCTCTTTTCTGGCAACCCTAATGAGTAGCACACACCTGTTTTGTTTTGGTCTTCGATACTCGCCCATCCGCATCGGCTGAGTCAAAGGCGAGGAGAAAACATGGCTACCGCCGATCATTGGCTGATAGGTATTCTTTTAATTTATTGTATTTCATTTTGTAATTCTGAAACTTACACATTTGACCAAAACATTGGAGTGGCTTATGAGTTTAAAATCCACGTTGAAGCCGGCAAAGAAGAATGTTTCAGTCAATATGTACACCCAGGATCGACGTTTTATGTTGCCTTCCAGGTAAGTAAATTCCAGATGGGAATGTCACTTTAGCCAGATGGAATGCCACGTGTGTGGTGCGGCTTGTTTATATATATGGAATAAGTTATTATATTATTTGATGAATGTGTGGGGTAACTGTAAAATATGTGTTTTATCTGAAGAATCGTTTAATTATCTTCTTTTTAATTAAAAGGTCAACAACTTTTCTGTAAAACTTAATGCAAAATCTGTTCTTAAAAAATCGTAAAGCAAAGAGATGATAAGAGTTACAAATTTCTTTTCATTTCTAAAATGTTGGAAATTTCCTGTGATATAAAAAAATTCATGAAAGATACATTTATTCGTTTAAATTTTAAAATATAGGTCATATTTCAGAATAAATATGGTTGTGAAGTGTACGATAAAAGTATACAAGTATTAGGACAAAAAAAAAACGTATTTTTAAAACATTCAAATTGTTTTTGCTTTTATTTTATTCTGTAAAATATATTCTTTTTCACAGATATATATTTATAGGCTTCGAAAATTACAAAGTCCACGTGTATCAATTAAAACTATTTAAAATTGCCTTCCAAAAAATAATTTGTTATTTAAAGTAATTTTGTGCAATTGAAAAACTCCCTCTTTATATCTATTTTAGAAAAGTGACATTTATAAATAAATAAATTCTGATATGGAACTTTTCATCTATTTTAAAATGTTCTAATTTTTGAAAAATATTTATCAAAATTATACAATAGTCACGTATGTATTTAATCGGTATGATTTAATTTAGCATTTTGTGACTGCATATTTTGACAAATTCCTATTTTTATGGAAGAGATTCATCCTATAAAAATACATGGACAGCGCGATTTGTTTTGTAGGGCAAAAAAGAAAATCTGCAATTTTTATATAATGTTTTTCGATGTATATATGCTGTTTTTTGTATGTAATGTGAATGAAAATTAATTATAAAATAATTCACATTTACTCGATAAAATTAAATATATATTAATTCACTTGATTTTTAAATGCATATTATTTTAGTTACAAATTAAACATATTTTTCACCGAATAGATTATCTTGTATTAAAAATTAATTATTAGGAGGATAGTTAAAAAGTTGCCAAGAAATATGTATAGAAAGATACTATCTTAATTATGCGCTCTGTCACCTAAAAATAATAATAATTAAATGTGTGTGTGCTTATATTACGTTTTACGATCTTCCCTGAGACACTTGATTTAAACAGGCGTTGTAAAAATAATAATAAAAAACGAATGCCGTAATAAATGTGTCACATTTTGAGGAATTAAAAGAAGTGAAACTCCATAAAATAATCTTTTGTCAATATTTTGTGCCTGTCTCGTTGTCTGGTAAAAAGAATTGACATTTCAAGGATTTTTTTGTTACCAAAGTTTGTATGGTGTGTATTGTTTTCGTATAATCTTGGATATTGTACAATAATATATATATATATCAATAGTTTAAAAAATTCAATTTTTGAACAATGCAAGCTATAATTTTTTTCAAAGTTTCCTTATCAATTATTGTACGGAAAGTGAGTGATTAATTATCAAATTATATTTTAAATGTGACTTCAAGAATTATTTACTTAAATGAATTTTGAAATTTGTGGCATTATCTCCCTTTATATTCAAAGCAAAAAATAATTTTTTTAATTATCTTTTTTTAAAAAAAAACCTCATGTAATAACCGATAATGCTTAAGAAAAAAAACATGAGGCATATACAAATTGGCATTAAGACATTCACTTAATTTAATCTTTGCTCGCCAGTTTAGTAATATAAGGAATGTTTATATATTATTTTTTCAAAATGAATTAGGTTAGACATTGAAGAACAAACTTTAATTCATGGACCAAATACGTCCGTAAATATATAAGGCGTCCTGTAAAAATAAGAAATTTGTTAATGCACTCCAAGTATTTGATGCGCTTAATATTTGTTTGCTTAAGACTAATTTGACTTGACATAGATTACATTATATGAGACATGTGCGAAAGAAAATTTTATAATTAAACCAGTAAAATATGTGTTAAAATAATAACATTTCTTTTCGAATGAAAAAAATTGTTAAGTGTTATCCATTGTTTTTTTTTTTTTTTAATTTTCGTAATATTACTAAAAATATCTTCTGGTAAAGATCCTATACCCATTATTCATCCCAAAATAAATCTTTATTATTCTTTAGTTATCTAGTTTTTTTTTTTTTAGAAAAATCCTATAGTGTCATGTTTCCGAAAAAATTCTTAGTAAGCACTAAAATTCGTCGATGAACAACAAAAATGACTCCTGATTTTTATCACAATTCCAAAGACCTTAAAATTCCCCATTTTGTTATTGAGACACAAAAGGTATTTGTATATTATAAGCGCACGCATTTGAACCACATAAAGAGATGTTAACATCTGAATTATAATTTTGAATCGTGGACAGACGAGCTGGTAATTCATGAGCTTAGACATTAATTTACACAATATTCGTGCGCGCACTGTCTACTTATTCACCAGACATGTATAGAAGGCATCCAATATTTGTGTTCAGCGTTTGGTAAAAGATAATCGACCACGAAAATCACGCACATCAAGTAAAACAAGAACATTATTATTAACAAATCTGCGAACAGGCTTGCCAAATAAGCGACTGCATACAGAGGCCATTTAGAAAGGAAATTCAAATAAATATAACAAGTGAGAGAAAAATAAATACAAAAATATGTTTATCTTTTAATTTTTTTTTAAATATGCAAACTTCTTGTACTTGTTCAAACATACATATAATGAAGAATAATCATGCATATATTTACGTTATAAAAAATAATAACAAGTGCAAGCGAAGCGAAATAATATACTAAACACATCTAATATCAAATAAACAATTTGAAGAGTATCATCTTAAAATTTTTAACGAATTAATTTAAATGTGTAATAATTTTCTTTGCGCCGCCCTCCAACATCCAAACAATAACAATGTATTGAATTCAATAATAATGTACTTTGACGTAAATCTACATTATGAATTTAATTACAAATTATCAAGATAAGTGTTAATTCTTGTATATAATTTTACATATGGCAAGCCCATTGGGTCACTGGTAATTATTAAACTTCTTGTATTGTTAAAGTAATTCTCAAATACAGTGTGCAGTACCGATACATTTGTATGTGTAAATGCGTATTTTAATATTTATTATGTCAGAATGTATTTTGTTTTGCTTCCTTTCAGCAAATTAATATTTTTAAACCCCCAGAGTGTTCTCCCTCTAAATTGGGGTGGAATCGAGTCAAATCGTACTGTCACCTGTATGGTGCTCAAAGCTACTCTTAACGACAGGCGTCACTTAGCCCTTTGCCATGATGAATTTCGTGGGCCTCGATCTGGCCTTTGCCGATCAGGTGGCATTAGTAACAACAACAATACTTTTAAATAAAGTTTTATTTGCGACTTTTTGATATGCTCGCCCCCCTTGTTGGGTTATCATGCCCCCTAGAGGGCGCGCCCCACAGTTTGAGAAAAGCTGGACTAGTGTCATTAGTCAATCGCTCTTTCCTGCATCCATTCATTACATATACCAGGGATGATGGATCAACGTGCCATTTTTTCTTAAGAAATGTTTGATGAGGTATAGGCGTGTCGTTAAAATATTTTGACTTGTGATTGTTGGGAAAATAATAAAATTAAATAAATCAAAATTCTTTATTTACTACGAAAAAATACCTTTTGCACTGTATAGTTGAAAATATTTTAGTTATATGTATAATTCAAATTAAAGTAACATTTGTGTGATTTCTTTTGTTGCAGATTGTTTGGATGACAAATAACTTATATTAGGTTTGTAAGATGTTACTTTTAGTAGAATGCACATGCTGAATTGGATTCATCTGCCAAATGGTTTCTAAGCAATTAATTATTTTTGCTGTGGTTCACTTTTGTTACAAGAGCATTTGTGATTTGTTCAGACGATGTTCTGCATACTACTGTGCCAGAACATAAAACACGCAGTGCTTTTTGTCGCCTTTACTATTAATGCTATATTTCTAGATTCGCCAAGTTTGAAATTCTTTGTTACACTTACTACCTTGCACTTTTTGTTCTGAACTAGCCATGTTGAATAACAGTTAAAAATCGTAAATATAACACAAATAAACTTCAAAATACAGTTGTGTTAACGAAATTGACTGCTATGCGTAGACAAGTTTTGCATCAAAAGCAACTGTAGCCCACGACGTAACTGAGGCAACACAATTACAAGCAAGTGTGCTCCCCGCGACCTATCACTTGAATTTGTTCGTAACACTTCACAGTGAACTTTATTATATTGAAATAAAATGCGAACTATTTTGATCGCTCACGTGCCAGAAACATAGATGGCACGCGTGCCAGTGGTTCGCCATCCCTGACATATACCCTTCACTGTTGTCTGATTACAAAGCGACACAATCACCGATCCCTCGGAAGGATAGTCCGCATTCTTTATAGGCAAAAATTCCTTCTCGATCAAACTCAGACACATGCTCGAATGACATTAATATTCTACTTTGGGATATATTGAAGCTGCTCACGAAATGGCAGTTCTAATCCTATTAAGTGGCATTCTATTCTCTCTTTATATAACGTTATTGGTGAAACTACATGTACCCATGATCAGTAGCATACACAAGCCTCTCTTATTGTGTGTGTGTGGGAGGGTACATTCTAAAAAACACGAAGGCAAAAACGCCGAGGAGAGATTTCTGTGGCAAAAATTAAAAATCTGTTGGTTTCTTTTTTTTTTTTTGGGGGGGGGGGGTTTGAACCTCCCCGCCCTTGTGTTTGACGAGGAAGATTAAACAGGAAATGAAGCAAAACAAGGGCTATTGAGTCCCGCTTTAGTAATGAATCGATGTTTTGCATTTCCCATGGTCATTGCCCCCCACAAGGTATTGCAAACAAGAAGGTTTGCATTACTTTGCTTATCAAGGTATTGCAAACAAGAAGCTTTAACTACAAATTGTTTGAAACACTTGGACTCCGACATATACATAGTGTGTACGACATTGTTAAGACCAAGAATATGCTTCCAATATTCATAATATCTACCTTTTATCTGAATCGCATTTTTTTTCACATATTGTTCTAATTTTCTGAATTGTCGTGACAATTCTATTTTTTTCCCTTGAATTTTCAGAAAAAAATATTCAATGTAAAAATTTTGTAATAGCACATCAATTTCTTAAAATATTGTTCATCTACAAAATTCGTAGAATCTAAAATTATATATATACTTTTAAAATTTTCAAGCATTCATTTCTACCTAAAAAAAAATACAAATTTATAAATATTTACATGATTATTTGTTACTTTTTCAAGATTCACATTCCGTAAGTATGGTCTTTAAACTGTTTCATATTCCAAAATCTTGACGAGTTCTGTCGTTGAATAATAAAAATTGTAATTAAAAGATTTGCTGAAGTATGTTGAAATTATTTGTTTTATTGATGAGTTCTTTGATAGTGCTGCCATAAGATGTATTAATGTATTAGATAAATATGTTTATGTGCTTCTGAAATGTAATTGGAATTCGTTCTTCAGAATTTTAAAACAGAAAAAACTTTTTCGATGAGCCATAACTTTGCTGCTCCATTCATCTCATTTTCAATATTTTGCACCTACCGATTCCTTTTTAAAAAAGAATGATTGATTAACGCTACAATAGAAACAGCATGAGGGATATCGGGACATACATCATAATTCTGAAATGCGGTCTAGTGACAATGACGGCACAACTTAAACTAGAATTAATTTTTTATATCTTCGTTTAAAATGTGTGTTTAAAGTGGATCGATTTGTAAGATAACCAGAATTCTCTCTCCTTCATCTTGAAAAAGAAGTGTAACAAGATTTCTAAAAGCGCTGTCTAGAAAGCATTAAACAAATTTTAAAACAGTGGAAATAAGGGCTTTAATTTAGAAGTAAAGATTTTTGAGAAGAATAAATATAAACTATACCCAAAAAAGAAATAATATAGCTGATTGAAACTATTATCTCTGCATTTTAAGCTTCAGCTTGTATTTGTAAGAAAACCAGATAGCAGCAATTAGCTTTAAATGCACAAAATAGATCATTGTTCTTGTAATAACTGTTAGAATATTGTTAATGATTTTTTTCAAGTTTCATGCGAAATTACAGTGTGACCTCTATTTAACGAAGTCGCTAATACCGGAAAACAGGTTCGCTATATGGAAAATTCGTTACATAGAGGTTCATCTTTCAATGTACTATAAACCACATAAAAACAATTTTAAATTAATAAACACTATATATTAAAAAAAGTAATTATTTACACCTTTTTGTAAATTAATATTTATGTATTTTCTATATGTTACCCGTAAAAAAGAAAGAAAGAAAAACTGCAAGAAAAAAGAATGTCGATGAGTATTCTGTATTTAATTATTTTCTTAATGGATTTTAAGAACATCTTCTAATTTAAAGGATACAAGTAATTGTAAACATACATTTTATTTTATAACTAGAAATTTTAAGCATACATTACCACAAGCGTCCTTAAATTTAATTACTCATAAAATTTGTTAATTTTGTTTGAAAAAATGCTTTATTTTATAATACATCTCACATCTTTGCAATACACAAAAAGTCCCTTCAGGCGTATTTTTCCGTGCCTTTTCTTAATTTTTTCTAGCCATCATTGCTCTTGTCCCAATACCTTCACAAATTGAAAAACTTTCTCTACTACGAAAGGTCCAGAAAAGTTCGTTCTATAGAAAATGCACTTCGCTATCGGGAGGTTATTTTACTAAGAAAATCGTGAACTGTTCTCGTTTCCAGGAAAAAGCTCGCTGTACAGAAAAATTCGCAATATGGAGGTTCGACTGTATTTTAAAGTATAACCGATTTTTGCGATAAGATTTGAACCGAGTGGTTATTTTAAGCTTCATTCAAGGGGGAAATTGTAGTTGAGACAATCCAAGTTAACAAACGAAATGCCTAATAAGACTTTATGCTTATTTTATAAATGCTGATTGCATATATTTTTTTTAAAGCGAGCGTTTCTCTATAAAAAAAAAATAGTTTTAATTTCTGAAACAATCTTCAGGGTCTTGAACTTTTGAGATTTAAAATTACAGAACTATTTTTGTACTTGCTCTGCGTTCGTGGAAAAGCAAAACAACTTTCAGACTTGCGAGCTGAATTGTCACGATTTTTGATACATTACAGTTCTGAAAATCGTAAAACCACGGGGGAGAGTTCTGCAATTTACGAAATACAATTTAATTCGTCACTATATATGCATATTTCACTTCATTAAATCGAAAGTGAAGCGGACTCTCCCAGAGATTATGGTTGTTGCATTCGTTCAAATTCTATCACCTATCATGCAGTCGGCTAATGTAACACCAGGGACATCTTAAAGCATAAGCCAACTGGTCCTGGTCCCAGGGCCGTCGGTGGAAGCCTCGTTTCGTTCTCGATCATGATCCGGATAATTTTAATGTGGTCAAATATTATTCCCGTACATATTCTCCTAAAAACAGGGAATTTCAAACTGCATGTCAGCTAGCAGAAGTATTATTATGGAATGACCGTTGTCCATGTCTAGGCCTAATACGATAAACAATCATTCAACTCATTTAATCGAAATGCTGTCGTCGATCGAGCTGGTTTGTGCCTAGGTTTTTGAGATTGTGAGTATCGTGCACATTTATTTCAAATAACCGTTTGAACGAGTATTTGACAATGCATGCTATGTACTGTCTACTTTCACATACGGGCCCAGGGTCTCAAAGAGTCGTAAGACATCCCAGTGTAACACTTATATCTGCCAAGGGGTTCAAACTCATCGCGTTAGTGTTGGATATGAAATGTTCCTCTCGTCACTTGACCATAATTCAGAGTTGGGAAGTCGCGCTAATAGTCCGTGTACTGCTTCTAAGTAAGATCTAATAAACAAATAATGTCTATAAATCAAACATGAGATGCCACCTAAATAATTTAAGAAGAAATATTACGTGTATTATTTCTGTTTCAAATATAGAAGTTAGTTAAATGGGCTGATTATAATAAAATATTCGAATATGTAGTTGAGATGGAATGATTTCTCTCTTTTTAACACGCATTAATTGGTAAGAATGAACAGCAATTGAAGTATTTAAAGAAATTTTACAAGTATCAGTAAGGAGGGAACTGGGCGTCAAAATTACTTGCGATAATTGATATTGAGCCGCACTAAAAATGATACTAGCTTTTGGAGAAGGTACTAGGTCTGCAAAGGTTAAATACCAATGAGCAGCCCTAATAGAGAAGTACAAATATCAGTAACGAGCGATTCAGCATTTTGTGACACAAAATTCTCTTATCATTTCAATATATGCGTTTATCATAATAGAACTGATGAGATTCAATTTTTTCCAATGGGTTATTTTCTGAAGTAGTTATTGCGCAGTTTACAAAAAAATAGAAAATTTTAAAAGAAATTTAATTTTTCTTGGTACAAAAATTTTATAACAGTAAATAAATGTAGAATGGATAATGCATACCTCCTTTCACACGTATTAAAATTATTCAATCTTTTAATATCTAAGTTTTACTCCTACTCTGTTCCTCAAAATAAAATAAAATTCTTTTATTATTTCCTTTATCTAATTCAATGTCATTCTTCCTGTTAAACTGACAAAAGTTATTAAAATACCTCATCGCATTATATCTCTCTACAACTCAATAAACAATTGAACGAGTGACAAATCTTTTCCCGTCTTGCAACTTACAGTCTAAATCAGTGATTCCCAAAGTGGTCTATATAGACCCCCCAGGGGTCTATGACGACCTGCAAGGGGTCCACGTCAGCGAAAAAATAATTTGGGGTCCATGAGGTGTAAATGGGGGTCTATAATGGTGGCTCTTAATAGATTTATTTACTAATTTTAATAAGGTTAATTTGTAGTTACAAGGTGACAGCATAAATTTTATTAAAACATGGACCATGTCCGCAATTTTGGCTTTAAAAAGATTTGTCATCTATCACGAACTATGAAATATCGAGAGAAAATTTTGAATTACTTTTCCTAGTGAGAAGGAGTTTTAGCGCAGTTGCCAATCTCCAAAAAAGAAAGGGGAGGGGGGAATAAGGTCTGGACACTACTGACCGAGGAGATTTAGGGTTAAACCTGACACGATTGGTTCCAAATGTTGAAAATGTGTTATTAAAGCACCAGATTTATTCCTCCCTTTCAAAGCATTTGTTTGTAGCTCATTTATATTTTATGTATTAATTAAATTTTAATTTAATTAACATGTTTTTCTCGTTTTAAACATACTTCACTTCCGTTAGAAATTTAAATCGTTTAACATAAGTAGATCTATACCAGCTGTAAAAAAGACATTTAAATTGGTAAATTTTCAAAAATTCAATATCAGGTAAGCAGGGGTCTACCCCCAAACCGAAAAACATGGCAAGGGGTCTTTGAGACAAAAAAAGTTTGGGAACCTCTGGTCTAAATGAAACGAGATTGTTTTGAGGTGCATTTGAATGCGAAATAGTGTTCATATAAATTGGGATGTAAACTACTTTCAAATTTTAAACAATTTAACAAAAATGAAAAAGAGTAACATTAAAGTCTGTTTATTGTGCATACTGTATTCTTGAGGTTACTTATGAAATTTCCATACTTATTGCTGAATCTGGGAAAAAAATCGCACACAATAGGGAAGAATTTAACTAAACCATCATTATCGGAATTTTCGACAGATCTGGAAAAAGATTATAAATTGAAAGCTTTGCTACTCGATCTAAATACTTTTATGAGACTGAACGTCGCACTCTCTAAAGTAGGGGTGTCCAACACAAATGACCTTGCGGGCCACTTCGGAAAAACATTATAATCTCGCGGGCCGCACATAAAAATATGCTTTATATAAGATTTCGAAACAAAAACATATTTATTGGAGTGAAAATTTAAAACAGGATGAATTATTATTATTGTTTTCATTATTTTTCATGTATACAGACATAGATAATATAATAATGTTTATATAATATAATACGATGATCAAATATATAATGTTTAAAATATTAAAGTTGCCATTTTCTTGAAAATTACGGTGTTCCTATTGAATTAATCTTTCGTTACTCATTGTTGAAATTCGATAGTGCTGTCATTTATCTTTACAGTCCTGAATATATATTTTTTAATTTTAAAAACATCTCTGACTGTCTCTTGCTTTTTGGGCACTCCAAACAGAAAAGGAGGAGGAGAAACGAAAAGTCGCACACACAGAGAATCATGTACCATCCATAGTAAAGGATATGCATGAGATGCAATTCGAAATTTATAAAAAAAGTAATGTACTATAGTAAAATCAAATGTAACTCTGTTTGATAAAATATAAATCTATTTTAATCTAAAGGACATTTCTATTATCAAAAAGGATTTATTTTAAAACAAGAACAGGTAACATATAAATATATTGTACATATATAAATTTCCCCTCAAATAAATTTCAAAATGAAAAAACTTGTTATTTAAAATTTTTTTAAAAAGAGTCAGTGAGCAACAACTTACGTACTGGCGGGCCGCATGTTGGACACCCCTGCTCTAAAGCATCATAAGCGTTATTGGAGATGGGCCTCGTAATTTTGAACCACAATCAAACAAGAGTGATATCTAAGCTAACACCCCCTCTTTAAACTTCCACACAACACCAACGGGAGGACTTTGAGCCCAACGACAGGTTTAACGAGCTTCAGGCCCTCTACAAGGCGGGTCTTCAATGACATCATGACTTGACAATGCCGGCCCCGAGTTCATAATCATGAAACCATATGAATAACATACATGAGATCTATTGATAAAATTTTCCAACCTACTTATAGCTTAAGAGATAAAAATGCTCATTATTCTTCTCTTGGCACATTTGACCCTAGTCGGCAAATTGCGGGAGGCATATCGAAGTTGGAATTGCTGCAATCTCATCAGAAATATTCTGCTACAGTTCTTGATGACTATGAGGGTTGTTGCGATAAACCTTAGACTTGCGGGTTCTTCACAAAATGTAATCGCTGACAGATCAGGTGATCTGGGTGGCCAGCTAGAGCCGAGACCAGAATGACCTCTGCTGGCAACTCCGTCTGAAATGAAGATTGCAAATGTGATCCATGGTTCAGCGGGATGAATGGGCAGTTGCACCAACCTGATGGAAGTAACTGTAGCTTTTTTCCTCCTCAGTTAATGCTGCCACAAATGGATTCAAAATGTTGGAAATGTAACGCTCCTAATTTAGCGTCCGATGAAAGAAGATGGGTCCAGTAACGCGACGTGCAGACACAGCACACCTTTTGATCGTGTAAGATGGAAATTAAGCGGATTCACGCGGCCCAGAACCCGTCATTCTGTAAGTTGACATTACCCGTCAGGTGAAACCAGGCCCCATCAGAAATAAAGAAAATATTCATGTACAAGCCATTCATTGTTATCTCAGTAAACAGCTCGGTGTGCGCGTCACATTCTCTTTGAATCGTATCCTCTCGACCGGGACACTTTCATTTGTCCCACCCTGTAGTACCCAGTGTCACAAAACAATTTCTTAGGACTAAGATAGCAAGGTTAAACATGGTTTAAGGTGCATGCCTACTTTCCATTTTTCAATTCCTACTATATTAGGTCACACTCTATATATTTATCTTAGTGGAATTTTCAATCGTTAATAAAATACATTTTAAAGCGCTCAATTGAGCTGAAATTTTATATACATGATTATTTTGGATGACAATACAAAAATTTAATTATAATTAATTGATTAAAACTAATTATTTAAAGAATTACAAATATAGCCACGTTGGCATCATTTTTGACGACTTGTGTCAAAACTTGAACAGGTTTTTTTTCTCACATTTTAAAGCACTCAGAGTAACTGAAATTGTATACACACGATTGTTTTGGATGACAATACGATACTTTAATGATAATGAATAAAAATTAATTACTAAATGTTGTGATTCTGTCATATGTATATACATATTTATATTAATTGTAACAATTTAATAAAAAGTAGCTAAAATAAAATTTTCTTTGTTGATCTAAGTAGGAATTGACATAATTTTTTTATATATTACTTTTGTTTTTCTATGAAAAAGTCCTAAGCCTAAGAATTTGCTTAGTATTACAAATGCTCTTATTTCACTACCCTTCGTGTGTTTGATGTATAACTTTAAGCTAGATAATTATAGTAATATATATATAGTTCACAGAATAAGCTTTAATAAATTAGGATCATTGGGTACAATTAAGAGATATTTAAATAAATTTGATAAGTGTACTGGCGGAACAAAAGATCTCATCTGCAAAATGTGTGTGCTATTAATTCTCTTTAATCTTTCAGAGTATAATTATAGTAATATTTATTTATAATCACACTGCTTAACATACACTAAAGTAAACATAATATATTCGTTAGTATCTACTTTCCTATTATGTTGGCTGGGTGGCATACTTTGTTAGGCACTGGCCTTACAAGCCCAAGATTGTGAGATGGTAGATTCTCATGATGCAAAAAGTAGACAACGTCCATGCCGTCATTTAAAAGACCACTTGAGTGCCCATTTGGCTTGGATGCTCTTGGCAAAATTAAACTCCTAGTACGGTTTTGCATTGTCAGAGTACAGGCGCCTTCCTCTGGGGAGGAAACTGGGTGTAATAATTACTTATGACGATTTGTATTCCCCATATATGATGCCACATTCAAAGGAGATATTAGCTCCCAGATACTAGGTCTCTGCAATGGTAAAAATATCAATCTGCAGCCTTATTGGGGAAAACAAAGACTTTCCTATTATAAACACAATGTGATGTATATCTATTATATTCAAGTAAATATTTTTGTTATATTTAATGTATATGTTGCATTCTTCTTAATAACTTGATACATTTATATTTTCAATATGATCATTTATAAAACATGCTCAATCTTATTCTAAATAGTTTTGTTGCATTTAACTATTTAAATTCAAAATATTCATTTGATTAGAAGACCTAAAATTAACCTTAAATAAATTTAAGTATGAACAAAAAGAAAACTAGATTTATGGATTTAATTTTACACTAACATGTGTGAAAATTTTTACTAGCCAATCGTTCAATCTCTATCTCAATAAATCATATAAATGTTAACTTTGGTATCGATTTATGTTTCCAGTCTTGTGTTACAAACTAGGCAATAATTATGGAGAATCTTTTTTTTAAAAAAAAAAAGAAAGGAAATTAAACAATTGATTTTTAATGTTAATTTTGAGTTTATTTTTCAGATAATAATGGTTTACAAGTAAATTTATTTTTCCAGTTTAGAATACTGAATATTCTCAAGTCCCTTAACCAATAATTCAGAAATCGATTTTAAATTTGCGAGTTGTTTTTAACAGAAAACCTTAAATTCATTTTGTGTATTTTCTCTCTCTATACATAACAATAATAATTATACTTTTTTTCTTAATATTTAGGTCATGCGTGGAGGTGATGGCATGGCAGGTTTTGCTGTAAGACATCCTTCTGGACAATTAGTCTTACCATATTTCTGGAAACCAAGTGCTGAATATGAAGAACAAACTGCTGATCCTGGAGGTGAGTAAATTCTAATTGAAAAAATCCAACTGAGGGATAAGTTCAACAAATTTTATTCCAATAATATTCATATGATAAATTCAAATGATTTTTTAAAAGTAAATAATACAAAATAATTTTTACCGTAAAATCCGGGGTATAACGTGCACCTATACTTTCAAACTAAAAATTTTGATTTTTAGGTATATTCGCCCTATAATGTGTGTACCCCTTTTTATACGAAGAAACCTGTAATATACGTGTACTATGCTCTTGTATTTTGTAGTCATTTAATCGAGGTATTATTCCAAGCATTAGAAATGAAAAGTACGTCTAGAACTACAACCCTTTAAGTTTACAAGGAATGTCATTTACTTTAAATAAACAGTATTTCGATCTATATAGAAGTTTAATTTTTTTCTATACTCATCTTTTTTGTCTTTAAGCCTATCATTTTTATATCCGGGGTATAAAGTGCACTCTGTAAATTGCAATCTTTTTTTTGTGTGTTCAAAGTGTGCATTATACGCCGGATTTTACGGTAATTCAAAATATTAAAGTTATAAACTATTTTACTCTTCTACTATATGATCACATATGAAAAGAATTAATACAAAGTATCTCAATTTTCATTTCACTGATATTTAATATTTTAACAATATACACACATGACAGCAGTCACCCAATAATCATAGCAAAGATTTGTTGAGTCATGAGTTCAAGTCACTGAAGATCATCCCCCCCCCCACAGTATAAGAGCTGTCACCACTCAAGAGTCCTCACATTGGAGAGGGATGCAAGTCGTGTATTGTTCTTGTCACTTAAAAGCAGTTCATAATTATGAGGTCTGTTGTCAATAGCCCTGTGTTGTTTTAGAAAGTGACATTAATAAACACTCTGATACACAGCATCACTTTTGCATTCAGTTTTAGTGATGATTCTTTCATTTACTTATTTTCAAACACATATTGGGTAGTTAAAGATAAATCATAAAGCTTATCGTATTATGTTTCAAATATATATATATATATATTGTTTTTCTAAGACTTAATAAAAACAAATATTTTTTTAAAATAATTCCCAATCATTAGGTTAACACACACACTAAAGATCTGAAAAATGAATCTATATCCAATTTATTTTAAAAGTATATCCAACTTACATTTTATTTACTTTTAACTAATTTTTTGTGCTTTAATTCTTATTGCAAACATAAAATAAATCTGAAAAGTCTCTCTGTGGTATTTTTTATAATTTAATACAAAGATTGTACTTAGCATGATTTTCTTTTACAGGATATTATCACCTGTGTATTGATAATTCCCTCTCACGATTTGCATCCAAATTGGTCAGTATGTATGTAAATTCATTCAAACGTGATAAATGGGAAGATTACATCAAAGAATTAGAAGAAACAGATGTAACAGTTGCCAATTTTACTGTAAGTATAAAATATCAATGTGTGAAGCATTAATATTATGTTTTTACAAACATTTTATGACATTTATAGATATTTGATTGTATATTCATATTCTAATTGCATTTTCATAAGAGTTCGCTGTCTTATTCAAATCTAATTCAAAATGTATAAGGTATCCAAAAAAGAACGCAAAGCTATTTTCTATTAGTATTTTTATCTAAGAATTTTCCATAATTTTTTACATATCAGAAAAGATCTAAAATCCTAACAGGATTTCTTACAATGCTATATGAAATTACTTCAAATGAGAAACTTTCAACTCCAACCTGATGAATTATACTTGAAAAATACTGTTCAGTATTCAACAATGCTAAGAATTAAACAACAAAATTATTACCTCACCCAAGAATGATATGCAATTAAATAAGTTTGTACCCCATTTGTCAGTGAAACAATCAGATAATAATTAAACATGGAAAGAAGACTTTAAATTGGTATTTGAAGATCACTGGATGAGCTTCAGATATTGATTCATGCTTAATGGTACAACTTTATTTGATCAGCCATGTACTTCAAAATATTTCCAATCATAACCATTACTTCAGACACTGAAAAGGTCATTGATCATAGTACTAAAAGGTTCAGAAATCTAGGTCCTTTTTAAAGTTAAGATATGACCTGAAAAGTGGGTTTTTTTTCTTCATATAAAGTACAAAATTTTTGATGAATTCGATGGTCATTGGTAAAATACATGGTATTAGACACAAGACAAAAAAAAAAATCTATGTTCTCAATTACTGCTTTTGTTTCAAGCAAAAAGAAAAGTTTACGTGAAAACATGTTTCATTGATTTTATGTATTTAACGACTGTCATAATATCAAGAACTAAATATTATTCATATAAGGCATTTTAAACTTCCAATTCACATATTTTAAGGCCTTTTGTAACAAACAACAAACACTTTAAAATTTTGAATTAGAAAGATATCTTTCTGTGATTTTTTTAAATACTCAAATTTATATTATTTGTCTAAATTTAATTGCAGGATATACTTCAAAATGTTGATGGGCGTATAGGTGAAATGTTAAAGTACCAAGACCAATCACGACGTCAAATGTCAAAAGATTGGTATGTTGTGGATGGAAACCATAGTTATGTTCAAAACTGGTCCATTGCACAGTGTGTGGTGATTTTCCTAACTTCAACACTTCAAGTGTATTTTGTTCGAAAACTTTTTGATGTGAAAAATATAACACCAACATCAAAACCAAGAGCTTAAGTTTAATAGAAAAGAAAACATGCATTTAATTTCCATTAAACTAATTTAAAGAGTATTTTTTTTTAAGATTAGAAATGTGGCTTTTTACAAAGCATTTTTCTTTAAATCTTGATATGGGTTTTTAAATTTACATTTATCTCATCATTTTGATATGCATCTGTGATAAATTTTAAATTATAAATATATTTCAAATAAAATTGTTCATTTTCACTCAGGAAGGATAAAATTTTTAATGCATACAAAATAATTATATATTTTTAAAAAAATTGTCTTTTTTTTAAAATAAAGCATGATAAGAATTTATGAGAAAAGTTTGATTCATTATAAGATGCAAATGTTTTAAAATCCAAAAGTATAGCATTTATTCAATATCCCAATTTTTTTTCATATCTTGTTTAGATGAGGTTTACTTTTTCATTAAAATTTAAAGACTTTTTAAAAAAATACATTGTATTTTAAGCAACATGTCATTAATCCTAAAACAAGTTTTTGTAAAAACAGCATTTATATTTTTTAAGTTTGCATCATGTAAGACATGTAAAAAAATGAGATACAAAATTGTTACCAATTGTTAAAAAAAATTAAATGGTTATCTTTTTTAAAAAAATACAATACCCTCTTTTTGTTTGCTCAAGGTTGCAAAAAATAAGAAAAAAACCTTTTAAAAAAACTGATTGCTGATATATTGATTGCTCAATTTTAATACTCATTTTTTATGTAGCTTGCACATTAAGTACATATAAATAAATTAAATCACAGCAGTTTATTTTATTAAAGTTTGAGGTAGTTTTCAAAAGTTGTATTGATTACAATTTCAAATCTTGAAATGTTGTACTGAATTTTAAATAAAACTTTAGGTACATTTTACTGTTACCAAGCTATTAAAATATTACATTTTGTTTTATAAAAATTATAGTTTAAAAAAAATGTTAAATCTTAAGAAAATATTTTTAATTATATAATTGTTTCAATGTTCTTTTATCTAATTTTTATAGTACTTTTTTTTTATAAGATATTAATTTCTTTGCCAAATATATATCTACAAAACTTGATTAATAAGAATTAAATGTCCTGTCCTTTATGCCAAAATAAGTATGATTTTTTTAAAAAAATTTACTTTTTTGTTTACTATGTATTTTTTGCCCATTAATAAAAAAAAAGAAAAAGAAAATTGTTGATTCATTAATGAAATTTCTTCAGCTCTGATTTCAACTAAATTATTCCTTTTTTAATACATGCACATAAAATCATAAAACACCAGACTTTTCCCCCCTCCTTTGCTGAGGAAAGAAAAAGAATTTTACTTTTCATTCTAATAACTGTGATATAAATAATATTTAAATTTTAAGGTCAAATAAAAAACACATCTTATTTAATAAATCAATATTCACAGAAATTTTTTTTATAATCAGTTTTTTATATGTACATTTTTCGGCATAATTAACAAATCACATTCATAAAGGGCATATAATGAAAATATTTACATGAAAAAAATATTGTCTAGCTACTGAAAATTTTAATTACACATGCATAAAAAAATAAGCCTTAAAATTTGATTTCTAATAATTTATTGCATAATTAATATAGTTAGCTATATCACAAGCATGCTATTATTATTTCACTTTATACATATAAATTATTGTAAAATTTATCAAAAAATACAGCATGAAATTTTCTATAAAAATGTGGAACTTGAAATTTTAGAAAATGCTTTTTTGAGTATTTTTAAAACATGCTTAAAATATACAAATAATAATTATTCTAATATAAAGTGAAAAAAATGTGATACATGCAAGAAAAAAAAATATTAACACAGAAAAGGAAGATAGCAGCAGAACTTAAAAAAATACAGCATAAGAAGGGTTACTTTGTTTCAAATGCAAAATTTTGTACATTTGTTTTATACATATAAACTTCTTCTTCTTCAAAAGAAAAAAAACCTTAAAAGCTTCATTTTGAGATTATATAAAATAAATACAAAACCAATTCCCACGAGGTAGATTTCAAACAGTTATATGTTCTAGAATCCCTTGATGAATAAGTTTTTCACAATCTGTACGTTGTAGGAAATGCTACAATAATGTACATCATATGATTAATAATGAATAGCTTTATATGAGCTAAACATAAAGCAGTAAACAAAATACTTTAGTCAATTAACAATTTAAACAAATTACTTTAGTTAACCTTTTTTTTTTTAAAAAAAAGAGGAAAAACTTAGCAATTAAATACATTGTATTATACTTACTATACTCGAAAAAAAATTTCCATTTAAAAAGCTTTAAATTTTTAAACTTATAGAATCCTTTGCAATTAAAATAAAACTGTTCTTTTTTAAAGTATAACCTTTTCTCAGTCTCTCTATATATAATCATAATTCACACACTAAATTGCTATAAAGCTAAACCATATGTAAGAATACAGCAAGACAGTATAAATCATAGTAAAAAAAGCCACAGTAATACATTAGGAAACTCTTTAAACTCAATATTTAATCTAAGAGTTCACTAATGTATTATTAAGTCTATTTCACTATGACCTGTATTGTTTTATTATACTTCTACACATTATTTAGCTTTAGGTTAGTAATAATAATTCAGTGTATCATTAATGACTATATAAGGGTCATACTAAAAGTGAAGAACATTTATTTCTGTACCCATTTTTATTCAAGATAATATTTATTTTTAAATATATTGTCATATCTCAATAATTTTTCAAAAAAGTTGTCTTTATAACTGAAAACTACTTGTCTACAGCTCAAATCCCCACTAACAATTTTATAAAGTGTTTTTGAAATTTCAAGAAGAAATAAGTTCAATTTATCGATAGTGAAACTTTTATCCCATTGAATTTTTTTCTTAGTCTATGATTTGAGTTGGTCAGTCAAAAATGTTCAGCCACACAAATCATTCTTCAACATGAACAGTCATTTATCCACTAACCACGATATGCCATTTTTGAACCGAAGCTCCATTCATCACATTACCATTAATTCTGGTTATCGGTCAGTAATTCCAATAGGTCATTTACTGACTTTTTTTGCATTCAAAACATATATATTATTCTATGAGTTTTACTTGCCGAGAATATTTAACAAATCTTAAAGTCAAACAAATAAACAGAAAATGATGGTAAATGCTTGCTGTTAGCAACAAACTAACTTGAATGGTTGAGAATTTCAATGACATGGCGGGGAGAGGGAAGGAAGAGAATTGTATAATTCGTCTGATCAAAATATTCTTTACTTTTAAAATGACCCACTCGTGTGTATATACATGTATACACACAAATATACATACCAACGCAAATTAAACTTAGATATTACATTCATTAATAATATCTTAACTTGCACCCATTTCATGATAAATTGATTTGCACTTTTCCTCTTTAGAAATGGGCATGTTAAGTAAGTTAATATTTACAACTATATTGAATTAGAAATGAAATCTAATGGATTAATAGATGTGTAGCTCCATTTAAAGATATATTCAAATTATTTATTTTAAAATATACACAAATTATTTATTTTAAAAAATATACAATTACTAATTAAAAACAACTTTTAAAGGTAAAAAAAAACACCAACTCTAACAGTTAATTATATCACATTTTGTACAATTTTTAAAGTTCAAAAACTTTAATATAAAATTTAATAAAGCATGTAACTCTGTTTTACCATAATTTAGCTTAAAATATATTAACTCTTCTAAAACATTCAATAGTAATACAGAAAAAAAAATAAAGTAGCAATCATTCGGATTCTGCAAGATTTAATTATTTGAATAATGAAAATTAAGAAATAAAAAAACATTTGAGGAATTAAGAAATAATTATTAAATTTTTTTAACACATTACCTAAAATATTATTTAATGCTACTAGAACAACAAATAATAATAAATTTTATATATATACATTAATAATTAATTATATAAAATACTAAAATAAATTTCATCATTTATAATTGACATACAAAAAATGTTTATTCATAATTATTTAAATATTGGTATATGGTCTAATATTAATCAAAAGGTATTAAATCTTTTTAGAAAAGAGGAATTATATTATTTATATATATTGGAATAATGTTTTCTAATTTACTTACTGTACTATTTTTTGTAAGTACTACAATATTTCCATCACTAGTTTCAAAATCACCATATTCACACAGACATCTAACCTAAAGTAGAAAAAAATATGTTTTATTCTAGACATGCATGCATTAATTGGAAGTCTATAAAATATTACAAGATTTAAAAAGAGAAATGCACCCAGTGAAATATTTTTTTTTGTCAACTCTTATAAAGTTCTCTCTTCAAAAGTTTTCTTTTTTTATTTTAAATATTTTTTCAGTAACAAAGATAAAAATAATATTTATCCTTTATAAATATATTCCTATAGACATTCATATAATTGATGTATTTTTTATTATTAGGTAAATATGCATCTGTCTAGGAGCAAAGGTGACCTCATAGCTTTGTTTTGGTATATAGGATAAGTCCACTTATTTTAGAATCAAAATTTTAAACTCAGTCATAATCTAATTTAATTAAATTTCTTGGTTTTTACCAAATGTTTAAAATTCCATGAAAGTTATGAAAATGTATTGAACTACACAGATAAGATGCATAAAATAAGTAAACTTTTTTTGCCAGCATAGCTCTTTTAGATAATCATCACAGTTACATCGTCAAATTCAATAAAATAGATTTAAGCCTTTTAATTAAATTTAGTTTATGAGATGAAGATTATGAGTACATTATTAGCAGTACAAATATAATAGACAATATGCATCCTAAGAAATCACGAGTTTCTAAGCATTAGCTTCATAATCAAGAAAGATTTTAGAAAAATTATAAAAGATGATTTCAGTCATAATATCAGCATTTAAAAAAGTTTACATTATTTTTTTAATGTTTTATTGCTGATGAAATTCATGTAATATATTTTATACACTAAGGAGAGAATAAAGAACAAAGTATGAGTTATTTAAATGTAAAAAAATCTCATATATAAATATCTGCTAGTTTTCAATATGCAAACAAATTTTAATAATCAGAAAATGTTTAGCAGGAGCTTCACAGCATAAAAACTATGCATTCCACTATGGCATAAAATAAATTTCAATTCTAATACTTAACTTTCATTCCATCCATTAAATTTCACTGTAACAATCCCTTAGATACAAATATGTGAACAATATATAAGGATGACTTCACATGGGACTAGAGGGAGAAAGTACAATTTGCTGAAGGAAGCAGAATGGTTAAATTGAATTCCTAAGCATTTGAATGATGCAGCCATTTTCTTACAATAAAAACAAAGGCATTCTTACAAAACCAATTCTTTATCATTAGTTATTGAATGCATAAGTGAGACCAATGACTGTAAGTTCCATTGATAGCCAATTCAGAAAATGAGGTCCCAGTTTCATAATACTTATGAAGCAGACCAAAACCCTCATTAGTGTATATGAACAATTGTGTTAATAATGGTGCTCAAGTCATTTGATCTGGAATTCCACAAATCAAAGATGGATTGTTTCCAGTTATAAGTTTAATTTTGAAACAATTAATGATATGCATAAGCTTTAAATTTAGCATTAAAACTAGAACAGCAGCAGTTTCGGTATACCTATAACCGCGGGATGGGTCAAATTGACCCCAATTAATAAAAACCCCTGTTGTTATGCTAAAAGTACACTGTAATTATTTGGCAATGACATTTAATCATTTTTAACATTTAGCTGTTATAATAAGTGATAATAAATAATAAGATATTACAATATATGGAATATTGTATACAGTTAATAAAATATACAGAAATATTTGAATAGAAATATTTAGTTTCTTATCTGCCAAGATTTCCTACACAGTTCATGCACATTTTGGGTAACTTCTTTTTATATATTTTGTACCCTTTCTAGATATCAGCATTTTACAGTCTGAACAAGTATCTACAGTTTTGTTTCTACAATTGAAAGCTAGGCAATGAACCCTTTTTCACATCTTCGCAGATTCTTCAGTAGTATCTGCTTTTGTCTGTGTATCTGACTTGTACTTTCTTGTGTGAATATACGCATTATGCAACACTTCAAAGAGTTGTTGAAGATATTCTCTCATCATAAGTTTTTTTTCCTGTAACTTCTTTGCATAAAATCCATGAATTAATCACTATAAGATCACGAATATTGTAGAATACATGAACTGGCCCCCTCCTTGATCCTGCTTTCACAGAATATTTCTAAGCCATTTGGACAGCAATGTGCATTCGCCAAATTTTGTTGAGTTATAACATGGTATTGTTTCTGGAAGCTTTTTAGGGTGATTATTGTCTATATCAACTGTGCAATGAAGGGAGCTCAACAATGAAACATTTTTGCTGGTTTTTCCCTGATAAACTGTCAGTTATATCAACATGCTCCAGTAACAATGTATCGTATTACAGCATCTTTACTTTTTTCACAAAGTCAGGTACTTCTTTCCGATTTCGTTACATCGTTCCAGTTAAACTAGTGTTCTCCATTTTTAACATTTGGGACAGATTTAGTGTAGTGAAAAAAATATCTGTAATGATATTTCTTCCTTTATTTTTGAAAGGTTCCATCAAACACAAAACAATGTATTCAGAGAGAGATAGGTTTTCAGGACGTTTCTTATTTATACCCAAATATGAAAAACTATTCAGAATGTATTTAATATCAACATCATCGGCAAGCTAGAATTTGATACCAAATTTATCTGGATTACTTGGAATATATTGCATGAAACAACATCTGCTTAGACGAAAACAGCTGTTCATCAATAGTTATATATGGTCTTGGTTTATAGCAAATTATCGAATTTTTAATAAATTTCTTCCAAACTTCAGAAATGAAACAGAATTTATCCGTTTGAAGGCGTTAAGATTGTGTAGTTTTTTTATCGAATTGTAGAAATTTCATAAGTTTTCTGAATTTATCTCTCATCATAGAATCACGGAAAAAAGGTGGACCCCAAAAAACAGACTATCAAGCTCTAGATTACTTGCCCTGTATATACCTTGAGTATACAAAACGGATATAAAAGCATCTAGTGTGTCAAGTTTTTCTTTCATTCTTTTTTTCTTAGTTGTCAGTGCGCTTTTTCCTCTGTACAATTTTTGATATCATGAAGCATAGGCTCCTTTTAGCTTCCCTGAACTAATTGCATATTCATTTTCAATATTTTGCTTTGCATAACTGATTGGATCACTTTTTTAAAAAATATATCTTCAGCAATTCTATATACAACTTTCAGAGGTGATGCTTCCCCAACACGTTCCATCGTTTGTAAAAAAGATCCAGAGTTCATTTCATCTGGGTTTGAAACTTAAAACCTTTTTCGTTTATTTACGCATTGTTTTTTCTGCTCAGAAGTGGTTCTTCAGCCAGTACATTGTACAGGAAAATTAGATACGGTATCTTCACCCGAGGGAATATTTTCTTCATCTGGAGGCACACATTCATCACCACTGAAAACAATTTCTTTATCATCATTTTTGGATTCATTTTCCAATAATTGTCAAATACATTTGAGGGCCTCACTAACTGTTAATTCACGCATATTTCTTCCAGCCATTTTCACCTAAGATCAATTTTATCTCCATGTGTAAACAAGGTGGTAAAAATCGAACAGACTGGTACACTCAAACTATCTCAAAGACAATGCGAACAACCATTTATGCTGTCATAAAGAATCAGATATGCGCTCATTAGACAACCACATTGGCTATGATAGTCTTGTACCACATTCCATTCAATAGGCCAAAACAAAAAACATCGGAGAGAAAAAATTCCTTGAATACGCTAACCAAAGGCATTTTTCCCATATGGAATGATAACGGGAAGGGGGTGGGGTCTGTAACACTGGCTACTACTACAACAAAATTCTTAGCTGCTCTTCTGCTATCAGTAACAATCAACTGACCTTGAAGTATTGTTCTGCTTACATCTGGGAAATGGAAAGACGACTGTAAAAGCTTTTTCTATTCCAGGAAACGTTGAATTGCAAATTTAGTACTGAGGTCAAACTGACCCATTCCAAGGTTTTAGGTACAAGTATTAAAAAAAAAAATGATAAGTATTTAACGTATATTTTCACAGATTATTGTTGGTATAAAGATAGGAAAAGTCAAGAAATTTTGCTCAATTCCATTTGTAACTTTTTGAGAAAATTGGAAACAAAATTGCTTTTGGGTCAAAATGACCCCATCCGCAGTTCTAGTGTTAAGCCTTAAGTAGAATTGTTTTCAGAAATGAATTTTGCTTTGAACCTAGTCTTCTAATTAATCCACTATGCAACTCAACAATTAGTTCCACGTAAGGAATGCCAACTCATGAAATCCTTAGATTGTCATTTATTTTACCCTTACAACTTGGGGGTTACATCAATAATATTTTATGTTTCGCGCGCGTAGTGTTACTTTTCCTTTTATGGCACACAATTTATATATTTTAACAGAATAACTAGTGGCACACAATATTTTCCACTAATTATTCTTTTTTGTAATATTTTGAGAATTGATATCATTGTGCAATATTATTAGGGTGTGTACTGTGTTAATGACTCATTTTCTGAATAATAATAATTACAGTATTTAAATATTATATATACCAGCAAGGAGAAAAGGCATAATATTCTAAAAATATATTTAGCATTTTAGTACAGGGAAAAAATGTTTGTTTTCTTTGAAATATTTCATTTTTAAAAGAAATAATGACTAATTAAGAACCTGTATATATAAGGACTTTGGAGGTTGCATATTTGTAAAAAGATCAAGACCAATTCCTCCTATAGATGACATATAGCTAGCAATATTACGATTGTAAGCAGTAAACCAGTTGACCTAAAAATAAGTAAAAATATACATGTTTTAAAAAGGAAATTATTAAAACTTCACATTTTAAAAATAATTAACATGTAAAAAACTTATATTAGAGGGATTCTTAATGAAAAAAAGTCTATTAGTCTAATAATAGCTTAAGAAACATCCATTGCTAGCAAACAGATCAGAAGTACATGGAAAGAAATATCAATCATGTAAGAAATGGTGCTGCTAATTAAATACATAGTTAAAATACGCACTTTGAGTTGATTAATTGAACTACTTATTTATCTAAAAAAGGTATATACTTCAATACTAACTATACTTCAATAAAATCATACAGAGACAAAAACAACACGAGAAAAGAAACACAATTTAATTTATATATTTATTGAACCCTTTGTGGCAACCTATATCTCTCTGACACAAAATTTGCTAATCTAGCAACACACACACATACAATACCATATTTTCATATTAAACCACAATCACTTGATAAGATTGACATTTAAACCAGGGACGTAACTATCGCTGTATCAATGATATGGGGCCCCAACACGTATAACTACAGTCTCACTAACAGGGCACTTGTATCTGAAAAAGGACTACGAATGAATTTTGATACAGGGCCCCCTTCAGAACTAGCTATGCCAGTGATCTAAAATGATACCCTATTGTTATGATTCTGGCATGAAAGTGTAGAGGAAATTGTGATTCAAAAACATAAAAGTGAATATTAAAAATTTAACGTGAACTTAGTAATCAAATAGGTTTCAGAAATCTTAAGCTTCAACAACTAAAAACCTATTACAAATCCTATGCTCAAGAGATATCTTTAATGCAGTTTAAGAGGTAATTATAGAGCATTTAACTCTTCCTATTTCACAATTCTTAACATTTAGATACCAAACACAGTTTAATGTATACAATGGTCCCTGACAAAACTAACAGTTTTTTTCTGGATGCAGGAGGGTAATTGAGTGTTTGTTATCAACTATAAGTGTGGATTGTCTTTCAAAAATATCATTAAAAAACATTAAAAGTAAAATAAATAGCTGTAGTTTCTTTATAAAATTGGTTATAATTTCTTTCTGCAGCAGTCAGTATCTTCAGATAAATGCAATTTGTCATGTATTGTCATCTGACAGCAAAAGGAAAAGAATGCTAGAGTTCAAATGGACTGGTAGATCTATAGTTACTTTTAGAAAAGTTTCTTAATTTATCCACACTTTTTAGGCTGGATGCTTAAAGAATGAACATTATTTTATCAGGAGATTTATTTTATTCTTCTGAGATGAGATGTCTAGAATATCATCACTTTTTCTTGAAACATTTTTGATGATGCCCTTGGAACCTAATTTTTTGAAACCTAAATTCCTTGTTTTCAATTTTTGAAGCTTCAATTGCCAAAGCAATATCAAGTTTTTCATCAAAATTTTAATCAACTTCTGCGGAATTTTTTCTCTAATGTCAGCACCAAGGTAGATATTGATTTGATACATTCAATATTTTCACAATAAGATTTAAAGTTAGAAGTTTTTAATATTACTTTAAGACCAATAATGCAAGTTGAAACTCATTCACCTGGTTGTTGAGCAAAGAAACTTGTATTATTCTGTGAGTATGTTGTCATGTTTACACAAATGTTTTAGTATCAGCAGAAGTATTGCACTAAAAGTCTTTATAGGTGGTAAATCAGAAGCTGTGAAACTGGAGAGATGATAGTATTTAGAGCAAAACAGTTCAAGATAATTGTTTCACATCAGCAGTATGCAGTCTCATGTTTGTAATTCCTTTAATTTTGATGAAGTTTTCTATATATTCACCAATTGCACTTTCACGATAAATGTCAGACTTATATACTTGTTAATGATTTATCACTTGTTGCCTAATTTATTGTGTTGTTATTTAATCTTTTAGGCACTGTGGTTGAGTGGTAGCGTACTGTGCCTAAAAACAACACAGGTCCAGGTTCTATTCCCAGGCTGGGCAAGGTCGACTCAGCCTTTCATCCCTTCAACGGATTGATAAATGAGTATTAAGCTTGCTTGGGGACTTAAACACAGGGGATCTTGCTTCAGACCGACAACCTGATCGGGACATTTGTTCATACACCTCAGCACCCAATGGTCATGTACAGTAGGCTTGGTCCTCATGGGCTGTGGCACCACTGAGTTTGAGTTACTTAATCTTTTAGAATACTTTGATGTAAGGAGAACTTTAAGCAAAACAGTTTCATTCAACAGAACAGTACTGTAGAAGGTGCTACTTCTCGTTCAGTGTGAAGTGAATTAAAAGGCTACATCCCATCTGTCTGTTGCCACTAGTATTACAGAAATAATTGAAATACACAACACCTACAGAAATAATTGATATACAAAATGTCTACAAAAATAATTCAAAGATATTAATGAAGAAATCATTTGAAGCTTTTTATAAAAATGACCCATTTCTTAAGTACAAAAACAAACACAAATTTTATTACTAAATTTCTAGAGTTATATATACATACAAACATGATAAGAATCTAGATAATCCCAATTATAAATATACAGAGAAATTATTGAAGTATTAATCTGGACTAAAATGAGATGTTGCTTCATCTTATCATCATTTCATTTTACATTAAAATTGATAATAACTTGTCAACTTTAAAAAAAAATATCAGCAATCTTTTTATTTTGAAGTTTATATTCCTTTTTAAAACCAAGACAATTTTAGGTACATATAAAGTAAATTGCACAGGATCACCTTTAACACAGAAAATCTCATCAAAATCTTCCAGAATTCATTACAGAACACTAAATGTTTCAAATCGGAGCCAATTTTAATCCAATAAAATACAGAGCAAGCAAAATATAAATCATACTTCAGATTCTGATAAACAGGATCTAACATCTGAAGGTAAAATTGCTCCAAATCCCCATCTAATTTCTCGAATCATTTGAAGTCGATTATATCTATATTAAAAAAATAAAAAATCAGTATTGAAAAGAAGATATCAGTATGCATTCAAGAGATGTAATTTGAAATAAATAAAACAGGTGAATTTCTATCAACTATAAGCTTCAAACAAAATAAAACTTAAAAAAGTTTTTGAATATGCAAATATTTTTTAAATAAATGTAGGTTTTACTATCAATCAATTGTCATTAAGGTTTTTTTTTTAATATATTGAATATTTGAACCTTAAAAATTATTTTGAAAAAATATATTTTAATTTTAAAAATGCAAATTTACCTTGCAAGATGTAATTTTCAAATGTTTTATATGTTACCCTTTCACCTCTTGCACTGCCAGAAATTTCAAACATGCATTTATCAGAAAATATTTCATTCTAATAGTTTCAATTTCAAAATGTATTCCATTGCAAATTTTAGTCTATTGTTTCTAGTGTTCCTTATTTATTTACATTACTAATAAACAATTTTTTTTTTTTTTTGAGTTTTCCTACCACTAAAAACAATATTTCTGAGAATTCTATGAACAGTTTCAGCTGAAACAGATTTACCTAAAGCTTTTGATAGACTGGAAGCATTTTTTGGAGCACCAATTTTAAAATCAATCTTTACTTGACATGAGATAAAATCCTTCTTTTCAAGCTTTATTCTGCAATGTAACAATAACTTTGATTTTTTTTTTTAAAAAAATACAACTGACTGCTAATTGTGTTTTAGCTATTTCTCATAATATTTTACATTCATTTTGTAAATTTATAACAAGCATTCTTCCCTTAATTATTTTCTCCTAAATACATTTTCCTTCAATGAATAATTAATATTTCAGTATTGAAATAATATATTAATTTTTAACACAGGATGACTTGATAGTTTGCTATGACATTATATATACATATATTGAATGACATTTGTTAAAATCACTGATTGTTTTGTAAAGCAATTAAAAGTTGTACCTTCAGTTTTGAGGTAGTAAATTTTAGCACATTTTTTATAATTTAAACTATGTGTGTAATACTTTATATGAAATCAAATTTTTACCTTTTATTTATGAATGATAAAAAGTTATCTTGAGACACATAAAAACTAGATGAACATCCTTTATTTCACATTTTGGCTTTATAAAAGAAACACAATTTTTTACTTCCAAATAAATGATTCGTGATATCTTCCACATTTTTTTATGTTCCTGAATATTGGATCATAGCTAACATTTTAAAACTAGAATATTACCTGTTATTTTCTGCTATTTCAAAATTGAATACTTTACGAACAATTGCAGGAAATTATAAGAAATTAGATTTATTGGAAATCTATACATGTGTGTGTGTAAACATTTTAATATGCTACAATTCTCTCTCTCTCTCTCTTTTTTAACTGCATTTAATAATTCCTACTTTGCCCACTACAAGATTCTAGTATTCTTGATTTTTTTTAAAAATGTTTATGGAAATGGAAACAAAATTGTGTATTATCTAATGCAAATAGTTTTGAAAGGTTTTGAGTAGAAAATTTCTTAGTCAAGTGCTTAAAATACATAGTTAATAATTGTTTAACTTCCATAAATCAGACGCTTACAAAATTTGAAATTTAGATCTTTTTCATAATAAAAAGGTTTGCTAGAAGTTAATTAATTCATCAGTATCATAATTCACCCCCTTGATATATTAACATGGACACTAATTTTGTTAAATGAAAATTACAAAAGTTATAAAGAGTGTCCCATTTTTTAATGATTGAAATATTTTCTGTAAATAAAAATTATGAATCCTTAGAATTAACATGTTGATTGTCATAGTACTTTTTAGGATTCTATAAAAAAAAGCAATATTTACATATTATTTACAATACAAATGTTATCAACCATGCATTTCCAATGATAATACAAACAGCAACATGCAAATTCGTAAAAATACTTAAAGATATTTAATGAGATTTAATTTGAGAAATTTTATCCAATTTCTAGATTGAACTACATGACTGGCGAATAATAACTATTGAAAAGTATGAAAATGAATGACAACAACATGAGTCACAAAATATAAAAACTCTTCTGGTGTTGACAAAAGAAATATTATTGGCTTTTCATTTAGTGAAAGAAAAAAATAAGATTACACTGTTTTTTGTTAAATAAATATTGTTACCAAATTAATATGATAATAAAACTATACAACTAAATAATCATTACAATTACAATAAATATCACTATCAAATTATTATATATATATTTGCAGACATATTTTTTAAATAATACACCAACACATTTGAAAGCCAAAATTTTACAAGATTTTCCAGAATAGATATCATTAGCTACACATTACATCCTTCCATTAAAGGATGTCAAATGTACAGGGTCAGGCATATTGGGCTCCCCTGTTTCAAAAATTACAAACAAAACAAGATGCAGAGAAAAGCCTTTTAGTTGTGAACAACAAATACAATACTATTTTACATGAATTGGTTTTAAAAATTATGTCTGCTCAACAACTTTTTGCAGAAAAAGTCTTGATATTATACTAAATAATATCAAGACATTGACCTAACACACCTACTACTGTAATCCATGTGCTAAATATTAATTTGTATTACATTTTGAATGAATTAAACGAAAAAACCATAAATAGATAAGAATTAAAAGCTCTATTCAGCATAACAGGAAGAGAATGTTAAACTTTTACCTTATTTAATTGACTAAAGACACTCAATCTACAGCATTTTAGTTTTGCTTTCTAAGCATAGTTCCTTAATAAAAAAAAATATTTGACTTATTTTTGCATAACAGATAAACATTACTTACAAATATGCTAAGATGCATCTTCTATCTCTTAAAAGAATTGCATGACGTAACTGAATAGCTGCATGGTACTGCTGATTGCTACCATCAGTCATTGCTGCATTTCTAAATATGAATACATAAATAAAATTTCAATTACGTGGTTGAATAAAATTTAATAGCTAAATAATTTACAGAAAACATTCCCAATAGTTAACAAAAGGATGAACAAAGCAAAAAAGTTTATCAAAATTTTTTTATAATCAATATATTTTATTGGGATTTGGGTGTTATCGCAACAATGATTTAAAACGAGGCACCTGGTTGACTTTGCATGTATGACACATTGGAAATTGTGGTTGCAAACTTTATGAATTATTAATAGAGTTGGTGATTGTTGCAAAAATACATAAGTATCATTTTATCTCTCATTTTTGATAGCAAACATCATTCTATAAGATTAGAATGTTGTGTATTTCTAATTTTTAAAATATCAATTTAAAATTGAAAATTTTAAAACACATACAATGAAACTATAAAAGAAATAATGAAAAGTTTCAAACATTAAAAATTTAATTAAAAACAATTAAAATGAAGGTGATTAAGGAATATTTCATTTCTAAATTAATATCTAGTGAAGGGAGAGTAAACTAAATACTTCGTCCAAAGTACTCAATAAATTTGAAAGTACTTCACAATTGTTTTCATTAAACAATCAAAATGGATCATTCATTTTTGGATGAAACATCGTATTTATAAACTGGACTAAGAGAACCTCATAAAAATCAAAAAGTAGATCTAGCACTTAATATTTCTTTTCAACAGATAAAAAAAAATATAGAATAAATATATATTATTAAATATTCTTATAAAAAAGAGACATGAATATAAAAGGAACCAACACATCAGTCTGGTTTTCTTCGAAGAGAGCTTTCATTTCTTCAAAAACTTCTCTCATTGTTTCATCCTAAATATAAGAACAAATAATTTAGAAAAGTAGATTAAATTGAATATAATGATTTTTGTGTATAAACATAACATTTTTATCACTACACTAACAATGATAATTGGTTATGCTATAAAAAATAAAGGAAACACATACTTGAATAGGATTTAAATAATCACATCTTTGTAATTGTTTTATTAATTCAAGTGCTTTATCTCCAAGCATATCTGAAATTTGTTTAAAAAATAGTGTACGAACTTGATTGAACGGAAGTTGACTTAAGAAAATGAAAGGGGTAATAATTAATAATAAAATGACTCGAGAATGGTAACTAGAAAAGGTTACCCATGTAAACAAACATTTAAGTAGAACTGCTGATTCGCGCGCTTCTGTTTGATTACAATTAATTTTTTTTAATTCAAAATTTGTTGTTATGAGCGTTGATTTCATTGCTAATGCTTTTTAAGACATAAAAAATGATAAATATTCTTAAAATAAAAGAAAAGGTAGATTTCAAAAAGTTTCTTATGATTAAAAATACGCACAGAAGTAATAATCTAAATGGAATACTTTTAACTGCAACCATAGAAAATTATTTATTGGTAAACAAAATCACATTTTCAAAACCGCGGTTTAGTACTCTAATAATGTAGAGTGTATTTGACAAATACACTTTATAAATTAAGAAACAGATCATGAAGTAATGAATCAATATTTAAACTCTATTAAAGAATAGCAATAATCGATTTTCAGTGCAATCATAGTCTACAGAATAGTAGCATTGTGGCTAAACTTACTAGAATAATTCTTAAAAATCAAAATAAAATTACTAATCATTTTGAATAGATAAAAACAAAATTTAAATGGCACCCATACTTTTTACGATGAACATCTAGGATTCTTATCTACAGGATGGATTGTATAAAAATAACAACAGATAAAATTGACATGACTGATGCCTTAGCGCGGCTATCTAACCCATCTTGTGGAGCTACTGCTTGCTTCATCGGAACTACCAGAGATAATTTCGAAGGTAAAAAAGTAAAACAGCTTAGTTATGAAGCTTATGGGAAGATGGCTTTAAAAGAAATGCAGAAAATTTCTGATACGATGAAAAGCAATTGGCCAATTGCTAATGTAGCTTTAATTCATAGAATAGGAACCGTACCAGTTTGTGAAACCAGTGTTTTGGTTGCAGCTAGTTCATCACATAGAAAAGATGCTTTGGAAGCAGTTTCATATGGTATAGATGCTATAAAATCTGAAGTTCCAATATGGAAAAAAGAAGAATATGAAGATGGAACATATCAGTGGAAAGAAAACTTAGAGTGCAGAAAGGCTTCAAATAATTAGCAGATATGAATAAAATGTTTACATGTTGTCATAGCTTTTACTGAGTGCATTCTATGATAATTTCATTTTACGAAAATTCTTCACAGTTATTCTAAGTCATATTATTTACAAATAATATAAATCAGGAGTAATGTATCTGATATCTTGATTTCTGAGAATGTTTTCCATTTTAGTTGCACATTATCCATATTTATTATTAAATGCTGTCATAACTTTATAGCATGTCTGTCAAAATACATTATTAGATTAATTTGGAAGTATTTTTGGTCCTGTTTTTCTGTTTCATTACTATGTATTTTGATAATAGTAATTGATTAGTTTTGACTTTCTTTAAAAATAAAACTTAGTATCGGTTATTACTATATTGAGTACTTGCCTATATTAGTCCATTTACCATTTTTGCCAAATGCCATAACATTCATTATTGGATAATTAAACTTTCTCACATATGTTGTAACTCAGCGTCCTTGTAAGTTAACTTCTATAAAATGTAAGTAACTGTTAAAAAAGTTAGGCAAAATCATCACAAAATTTTGGTTGAGATTCTTCAAAAGTTTACTGGTCAACAAACTAATACATAAATACTCTATTATTATTATATTTACCTAAAAACGAGGTTATGTTTTAATCTAAAACAATATTTTATAAAATATATATGTATAATTTTATAATTCTTTGATATTTTTATACAGTTGTATTATTATTAATAAGGGTACTTTTTTTTCTGTTTTGAGGGGAGTTGGTGGCAATAAAATTTTTTTCTTTCTACATTAAACACAAAATAGGGTTGTGTTTTTTAAAGTTATCTTTGTGCACATGAGCCATAAGCACACAAACTCCAGAATTGTATGGTTGGGTTACCACAGTTATTACATATGGTAATTTTTTTTGTTGAATTTTTATGACCCCCTGAAACAGAAAAGTCCTTTAATCAGTGATAAAAAAAATTATCCCTTCAGAATTTTAAATAATTATCCTAGTTCAAAGTAAAAAAAAATTATTAATTTTATAATTTATATTATTTAGTTATTCTTGATAGCAAATGATGCAGAATTCTAATCACATTTACTGAGAGAATCTGTGCACCTTTGTATAGAAAAATAAAAGGCAGCTTTCAATAACAATACTAAGATGACAATTTCTAAGGCACATATTTATTATACTGTACAAATTTAATTAAACACAAAACTTATTGCAGAAATACTTATTTCTATCAAAAAGGAAGGTTATAGAAAGAAGTTTTACTTCTTTCTATGAAGTAATTTGAATTTCTAATGAAATTCTAGGTACACAATACACTCACAATAAGTGATCTTTTAACCTCTAAGTACAAATTTTTTCTTGAAATATATGAGCAGTTATGCTTTTCTGATGAGCATATTATACATTGTCCTATTTGAGAAAACTGATTTGAAGGCCATTTATATATTATATTAAACTCTACTGGGCAGCAAAATTTTTATGTAATTTAAAAAATAGTTGAGCTAACATAGTCTGATGGTAAAAGTTATATTACTGCTATAAAATATTCAAATTCATTTACATCCCAATTTAAGTTCTGATTTTTCTTTTTCCATGCAAGATTTCTGAAGAATAGTTGCAGCTATATGTTCAGCAAGGTTTCAGAATTATGTGGTGTGAATATTTGAATACTTAAGAGTTCATTTGTCATTCTTGTTATTTATGTATGGTTAAAAATTATAAGGTATGCAGCTAATGGTTTTTGAGTAGTAATGGTGTAGTATTTTCATTAAATTGTGCTATGTTTATTCACATTACCACAAAATCCGGCATGCAATGCACACACCCTTTTTTACAAAGAAACCTGAAATGTAGGTGTTTTCAAGTACGATGTATGTATGTTTTGAAGTCATTTATTTGAGGCATTATTCCAAGCTTTGAAAAAAATAATAATATACTTCTAGAACTACAATCCTTTAAGTTCATAAAGAATGTCATTTATTTTAAATAAGCAGTATTTTGATTTATATAAAAGTCTAATCTTTTTCTATGATAATCTTTATTTTTTTAAGTTCTCATTTTTATACCTGGCATATACTCCTCCCCCCCTGTAAATTTCAATATCTTTTTTGTGTGTTAAAAGTGTGCATTGTACACTGGATTTTACAGTATATTGAAGTTTGGCAATATTACTATTTCCAAAAAGCTGATAAATTCATTTTTACATTTTTAAAATTATTTTTTATCATGACTTTGTGCAAGTAAAAGAAATCATGTTTGCTTGAAATATTAATCAGACTATTTCAGGTTTCACCCATTTTTTTTCTGGTTTCATTTTTTTAATGATACATGTAATGTGATCATGTATTTCAAATCATGAATAAGTTATTGATTAGTAAATTGTCTGTTTGTCATAACATGTCATGTCATAAAATGTCTGTTTGTCATGTTATTTGGGTAAAAAATAATTGTTGCATAAATTTTTGATGATATTTATTAAAATTGCAGCTTTATAAAAAACAAAATATTATATATATCCTATGAATATAAGTTTTGTTATAATACTGCTTATATTATAACTGTTGTTGTGTTGAAATATTCAAATAATAAAAATTGTTATACCTTTACATGTTTTCATAATATTATTATGTTTATAAATATGTAGATTTCTTAGGTATTACAAAATTTGTTTGTATTCTAAAAAAGATTTAAAATAAATGTCTTTTAAATAAAATATTTGGATTTTAAGTCCTATATTAATTTTATGATTGAAAATAGCCGTGTTAAAAGTTATTCGTATTTTTTCCATCAAAAAATTTTACTTTTGGTAAAATTTAATCAAACTTACATGGTTTATTTCCTTATAAAATATTTTGGTGCTAATTATAAATAGGTTAATATTATTTAATTTATTTTATTCCCAACAAACAAAAAATAAATTAAAAATTATATTTTTAACATGCTTTAAATTTAAATTTGAAAATCATTGCATGGCTTTATGAATTTGAAGTGATTATAATTAATTCTTTATGCGGTAATTTTTATTATAAAGAGATAATTTGAAAAACTAATTTTATTGCAATTCCAAGTGAGTTTATTGGTATGTCATGTAATAAAAAGATACCTAAATTTCATTTCAAAAGTTACTTTTTATCATTAACAATCAATTGAACCTTGCGGTATTTCAATATTTGTTTTGTCTTTACAACGATATTAGAAAATTGATATATTAGAAGTTTTTATAAACTAAAATTTTGTTCTGCAACATATATTTATTTGTGTAATGAAAATTAAAACATTACATTTTAGCCTGAATTAACTACTTGCTTTCGTTTTAAGTAGCCTGTGTATTATACTCATTTTAATATTTTATGTTTTGTTAATTTTGAATTTTGGTTTTATCCCTTAAATAATTCTTTTTAAGTTATATTTTTAAAAACGAAAATTTGCATAGCATTAATTCATTCATTGCTATCATTACATGGTATTATCAAAGAATTGTTACTACAGTCTTAAAATTATTATGGTTTTTAGCTTGTATGGTTCGTTAAGAAAAAAGAAAATTAATGTGGAGGTTGATTAATTAAAATAAATTATTTACAATAGGAAAGGATAAATATGTTCACACACACTTTCCTTTGATTCCTAATAGTCAGGTCGTTAACATTATTGATACTTGTTTGATCTTTTTTTTTATCATGAGAATGCCGTATTAATGTGCCGTGTTCGAACATTTAAAATAAGAATTTGAAAGTGGTCCTATCAAATTTTATCTATGCAATGTAAAATGAAAACACAGTGTTTCCTCGAAAACAATACCCTATCGAAAACTAAGCCCTAGCATGTTTTTTTAAAATGCTTATAGTATAAGCCTTATCACCAGCATAAGCCTTAGTTAAGAGTTTAAGACTAACAAATTCGATCTAGAATCACAAGAGAATTACCGAAAATTCTAAGGGTTCCGTCGAGTTTAGGTAAAGAATTGTGGAAGGTTCTCCTAGAGCAAATAAATGTTTTTTTCCGGTCCCTATCTAGAGGACAAAAATAGGTTTGACTAACAAATAATTCTATTAATAATAAAGCTCTTTGCATGCATTTTTTTAAAAAAGAAACTAAAGATAATTTAAAGTTGAACACATACACGCATATACAAATATGTGAACGAAAAAAAAAATGAACTTTGGCTATATACAGCAGAATTGAATATGAGAAGCGTAAAATAGTGTTCCAAATTTAAATGATGAAAAAGCAGCCGATAACTCCAATTATTTGAATAATAACAGATTTATAATGGATAAGGACGAAAGGATGACTATACGAAGACACACACAAATCGACGTATAAATACAAAGAAATATGATAACATTATTTACAATAATGCAAAGCGCGATTGTTATAAACAAGCTTTACAACGTTCCTGATACGGCTATCTAGAATAGTTCCATTAACAGGAACTCAGACAGATAACGTTTTTCTCTCTTATCGTAGTCAACACACGAATTTTGAATGAAATCTGAATTCCTGACTGACTTCTCTCTGATTTCCACTGATCATAGTTTCACCTTTTATATAGCGTCAAGGTAATTTCTGGAAGGGTTGATTCTCTCTAGAACCTTCTCAATGATTCTTTGGCAATATTGTATTTTTAGCCGAATTTGTCTCCAATCTGGTAACCCTGGTTGCATTTTCTATGATTGCCAAAATCTTATTTTTCAAGTTAACGTTGAAAAGTAATCTTTGCCTGTAAAACTCAGTTTTCCCACAAGGAGAGTATTGCTTAACAAGGCAAATAACATACGTGGTATGTTAGTAACTCTGCTACTCAATAGTTACTCTGCTACTATTCGGAGGCTACCCTCCGCGTAAGAGGAGCTGATGCTCTTTCGAGACATTTTTTCTCGTTGGCGTGGCGCGGAAATTTGGACAATGTGGTGCTAGCTCAAGTGTCGTCCTCATCCCTTGACTGATGTTCAGAATTACGTGATCCTTCACCAATAGCTTTCGTTTGGCCTCAAAGTGCGACGTTAATAAGCTATCAATCAATTAACTTATGATACATTATTGCTCTTACATCGACAAACTATAATGACTGTTTGGTCTCTTAATGTGCTGTATAATTCAAATTGAGTACTTTGTTATTTTCCTGGTACTGATGTCAGCATCATGATATGATAGTCTACGTAAGATTTTACATCAAGCCAAAAAAGCCATGAAAATCAAATTCTATGATTTTTTTTTTGAAGAAAATAATTATTAAACTAAACATCTAATAAAAGTTTTTCTTTGTTGGTTCCGAATATTCATCGCAACCCATAACAAATTTCCATGATAAATGCTTCACCTCGTGCTTTTCACTAATGCCTCTTGCATATATAAGGATACCAGTCATTCTCAGTAAAATAATGAGTCATTAAAATATGAAAGATTTCTGTTGTCTGATAGTCTAATCGCGAAAATGGCAACCATCGTCGCAAGTAGGTGCTTTATCATTTGAACTCTTGAATCGACAAAATAATGTTGAAATCAGTAAAGCTTAAATGTGTGTGTAATAATAGCTCTAAGATCAAATAAGAGTGGCATGTATCTTAATAACCTGTTTTATCTATTTGTTTATTTTTCGTATTGTCAGCATTATTTCAAGAAAATACTGATAAAATAGAAAAAAAATACAAAAAATTTTGAAAAAAAGAGAAAAAATTGGTATTTGCTATACAACCAAAAAAAGTTGTTTTTTTTGTACATTTGATTTTATAAATAAATCTGCGTACCTCCAAATGTTTTAATACAAACAATATATGTTAATTATTTTCTTCTAATTAAAAGCTTAAATGAAAATGGCGAACATTAAAAATAGAATTTGGGTGCTTTAAATTATTCTTTTCAACAGTTCAGTTATATAAAGCATTTAAGATATGCTCCTTTAATAATTTTTTTTAAATAATTTAAATACTTATTATTCCAAGAAAACTAATTGATATTTCTGATATTTTTTTTAAAAAATTTCTGTATTCCATTTATTTCTACTATTCTTTTATGTCTCTAATTACGTCTCTATGCGAAAAAATTTATATGACAAAAACTTTATAATTTCGATAGATATTTATTATTTAATTAATACCAATTACTCAAAGTTTTTAATTGCCAACAAAACTTTTTGTTTTAACTTCATTATCTAGAACTGGCAACGCTTACGTTTTCACTTATTCGATTTGATGTGATTCATAATTTGTTGGCTTTGAGATTAGACCTGATTTTGTATCACCAACCAGGTATCGAACGTAATATGGGCAGCGAAACGAATCACTTTGAGAACGACGATGAAAATGTAGCTGATGTTAAAAAAAGTAATGGGAAACGTCTATCTTTCATTGAAAACCATGAAGAGAATATTTTCAAGACATTAAATTTTGGAAACGATTTTCAACATAATAATCTTGAATATTTCAACGAAGCAACGATTCAAGAACTTGAAGAGAAGTAATCATTATTTATTAAGCATTTTGTAAATATCTAAAAGGATTTTGTTTTATAATGAGAGATTTTTAAATTACATAATGATTAAAGAATACGTTTGCTTCATAATTTGGATTTTTAGACTAATTTTATTTTTCGAGTAAATTGATTGTATAGCATATCTTACGTTTTATACAGTTAGAAATTGTCTTGAATGTCATTTAAAATACAGCATTTCAATTTTGAAACCTAAATTATATTGGATGTTTCCAATAAATATTCTTTTTCTTTTAAACTATGATATTTAAAATACATTTAGAGTACTTCATTTAATGTCTTAGGTTTTGTGTAATATTATCATCCATTGACGAATTGGTTTGATTTGGCGAATTTTCACTGGAGTGTATATATCTTTCTGATGATCTTGTTAAGTTTGAAAATTGTTTAATGAAGTAAATTTATTGTTCCCTTTATTCGCTAATCCCATATAAAAAAAAGAACTTGCAGTCGGAGATAGTACAACATTTATTTCGTAATTTTCGCCATTTAGTGTGCACACAATGCTCTTCATTTTAATTTTAATGATTAAAAATTATTGTTAATGATATAATTAATAATTACTAATGATAATCAAGCTACGGCTAATCTAAAGGTTTTTTCAAGTAATGTGAGCATATAACAGTTTTTTACTAGAAGATAACTTCAATCTTTGGAGAAAATATAGTTTATCCCACTAGGCTGTGCGTGTATTAAAATCGTCAGATTGACTTATTTATGTGTATATTTCCTAGAGTTTCAACTTTCTGAGACAAATTTCTATGACAATTTCAATAACATTAATCAACAATCAGTGGGAAGATTTGCATTTTCTCTTTCATTTATAGTTGTTATAAATAAGAATTTGGTGTTATTTTACATTCAGGCGCTTCAGCTAGATTGTCGATTTTGCCAATTACTGCTGATCAATTTTACGTAACTATGAAATTAAGTCAATGATATCAATCATGTTTTTTCGCCTTTACCCATTTGACAAATACTAAGCACCTGTAAATGTGTTTTGGTACTTACGTATTATCGCAACCTGTTGGCGACATTATATAAAACGAGGTACATGGATGCCGATTCAGCGCTTTCGAAACATAGGAAATCGGGGTTGCCAACTTGGCGAGTTATTAATAGAGTTGGCGATTGTTGCGATAATACGTAAGTACCTGTGTTTTAGTTTCTATTCCTAACTATGGTTTCTTAGGGGAAATCAGAGGTAATCACTTAGAAAAGGTTGAATTGTACTCAATCTCGTCCAACACGAGTGATAGCGGCCCGCATCGAGAAACCGAGATCATGTGGTGCAGAGTATGGTCTAATTCTGCATGCAATAATTGATAATACAGGGTTATCAGAAATGAATGATCCGATTATAAAATTTAATAATTCCCAGATGAATGAACAAAAAATGACCATTAATATGTCATTGTAAAGATACAATATGAAATTTTGAGTTTGTAACATTGTTTTTGTCCAATAGGTGGGCAGTAATGCTGTAATCCAGATGTTTTTGAAATTGTAAACAGAAGTTGAAATGGCGTTGCAGCGGGAGAAGGCATTTTGTGTGTCGTTTGCAAAAAATTTGTCAGTAATTACGGTTCAGCGTAAATTTCGGAGAAAGTACCATAGAAATGCACCTACATCTAAGAGTAAAAGAAGATGGTATAAACAGTTCCAGGAAATTGGATGCCCGTGTAAAGGAAAAAGTCCAGGACGATCAGGTTTGCAATGGTATTATACGGGTGACTAAAGGAAGTCACATTGAACACTTATGAAAACAAATTTTACTTTTCGTCAAGAAACGTTGCGTCATATTGTATCTTTATAATAACATCCTAATTATCATTTTCTGTTTATTCATCTGGGAATTACTAAATTTTGTAATCGGGTCATTCATTCCTGATAACCCCAACATCTCCGAAACATATCCCTAACTTTTCCAATAGTTCCGATGCTGCAATCTATCGCTGATAGCATGTACGGTGTGAGCCAGGAACTGGGTGGCACCGTTATATCCAGATATTGGGTATTATGTGACTAGATGTGCAGAAAAATTCACTACTGTTCATATGTTTTTCGCCCCTACCCATCTCATAATTTATATATAACTACGCAAATATCTTCATGATGTTAACATTTCACTTTTATGGGGTGTTGTTCCAGAATTTAAAAAAAAATTAAAAAATAGAAATTAAATTAATTTCAGTTTATAATTATGGATAATTGTAAAGCAGTTTTATTAGAAATTACTGTACTTCTTGTTATTTTTCAGACCAAAACTCTGCGACAAAAATGACAATATAATCGGCAATTCTGCCATGATATTAAATCCCTTAAATGTACAAGATCAGAAGTCTAATCTCAATGAACAAATATTTCAAGATCATAATTCATTTAAGGTAAGATGTTATGATTGTACCTAATTTATATACAGGGTGTCCCGATACTTGACGATAATCGGGCACGAGGTTGAAGGAGGGGTCATATCTGTTCTGGGAAAAATAATTTAAAAAAAAAATTCCCCATGCACTTGTCTAAGTGAGGACGAGCACATTTTTGAAAATGTAGAAAATTGAAACCCTCCATCACATCATTAGCTGCTGTGACCACAAATTTCACGATTTTACGATGATGATTTTTTCACTAACGTCATCTTACATAGCCGGACTATTAGTCGCAGTCACAAGTCGTACAAAATGGCGTGCTGATTTAGTTAAAATTAACCTTGTTTGTATGAGTCGGGGTTCGAGAAAAAGATGCTACTTAACTTTCACTCTTCATAAAAAAAAAACACCTTTTGCACACAACCCCAGGGAAGTTTCTCAAAGTTGGCCCATTTAGTAGAGATTCCAAAATGGCACAAAATTTTTTCTTTCGCATTATAATAATCGTACAGAATTTTTATTTTATTTTTTTCGCATAACATCTTCATTTTAAAAACATCTCTGAAACATCTCTGTAAACATCTCCGAAGTTCCGGTAGACAGATGAGAGGGGGTTGATGGGCTGCAATTCGTCGACCAAGCATATCCCACACATGCTCTATTGGATTCAAGTCCGGTGAGTATGCTGGCCAATCCATACGGGGGATATCCTCCGATTGAAGGCATTCATCTACAATGTTTGCACGGTGAGGACGGGCGTTGTCATCCATAAACAGAAATGCAGCACCCATGGCGCCCCGAAACAAACGTACATGTTGTTCTAGAATGACATCCCGATAGATGTGGCCTGTCATCGTTACACTCTGAACATGCAGGTCAGTTCTGGAATCAAGAATAATTCCTCCCCAAACGAGCCATCCTGCACCACCGTAACGGTGTCGTTTAATGGTGTTCTTTTGGTGGTAACGGGTAACTGGCGCTCTCAATATTAAAGTCCGGAGAGAATCGGACTGCAAACTAAACCTGGACTCGTCGGAAAACATCACACAAGACCACTGTTGTGGTATCCACAATGCATGCTCTCTACTCCAGGTTAATCGCAGGCGACAGTGAGTTGCGGTAAGTGGAACACTTCTGACAGGCCTACGAGCATATAGATCAATGTGCGCTAAGCGTCTGTACACGGTCTGCCTTGAAACTGTCGTACCGGTAGCTGAAGAGAGCTGACGAGACAGGTCTGATGCTGTGCTCCGTCTGTTTCTTTTGACAGTAACTACCAAATATACCGGTCCTCATTCGGCGTTGTAACTCGGGGGCGACCTGTGCTGTAACATCTACTCACATTACCATCATCTTGGAATCGTTGCCAAAGCCTGGAGACGACACTCTGGGCGATTCCAAGTTCCTCGGATACTTCCAGCTGGGTACGTCCACATTCCAGTCGTCCAATAATTCTACCACGTAAAAAATCATCCAAATGCTTCCTTTGTGCCATAACTATGCGGTTATTGCACTGAAAGGCTTTTAAAGCGCTTGTGAACAATTTTACTTCTTTGCCAACATTCCTTATATACCACTCTCGTCATTGTGACGTACTATCCGCGCCATCTGGTGGTTTCCTGTAATTTGCATATTCTTCATCAAGATGTGTGTGATAATTCTACAGGGAAAATTTTTATTTTAGATTTCAATTTCTGTGTGATTCTGAATTATCCGTAATTTATGGACATGAGTGTATTTGGCTTCATTTAAACTATTGAGAAACTCAAATGGTCCAAATACTTTTCTGTTTAATACCTATGTCTACATGTTGATTTTAAATTGAAATTGGAACCGGTCTTCCCGCATTAAATGTGAGCTTTCCATAGGCAATTCATGTAAATTATGTAAGTTAAAATATCCGTTCCTAAGATTCAGTCTTTTAAAATAATGTCACTTTGTAAAAGAAAGCAAAATGGCAGTGATTGTTATGGATGCAAATGTAGAAAGTGTTGTACCATTTTGGAATTATAACTAACTGGGTCATCTTTTGAAATAATTTTCTGAGAGTAGTATATAATATTTTTCTTTTTATGAAGCGTCAAAGTTAGGCGACATCATCATGTTTTTAAACCGGCTCAAAGTACGTTAATTTTAACTAAACCAGGAGAAAAGGATATTGCTCTATTTGTAATTGTGATTAATACAAGTAGCACGGCTATAAAAGATAGCGTTAGGGAAAAAATCACAGTGAAATTGTGGAAATTTGTGGTCACAGTGCCTAATGATGTTATGGAAGATATCAACAAAGATGTATTTAAAATGAAGAAGTTCTGCACGATTATTATACATAGGAAAGAACGATTGTTGTACCATTTTGGAATTTTAACTAAATGGGTCAACTTTTGAGAAACTTGCTGGGGTTGTGTTTAATAGTTTTCTTTTTTATGGAGAGTCAAAGTTAGGTGGCGTCTTATTCCCGAACCCCGACTCACACACACAAGGTTAATTTTAACTAAATCAGCAAACTGTTTTGTCCGACATATGACTGCGACTAATAGTCCGGCTATAAAGGATGACGTAAGTGAAAATATCATCGTAAAATTGTGAAATTTGTGGTCACAGTAGCTAATCATATGATGGAGGGTTTCAATTTTCCTCACTTTCAAAAATGTGTTCCTCCTCACTTAGCTAAATGCAGGGAAATTTTTTATTTTATTTTTCCTAGAACAGAATCTCACCTTTCCCCTCGTGCCCGATTATCGTCAACTATCTGAAAACCCTGTATACATTGGTCTGTAGAATTTTTATTAGCTTTTAATCGATCTCTTGATCTAGGCTTAAGCTTTTAGAATTTATCTCAAGATTTGTAGGTCTTGTTTACATCTAAATCAATCATTTATTCATTTTATGAAACTTACACATAGCTGTACTTCTTGTAAGAGACTTCTCTATTTTACACCTTAAGCGGTCAAATTTTTTGCCTAAAATGTTAAAAAAAAAGGACACATCTTTTTATTGCATAAAACTAAGCATAATAGGTCTGGGTTCTATTCCCGAGCTGAGAAAGGTCGACTAAGCCTTTCATCCCTACTGAAGTGGGTCGATAAACGAGTATCAGGCTTGCTTGGGGACTTAAACACTGAGGGTCTCGCTTCAGACTGACCACCTGATCAGGAAATCTGCTCATGCACCTCAGAGCCCAACGATCACGTATACTGGGATGAGCACAGTAGGCCCTGGCCCTCATGGGCTGTTGCGTCACTGAGTTTGAGTTTTGAACAAAGCATAATACTTAAGATAATGCGAAAGTAGAAGAATTTTATTTTAGTTTTCAATTTTAAAGTTTTGTCACTATTTTTTATTTTGTAATTGTGGAGCACAAAATCCCCTAAATGTTTGCTTTTTATAATTTATAAATTTTTGTTTTTGCGTGCTAAGAAGAATGTTTCATATACCTTAAAAGAATTCCTCTCATACTTACAAAAATATTTCGTGCTTGTTCCTCTTTTGAGGATTTTGTGTGTATGCATATTTATATGCACACAAAAATGTGAAGAATAGTGTAATATTAACACTAGTCTTGCGTTGCAATGGGGAAGAGATAATATCGGTTTTTCTTTATTATCTTTACATTTTCTTTTCTTCTCAAGCAACAAATTACACATTGCCTTACCGATCCCTGTTCTTCATCGAATATTTTCTAGGTTCTAAATCCCTGCCTTCAATGAAAAATTTCCGCCTTCACCACAAAGAAAATATCGGATCAGGAGTACTTCAGTTCCATTGACAAACTGCATATCTTAAAAGCACTAGCACTAATAATCTCTCTATAAGACTTAAAGATATGTGCAAATCAAAGAAAGAAAAAAGAAAATATTAGTGCTCAACCGGTTGTGGCCAGCTTTCGTTAACCCGTACGGCGTAGAAGCTAACCAGTTAAGGGGTTAAGAGGACTTAGCACCCATTGAGCAAACTTCTTTATTTACGTATTTAAAAATTATATTTTAGCATTTTATACAATGTTTCTATTAAAGAAAATGTTACCAGATGAAAATTTTCATATATTATTCACACAATTTTAAAAATTTTAATTTTTTGAAGAAAATTGGGAAAATTTTAAAATCCTACTCCTTTTGTAAAAATTAATTTTTTGACCTGAAATTTTTTTATAATACTCTTATGGATGATCTAAACAACTTTAAGGATCGATTTTAGAATAACTTTATTCTTTTTCGAGAAAAAAAATAAAATGTTGATATACAGGCTAAAAATCAACGAAAAAGCCAACATGTCTTACATTTTATTTTTTTTAAAAAAAAGTATTCAGTTTATAGCAAAACGGATCTCTAATTTTATTAGATTCTTTATTTTCAACACGCAAGAAAAAAAATGGAAGTGATTGGTAAATAATTGTCGAAGGAGTAGCATTTTGAATGCACTAAGGTTTCGAAAAACACAAACTGAGAAAAACAGGTTTAAAGTTTATAATTCTGAAAAAATAATTATTATAAGCTTAATTAAACTTAAAATACCACTTTAAGGTATTAGTTATATGTTTTTCTTTAAAATAATTGCATTTTCATATTTTTTCAACCCACACATTTTTATAAATGATCAACTTTTAGAGAGTACTAATTGCCCATGAAAATTCAAGAAAAATGTTAAAAAAAAAAATTTCTGTCACGACAGAAATTTTAGCTGTTTTTCTTTAGCTGTATTACATTTGTATGAAAAATATATCAGGAAGAAGAACTGAAATTATAAAATTATTAATATAAAATGCCTTAATTTAAAAATTTTACATGCACACATTTCACAAGGAAGAAAAAGTACATTATTGTATTGCCTCGGAAATATTCTGCTTTTAATACTACACATTCTTTTTTATAGTTATTATTTCTATTTCTAAAATAGATTTTTTTTTTATCATAAAGCATTTTTTAGCTTTTTTTTCTAAAAAGGGGTGTGGCTGAATTGCCTAATTTGTTTTCAAATGAAGTTTTAGTCAACTTCTAACTTTACGACATGCACAAGTGATATATCAATCGAAAGATAATAATGCAAAGAATAAGATTAAATGAAAATAAAAAAAAAAAACGATTGGTTTGTGATTTTTAGGGTACCAAGTCCTCTTAAGGGACAATTCCAGGGTTACTTAACCTTTTTTCCCCGCCGGGCCACAAACACATGATAGGTATTTCACGCTGGCTGCAACATGAGGATAATGGAAACACACACAAGTAATATAAAAAATTTTTTAAGTCAATTCCTACTTAGATCAACAAAGAAAATTTTTATTTTAGCTACTTTTTATTAAATAGTTACAATTAATACAAATATGTATATACATATGACAGAATCACAACATTAAGTGGTAATTAATTTTTATTAATTATTATTAAAATATCGTATTGTCGTCCAAAACAATCGTGTATATAAAATTTCCTTTCAACTGAATGCTTTAAGACGTGAGATAAAAACCTTTTCAAGTTTTGACACAAGTCGCCAAAAGGGTCGTTAAGTCGCTAAAAATGATGCCAACGTGACTGTATTTATAATTCTTTAAATAATTAGTTTTAATCAATTATTTTTTTATTAAATATAATTAAATTATTGTATTGTCATCCAAAATAATCATGCATATAAAATTTCAGCTAACTTGAGCGCTTTAAAATATATTCTATTAATGTTTGAAAACTCCACCAAGATAAATAAATATATAGAGAGAGTGAGCTAATATATAGAGGAATTGAAAAATACAATATAATACGAAAGCAACATTGGACAAAGCAAAATTGACCAAAAAATTTACTCATTTTTGTCTTTTATTTTAATACTGTATTAACCTATCTATCAAGCATACAAAAAATATTTACTTTTATGCATTTTTTACTGAATTTTGGGATAGTTCCGATTTTCTTTCATCCGTGATCAAGCCTTTTGCTTACATTCTACTATTAAAAAATAAAAGGAAACTGATAGCAAAATTGATAGATTTGATTGCTTAGTTGATAGAATTTCCCACTAAATTTTTAGTTCATTGCTCTCTAATAATTGAATTTCTTAGTGCAAAGAGCTATGACCGGGCCACTCAGAAAAGGCCGTTGGGCCCCAGACTGAGTATCACTGGAATATTTTGTTGGACCAAGCTCTTCTAAATAGGATTATTAATAAATTTGTCTCTTATTAAGGAGCACAGGAAAAAGTTCTAAAAATAAGGTAAAGACAGAAAAATAAATAAAAGTAATATTCACGGATATAATTATCTGAGCTCTTAGCACTGTGAAGCGCTAATCTCCTTTCAATACACAACTTAGATAACTGCTGTAATTATCGTAATATGCAGTGTTAGTTTAAAATGTTATACAAAAAAATTTAACTTGTGTACTTAATATTCTACTTTGAATTATAATAAGTTTACATTAAAATTTAATATACTTATGAGCTAAATAAAAATAAAAGAAAAACGTAAGAAAAATTGATTACGATAATGAGCAAGACAAACCTAGTCAATAAGGATTGCAGCAAAAAAGTTCGAAAATCAATAAAATATTGATTAAAGATAAGATACTTGTGTGTGTATGTGTTGGTATAACATATCCTAAGACAAGAAAAACACTAAAAAATGCTTTTGAAATTTTGTGATGGAAAGAAAAAAAAATGAAAAGGAAAAAAAAATTTAGCTTAAATATAAATAGTATCACAAAACTGCCAAACTAAAGAAATGGTAATTTAAAGGATTTCAGGGCCAATTAATATTTTTCGTGACCCTGTGGGACTTTAATGTGGGAGTGAGTTTATTAGTTTTATTTTGAAGACAAATTTATCGATTTGTCAATTTAGTTGCATATATTTATTTATTTTTTTATGACTTATTTGAGAATTTCGTAGCTCGAAGGTCAGAGTTGGCCATAAGCAATCGAACTTTGAGAATTTGTCTTGAGATGAAGTTTTGCCCCCTTTCTAAATTATTTAAGTGAGTTTTTGCTACTTGCTCCAAAATAGGAGAGAAGTAGGTCAGCACTGGTCTGAGGAACGGAGTTCTCAACATTAAGCGGGCACAGGGTAAAAGGTGGGATCATATCAATTCTAGGGGAGGGGGAATTCCATGTCACTTAGTTATGCGATCGCAAGTATGTTTTTTTAAAATGTATGGAAAGTTTATTCACTGCATCACATCACTAGATACTATGATCACAAATTTCACACTTTTACAGTGATCTTTTTCACTAACGTGATTTTATATTGCTGTGCGATAAATTTTTAAATAAAAGGGAACACACACACACATTTTTATTACACTTAAATGAATACAAATGTTTGAAGTATTTGCCGTTACATGTTTGCTGTTAATATGTTTGTTATTTAGATGCTGTTTAAGGCTATTAATGCTTACATTTTTCAAATTAAATTTTAGCTGTTTTAAATTTCTTACCACTAAGTTTGCAGATTACTGTTTTATATTGTTGAGAAAAGGGTTATATTTTCAAAAATTATTTTTAGTTTTTACAAAAAATTTAAAACTGTATCTTCTTTGCTTTTTTTTAGCCCAGTAGTATAAGTAAATAAATGTTAAGGTTGGCATTTTGAGGCAATATTTAACCCTGCAATTTTATAAAGGGTGTTTTTTTTAGAGGTATAGAACTTTAAATTGCAATAAAACAACGATGTATTATTCGATTGACATGAATTTTTTTTATTCGAAAGAGAATCTTGTGGCATTACATTTTAAATATGATTTCTGGCATATGACTGCCATGGCTGGCTCCGATGTAGTCCAATCTGGACGTCCAATTTTCGATGACTTTTTCCAACATTTGTGGTCGTATATCGGCAATAACACGGCGAATGTTGTCTTCCAAATGGTCAAGCGTTTGTGGCATCCGCATAGACCAATGACTTTACATAGCCCCACAAAAAATAGTCTAGCGGTGTTAAATCACAAGATCTTGGAGGCCAATTCACAGGTCCAAAACGTGAAATTAGGCGGTCACCAAACGTGTCTTTCAATAAATCGATTGTGGCACGAGCTGTGTGACATGTTGCGCCGTCTTGTTGGAACCACAGCTCCTGGACATCATGATTGTTCAATTCAGGAATGAAAAAGTTAGTAATCATGGCTCTATACCGATCACCATTGACTGTAACGTTGTGGCCTTCATCGTTTTTGAAGAAGTACGAACCAATGATTCCACCAGCCCATAAAGCGCACCAAACAGTCAGTTTTTCTGGATGTAACGGTGTTTCGGCATACACTTGTGGATTAGCTTCACTCCAAATGCGGCAGTTTTGTTTGTTGACGTAGCCATTCAACCAGAAGTGCGCTTCATCGCTACACAAAATTCGCTTATGAAAATCGGAAACAACGGCAATCTCGTTTTGAGCCCATTCGACGAATCTACGCCTTGCTTGAGTCTATTCATGATGAATTGCCAAACCAAACTGAGAATAAATCACTTGACAGCTGTTAAATCGGTTGCCATCTTGAAAAGTAATGCCAACTTAAACTTCTATACCTGAAAAAAACTCTCTAGTTATAAGTTTAATAGTTCACTATTATATAACTCTGGCTTTTATACTTGTATAGATATATATATGCATGTAAATTTCCCCTTGATTTGTTATTCTGCTTAACTTTAATGAATATAACATATTTGAAATCCTCCAAACTAACAAAAAAGAGAAAACAGGTGCATATATGAGATACACTGAGAGGTTCTCCGAATAGTTTCTTCCCAAATAATCAGTTATTTTATCTATAAAAATACCAATTGAAGCATTGTTTGTGGTTAGGAACTTTTTGATGTACTGGATTCTTGTGAATAATATTTAAATATATGAATATTATACTAAACATTAGAGAAGGGAGGGTTTATTATTTCTATAAAATTATTGAATAAAGGTTTATTATTTCTAAAAAGAGAAGACAGACCAGGCTAAAAAGCTTTCCCTTGTAAAATATCGGTACAGTGTTATCCGACTTACTTTAGCTGTATATTTTGTGTTACTGAAAAGATCAATATGAACTAGTTAAAAGTTTTTTTTAACTTTTATATTGCAAAACAGAATTTTTAAGTTCAAAGAACTAACTTAAAGAAAACTGTTTGAAGCAATATATATTTTCAAAAGGATCTGAAGTCAATTTCTATTTTGCTTAAAACTTCATAATATTACTATTTATTGCCACAAGGAAAAAAAACTATAATCATGTTAATCTGTACAATATTAAGGAGAGGGGGAGGAAAACGTTTGAATGATTCACTGAATTTCTTTTTTTGGACAGACTTTTTTTAACTGATTTAATGTGATTCAATTTTTGAACTTTATTCTTGTATTACAAAATTGCATAGTATATTCTTGCATTTCTATTTGTTTGAATTTCATTTTATCTTTTTCAAGAATCCAGATATTATATCTGCATGTGAAGTAAAGCCAGAAGATCCATATAGAGGAAGCGTCCGATTAGTTCGACTGCAAGCAGCTTCCAATAATTCCGCTGAACCTCTCAATAATGCTGGATGTAATGTTACATTACAAAATTCAAGTGGTGTTATCGTATCTTCCGAAGATCCGAATAAAAGAATGTGCCCTGAAGAAATGAAAGATGCAACAGAAAATCAAATTGTTTGTTCTGATGTAAGAATCTTTTGAAACGCGTCTATTAAGAAAAATATTTCACATAAAGTTTAGACATGCAAATCATATACTGCACTGTTTAGAATGTGTGCCAACTTAAATGCATATAAAAATGTAAATAGATGAGTTAAGATTATACGCAATTTTTAAAAAATAATTTAAAACTATCATATCCTTCACCATTAATTTAATACCTTTTCAAGAGCCCCTTTTTCATTTCTAATAAATGTTTAGAACACGGTAAAGTATACAATTTTGGATATTAGATATTGATTGGTTAGTGTCGTGTCCAAGAAGTCAAATGGGTCCGTGACTGCTAATGACGGCTTCAGCCAGCTTCATTACACTTTCTATGTCAATACTTTCTGATCAATGCGAAGTCAATAATATATTAAATATTAGGAGAGCATTATAATTATTTGAACTCCATCAAGCAGAACTGCCATTTTAAAAAAGTTGTACACAATGGCTTTTGAAAACAAATAGATAATTAAAATTTTATAAAAAAGAAAAGATTTTTCGAATACTTACATAAAATCTAGGGAATATAAAATTTTATTTTATATTACAATTTTCATCCGTTTTTTTTCCTAACTATCCCATTGTTTCTATAATCTTCGAGAATTTTACTTATTTCTGTTGACGAAGTAGTGTTTAAGATGCTTGAGGATTTATTCATGAGATTTCAATTATCCAAACATGAATTGGCTTTTTTTAAAGCATTACTAAAATGCATTATTCTTTGCAGACTTATTATCTATATTTTTTTATGCAAAAAGATAATACATAAACGAGTTACTACTTAATACCAAACTACAATAATTTCTTGTGGTTTCAATACATCAGTCTCTTAGGATTTTACAGTATTTTGTTATTAATACGGTTATATGCAATACAAGTACTCAGCAGAAAAAGGCCTGGAAAGTATCAAAATTAATCGGGGCTTTTGGGATGATTTTATATAATTGTCAATATGGTTCCAGATGCATATATCTCAAACATAGATATACATATTGTCCACTATTATCCACAAAGAGGAGATGATTTATACAAAATCGCGTTCTCATGAGCCGATAAATCAATAAAAATTAACGTCACGAAAGTTGTAAGCCATCTCTGTGATTTAGGTAAAATATAACGCACACGAATGGTTCATTCAGTCAGTTAATTTTCTAGAGAAAATCTCCACTGAGCGTTTGAATTCATTCAGTTAAATTCTGTCAGGTGCCGCTAGTATCGACTGAAGAAGGTCCGTAAACCATCATTGAGAGAAAAAGACTTCGGTCGAGAAACTGCGTGACTCAAAGCTGGGCAAAGTACCACCCGAAACAATTTACCCCACCAATGAATGCGTTAATAACCTTTCTTTCGTCGTTAAAATGCGTCGAGAAAGGTTGGAAGGAAGGAAGGAAGATTCGATCTCTCTGGGTACCTTCCGTTCCGCACGCAAGTACTTTATTGACCACGCCAAAACGATCATCTTCACGTGATATTTAGCACTAGTTTATATAGATATCACACCGCCACATACCCCCATGCCAGTGATTCGGCGAATAGGTGAACGAACGATACCATATTCGTGGCGAGCATGTGATCAGTTGCGTCATCGTGCGTGACGGCTTGAGAAGTGCGTCATTTGTGTGAGACGGCTTTGTGAAGTGCTTCAACTTCCCACCCAAACGATCATCTTCGCGTGATGTTTAGTACTAGTTTATATAGATATCACACCGCCAAAGATTGAAATACTCTGTTAAAGCATACTAGTGGTTGTGGAAGGCGCTCCATACCCTGGAAGATACATATACATCCCTAATAGTAAAAAGGAACAGCACACTGAACTAGTTGGGCTCTGCACTCAATCATATGACACTAATATACCAGAATCATTTCCCGTCAATTCAATAAAGGTGGCTTGCTGGCACAGAAGCCTATAAGGTACCTGCAAGTGCAGCCACTCTATCATGAGAAACAATTCAGGTGGTGTAACGACCATATTCGTTTGAATCATCAGCAGTAACAGAAATGTGGTTAAATTCTTACTCTGAAAATCGTAGACTGAGACTCGATGTGTGTGCATTTGTCGATAGCTTTCTTAATAGAATATAAGCTGATATATTAACAAAGCAAGAATTTATTCACTGGTAAAACCAGATTTCCTAGCTAGAAATAAAAAATATAAAGCAATTGAAACCTTTGATATTAGCGTGAGTAGAGCTTTTACGTGGCTTTTCTATCCAAAATTCAATATTCAGAAATAGTTAAAGTGTAAATGGCTGTGTAGCAACAATTAAGCGTGTTACAAAAGACATGGCTACATGCTGCTATGAGACTTATTGATTTTTTTACAGGTATTGAAAAAATTGATTTTTTGCTTTATCTCTATAGTTTAGTCAAAGAAAAAAATGCAAATGAATTAAGTCCCCGTGGCTAAAAAATTACAAGGATTTTGAAAATTATTTATTAAATATTTATTAGTAGTTGTAAAATTTGTAAATTTTTCCGCATCAATTCAGTCTTACAGCTATATGACCGTACTTATAAATTTTTGAAGCAGCTCAATATTTTTGGTTGTCCTTGAGTTTCAGGAAGAAGTAATCTTTTTTTTGTATGATAATAGCATTGAAGTTTTTGAGATAAGTGCAGATAATAAGAGTAAAAGAAAAATATTGACCAGACATGTAAAGGTGAAGTATTTTATTCCAAATACTAATTTTTTACGGAATCATAGCAAATAATTATCATAGAACAAATCTTTTTTTTTAAAAAAAGGAAAATTCAGTATATATATATATATATAAACACGAAAACATTATCATTCTATAATTTTCTTTTTTTGTGTGTGATTTTAAAGTGGAACTAAGTCAAGAAAAACAAGCGTTTACGTTAATACCGGGTTGCCCATAATTAAACTTGAAATTTGCGAGTAGTCTGTAGCACAAACTATACAGCGGAATTGCATGAAAATTGTGTAATGATAGAATAAAATGATGAGAATTTTATCGAGGGAAAAGATAGCAATGAGTTTCAAAACCAACCCTTGGTGACGTATCATAGCTTTAATGAGAACATACAAGTAATCTAGAAAAGCTTACAAAACATGCTCGATATGCTGTCCTCTATTGTCTGCTACCATCTGGAAGCGTAAAATCGCATGTTCGACTGTTGAAAGTAGCTTGAACTAGGGAATGTTACACACATGGTGCTTTTTTTAAAATCGGATAGAGATGTAAAGGGATTACGGTAGACCACGGTCTTGAGGTTTCACCACAGCCAAAAATCGTGAGGATTCAAGAGGGAGGATCTAGAAGGCCAAGATGTAGGAAATGCCGACTGATGATATTGTTCTCATCGAAATGGCGGCGGAGCACTTGTTTCACACAACGGGTGATGTGTGGAGGAGCACCATCGTGCATAAATACTGTAGTTGTATCACATTGTCTTGCTCGAAGAGCCGGAATAAAAAATTTCTCTAATTATGAAGCGTATCATTGACCGGGGGCAGTACATGTCACGGGTTCTGCGGTGATGTGCTTTTCGAAAAAAACCGGTCCCCTAGTGAAGACTGCAGTAAAGCCGTACAAAACCGTTTTGAAGATTGTAATGGAATTTTTAGGAATTGATGTGGGTTTATACCAGCCTAAATACGGTAATTGTGCTTGTTAACCGCACCTTCCAGATGAAAGTGGGCCTTGTCGGTCCACAAAATGTTCCATGAACATTCATCCTGGAATTCAACTCGCACAAGAGACCACAAAGCAAAAGTTTGTCGACTATCCATATCATCTGGTAAGAACTGTTGCACTAGTTGCAGTTTATAGGGATAGTACCGCAAGACCTTTCGAAGAATCTTATGAACCGCGGAACGAGGTTGGTCAATAAACGCTGCAATACGTCCAACATCTGTGGTGACTCCCCTGGGTCACACCTTGAACACCAAGATTAATTTGAGGCAAATAACCACCAAAAGCCATTTTGAATAATTATATTATTTATTTTTGTTATAATTTCCTCAAAAATCTCTGATAACAAATAATATAATAATGTTACGTCTTCTAAAGGGATTTACCTTTATATTAAATTAAATTACTAAGAATACGATTGATTACTAATCTAGCTCAACTCAAGTAAGGTGTACCGAAATAGGAGATCCGAGAAACACACATATTCGAATTCTTAATTGTCATTAACTTTAACTTAGTATCTCAAACTGACGCTTACTTTAAGCGTACGTGAATTATATTTACCGCTGGCTTAAATCAGCTTTCTGGTACGTCTAGCAGCACGACGTCTTCACTAATCTAATCTCTTTGAATCTTCTAGTTTTGCTTTAAACGTTGTTGGCTCAATAGCCTACCATCATCTCTCTTGCTATCTCGCAACCTTCGACTTAAATACCTTATCTAATTTAAATATCCCAAACTTCTTTTTGGAGTTGATTGGAAATAAACGCGAATTTATATTCCCCAGAAAGACGCCTAAGAAGATTAGTGGAAAGGTTCCGTACAGATTCGTCACACATCCATCTGACGATTTGTCTTCCTCCATATGGACAAAAGCATAATATAAATCTACCCTATCCTCCTGATCCTACTATGCGGAACTTCTTGCTATTTTCTAATCAACAAAAGACTTGTTGTGGCATCTTTTTCATTCTATTATGAAATAATATTTCATAGATACAAACAAACAAATGGCATGAAGTATGCTTAAACTTTGGAAAATTCCTCCACAAGAGTGCACTAATTCAGAAAAGATTTGCATTAAACACTCCTAAAATTTGATGTTTCACTTTCATAATTAGTCGTACCTCAAAAAATTCTGAGTGACCCTTGTACTGATGTTATCCTTTTCTGAGAAGTTTTATATTTCGTTTTAATTCCAAACTATATACAGACAATAGAAAGAGAATGTAAAATCGATTTTAATGAGGTCCGATGAATACTGTTAATACATGAAGCTATTCACAAACGTATCTAACGACGCAGAAAGTATTTTAGGAAATCAGATAATATGTACTTGAATAGATCAGTTTGTTGGGCATTTGAATGCATCCATGAAAAAACTAATTATACTTTTCAATTTTGCTCATAATCTATGATCAAATTTTAGAAAAAAAGTAAATTTAGAAGTGAAATTAATGAAATATTTAATATAAATTTGCAATTGCTAGTAATTTTTGTCTGTAGAAAAATTACATTTTTTATGATTGGAACTAAAGGGTGTTTTTTTAGAGGTATAGAACTTTAAATTGCAATAAAACAACGATGTATTATTCGATTGAAATGAATTTTTTTTATTCGAAAGAGAACCTTGTGGCATTACATTTTAAATATGATTTCTGGCATATGACTGCCACGGCTGGCTCGGATGTAGTCCAATCTGGACGTCCAATTTTCGATGACTTTTTCCAACATTTGTGGCCGCATATCGGCAATAACACGGCGAATGTTGTCTTCCAAATGGTCAAGCGTTTGTGGCTTATCCGCATAGACCAATGACTTTACATAGCCTCACATAAAATAGTTTAGCGGTGTTAAATCACAAGATCTTGGAGGCCAATTCACAGGTCCAAAACGTGAAATTAGGCGGTCACCAAACGTGTCTTTCAATAAATCGATTGTGGCACGAGCTGTGTGACATGTTGCGCCGTCTTGTTGGAACCACAGTTCCTGGACATCATGATTGTTCAATTCAGGAATGAAAAAGTTAGTAATCATGGCTCTATACCGATCACCATTGACTGTAACGTTGTGGCCTTCATCGTTTTTGAAGAAGTACGGACCAATGATTCCACCAGCCCATAAAGCGCACCAAACAGTCAGTTTTTCTGGATGTAACGGTGTTTCGGCATACACTTGTGGATTAGCTTCACTCCAAATGCAGCAGTTTTGTTTGTTGACGTAGTCATTCAACCAGAAGTGCGCTTCATCGCTAAACAAAATTCGCTTATGAAAATCGGGAACAACGGCAATCTCGTTTTGGGCCCATTCGACGAATCTACGCCTTGCTTGATGATCGTTTTGATGAATTGCCAAACCAAACTGAGAATAAATCACTTGACAGCTGTTAAATCGGTCGCCATCTTGGAAAGTAATGCCAACTTAAACTTCTATACCTGGAAAAAAAACACTCTTTATATGCTTTTTGCCTTTTTTATACTCCAAAATTTATAGAGTTAAAAATACGAGGAACACAGTTATGTATGTAATCATAAAAGAATGAAAATACTAAGAAACAAGTAACACACTTTTAATACAATTAAATAATTTTTTGGAATCAAATTAGAATTTGAACATGATTCCTAGAAGATTTATATGTCAGAATTATTAAGGATTATGACCAAAAATACAAATATAACTGCATTCTGTGTGCAGTTTTATAGCTTTATTAGATTAAGTTATAGAAAAACGTTATTGTTTAAACGATATTGTAGTATTACACTTTTATATTTCAGAATAAATATATTGACAAGAGTAAAGGAAAAGAATTTCGACAGAAAATTTAAAATTGTTATACATATAAAAATAAGAATAATAAATGTTAAATAAATGTGTGTGTGTCCCACTTTTGATAAAACCAATAAAAACTTTAATTGATTCCGAAACATATGTGGTATGAAAACATTTGTAACTACATGTTAGTTACGTATTTTTCTAACATTTATATATAGTTACATATGCAACTATGTATGCTTAACTAAATACAACATATGCATTTAGTTTATAAATGTATTTGAAAATATATGTAAACTAAATGTATTTAATATCACGGTTTAATATTGTTTTATTTAGTAAACTCCTAAATTTGATGATACTTAAAATATTTAATATAAAGACAAATTAAACTTTTTCCAAACAATAATTTGTATTTTAAGTGAAATAAATAAAAATGTATATCACGTTGTCACAATATTAAGTTTAATTTCTTTTTTTCAGGGAGAATATCAGTTTGTAACACACAGAACTGTTCCTCTAAAGCAACAAATATATGTTTCTGCAAATTCTGATGGAAATTCGCAAATGCCCGATGCTACATTTCATTCCATGTTGCAACATGATATTTCCAGTAGTACTGATACTTCTAATGCATTGTATGAACATATTGTTTTCAGTAATTCTGAAAACTCAGTTTCTGACTTTTCAATACCAAGAATCGATAGGGTAAGAAATGTATTAAACAGTTATATTTTAGCTTTTTTGTTATATTCTCACCGTTTTTGGTCTATGTAATACTACTTTTTTCTATTTATAATTGTGTAAGAAGAATTATATTTGAATTATATTTCTGAACTACAAGAACTATTTTTAATAGGAAAAATTAAACATCACAGAGTTTAAAAAATTATTATATCAAAAAATTAATCTCTTAAAAAATTTTTGTGTAAGCAATTTTACTATAAACATTTATATAACATTATTAGTAACATTATTACTATATCATAATAATATTATATTTATAATCATAATTACATTATAATGTTAAATATAATAACATTCTTCACATATTTACTACAAACATATTTATATATATATAATATATATATATATATATATATATATATACATTATATATATATATACACATATATATATATATATATATATATATATATATATATATATATATATATATATATATATATATATATATACATGTACACTACTATTTGTAAAAAATGCAACACCATGAAGGAATCATCAGGATTAAATGAACTTTGCAGCAAACATCAATTACAGATTGTTACGTAAAATAGTAAAGTTTCAGAGCCACCGTGTATGCGTTTCGTACGCAGCGCTCTCTGAACTGATGCTGAAAGCGTATAAATAGAGAGCTGTAGCGGGACGTTGAAAATATTTAATGATTACTTGTTATTGGGGAACGTTTAGTGAGACCTAAGTATGCCTCCACGACTAAATAAAGAGAAATTCCAACAACTTACGGAGGTGGACCGAGAGAAGCTTATCGGCCTACGAGAAAAAGGATTTTCCAATCACGAAATAGGAGCTTGTGTGCAGCGGAACAGTTCCCCAGTGATGCGAGTTTGGAAGAAGTGGACCAACAAGCACTGAATAACTCGAAAAATTGGCTGTGGACGATGGAAGGTGACGTCAGCGCGCGACGATCGACACCTGCTCCATATGGCGGTGAATGAAAATACAGCTTCCTCCAGGCAGTTGGCAGCAAGTTGGTCTACTGCTACATGTGTACTAATGTCGGCATCGTCAATTCGTCGACGTTTGCTGCACGGTGGATTGTATGCAAGGGTGCTTTTATACAGCACCAACCAAGTGGCACCAAGTTGTCTTTTAAGATGAATCACGCTTCAATCTGGGGGACAATGATGTCCGCATTCATGTCAAACGCTGTGCCGGTGAACGCTGCCTTCCAGATTGCGTTATCGAACGACATAGTGGCCTAACACCCGGATTATGGTTTGGGGTGCGCTTTCGTATCATGGACGATCCGATTTGCTACGAATTGAGGGCAATCTCAATACCAACAGGTACGTCCATGAAGTGCTACAGCCCGAAGTCGTTCCCTTCCTTTAAGGCATCCCTGGGGCTATCTTTCATCAGGATAAATCATGGCCACGTGTTGCAAAGACCGTTCGAGACTTCTGTTCAGCCCAACACATGCAACTTCTTCCTTGGCCTGCTTATTCGCCGGATATGTGACCTATTGAGCACGTGTGGGATTCGGTTGATCGGCGTCTCGCTCGTGATCCACGTCCTGCAGCTTCAAAAGACGAACTTTTGCTGCGCATACAAGCAATATGAAATTCTCTTCCACAAGCAGACATTCGAAATCTGTTTGTTTCTATGCCACTTCTTATAGCAGCACTTGTGGTGGCTACACCAAATACTGATTTCGGACACTTAATATATATATTTTTTTTGCTTTGAAAATTTCGTCATTTTTTTGTACTAATACAAGTTGTTTGTGCATTAAATTTCATTTAATTCTAAAGATTCCTTCATGGTGTTGCATTTTTTACAAACAGTAGTTTATATATATGCATATACATACGTAGTTAGCAATTTTATTACAAATATATATATTATAGCAGTGTTTTATTTTAAACCTATGGTATCTTATGCTAAGATGCAAACTTATTTTCGTGGACTTTTCAAAAACTACTGAACAAATTCTTGCGAAATTGTATAAAAAACGTTATTATAAAAAGTGGATAATAAAATTTAATGATTTCCCCCAGAAATCCCGATTTATACTTCTCAGAGCTCGATAGTTCAAAAAAAGATGTAACAAGATGATAAAGAGTGTTTTTTTCCAGGTATAGAAGTTTAAGTTGGCATTACTTTCCAAGATGGCGACCGATTTAACAGCTGTCAAGTGATTTATTCTCAGTTTGGTTTGGCAATTCATCAAAATGATCACTAAGCAAGGCGTAGATTCGTCGAATGGGCCCAAAACGAGATTGCCGTTGTTCCCGATTTTCATAAGCGAATTTTGTTTAGCGATAAAGCGCACTAATGGTTGAATGGCTACGTCAACAAACAAAACTGCCGCATTTGGAGTGAAGCTAATCCACAAGTGTATGTAGAAACACCGTTACATCCAGAAAAACTGACTGTTTGGTGCGCTTTATGGGCTGGTGGAATCCTTCTTCAAAAACGATGAAGGCCACAACGTTACAGTCAATGGTGATCGGTATAGAGCCATGATTACTAACTTTTCATTCCTGAATTGAACAATCATGATGTCCAGGAACTGTGGTTCCAACAAGACGTCGCAACATGTCACACAGCTCGTGCCACAATCGATTTATTGAAAGACACGTTTGGTGACCACCTAATTTCACGTTTTGGACCTGTGAATTGGCCTCCAAGATCTTGTGATTTAACACCGCTAGACTATTTTCTGTGGGGCTATCTAAAGTCATTGGTCTATGCGGATAAGCCACAAACGCTTGACAATTTGGAAGACAACATTCGCCGTGTTATTGACGATATGCGGCCACAAATGTTAGAGAAAGTCATCGAAAATTGGACGTCCAGATTGGACTACATCCGAGCCAGCCGTGGCAGTCATATGCCAGAAATCCTATTTAAAATGTAATGCCACAAGATTATCTTTCGAATAAAAAAAATTATGTCAATCGAATAATACATCGTTGTTTTATTGCAATTTAAAGTTCTATAGCTCTAAAAAAACACCCTTTAATTGTAGAAATTTTTAATAGGTAATATGACTTAATTAATATTGCTGACAGCAATGCAACTCTCCCACTCGTGCTGTTTATGAGGTCTTGGGAGGATAAACTTCATTTCTTTATTAAGACACTTATTACCTAAAGAAGCTCTGAGAGCTCTGGGATGTTGCAAATGCTCTGTAAAAAGTATTTGAGAGGGTCCGGCACTTGAATTTTCAAAAAATTATTGATTTTCATTTTTTTAGATTTTTTAAAAGTTTAAATATTTCTGTTTAAAATGATATATGATATGACGAAATATGATAATTAGAAGTATTTTTATTTATTTTTTTAATGAAGCTACTCTTTGACCTCAAATGAGCTCTGCTAGAAGCACCTGTGTTTTCCTTTGCAAAAGTTTCTGATGAGCGTGAATGCATATGATGGCCAAGTGTAAAAATTAGTGTGTATTGGGCAAATCCTAAAGTGTATGGGTACGCGTCTTTTGGGTCGTAAAAGAAAAACAGAGAGAAAAAAAGTTAAGTGATAGAAAAAGCCTAAGTGGTCATAACCGACTCACCGACATTTTAATATCAAAATTACAAAGATGTTATCGTATGGCTATTAGAAATAATATCTGTCAGTTCACGGCATGCGAAACGCCATCTGTGTAGTTAAGAGAATTAAGTGCATTGTTATGTCTTTTTAGCAAAGAATATGTGAACTGTGTGTTTGCGCACGCTCAACTGCGCATACCCAGTAATTCTGATGTGAATGTTAAAAGTGTTGTGAGTAAAAAATAATGACCAGTCCACTAGAAACTGTGTCGTGATTGTGTCATGAGAATAATAAGGACTAAAAGAGAGAACTATAGAATTGATAATTGTGCGAGAGACACCGGAGTCAACTGTTTAAGTGTTGCAGTTTGACCCAAAAATATCAATGATCTGCACAGCATAAAAACTGCTTTTCTGGATTTTTATTTTCATCATCTGTCTTCAAAAGAGAGCCCTCGACATGGACTGTATCCTGCGATTATAAATACATGGTGCAAGTTGCAAAAGACAGAAGCTGAATGCAACGAAAGGCACTGTGATCATAAACACATACACCCGTGCTATATTCCATAATGAATTAAATGAAGCCAATTTTTAGAGATCTAGATGAATCTATGTTATTTAGAAAATAACATAGGTAACATAATACCCAGAACCCAAATGAGTTAGTTTATAACAGCATATGGTCAGTGATTCCAATATCTACATTTGTGGAATTAAAAACTCTAAAATTAGGGGTAAATATAGAGCTGTGCACACTTCAATATGAGTCATGTAGCAAAACTAATAATCTTAAAACATTGTGATATTGAACCAAGTTATAAATGTGTGTCATGCTTCAAAAAACTAGATACACATAGGATTCGTGCAGCCCAACGGAAGTTTCTTGAGATCCCAGAAAAGGCAAAATTGTGAAAAATAATGAGAAAGAGAAAATAAGAAGTCTTTTGTACGTGAAGAGAGTAAAAAAAATCCTTGATATGCTTCTGGAAAGTATTAAAAAAGGAAATGCTCAAAAAATAACAAATTTACACTTTAAAGCCTGTTTTTTTCCGTAATGTAATATTTTTCACTTTATGTACCTTTTTCTCAAAAACTACTTATCATATAATCCTCAAATTTTCAGTGAGCAGACTTTCGATATTTTTACATATTTTAATGGAGGTAATTAGATATATTATCCAGCAAATTGTTTTAGATATGACTTTTTAAAACTAAACTTGATGGAAAAAATTGGATAATTTTTTAAAAATTCATAATTAATTTAATTTTGAACAAAAAGACAAAACTCTTCGTTAAAGAGTCAATAATAGTACACAGTATACTGTTAAAATTTTATCCATGAGAAGTCAGTAGTATCTGAGAAAAAGGTACATAAACTTACGCAATTTAACATGGGCACCTATGGAGGTGCCGGACCCCCTTGAGACATACTCTATTGGATTTAAAACTGGATATCTGGCTATACACTCATCCTCTGAATATTTTCAGTCTCGGGGTTTTAGTCAACTTGCAAAGTTCTTTGTGGATGAGCGTTATCACCCATAAAAAAGAGTTAACTTCCCCTTTGAGAAATCTTCTAAAGGGCTCTAAGACTTCATCTCTAAACTTCAGAAAAGTCAAGGGGCCCACCCTGACTCGTACAAATTTGTATTTGTCACTATATGTTGTTGTTACCAATGCCACCTGATCGGCAAAGGCCAGATCGAGGCTCACGAAATTAATCATGTCAAAGGGCTTAGTGACGCCTGTCGTTAGCTGTAGCTTTGAGCACCATACAGGTGACAGTACGATTTGGCTCGATTCCACCCCAATTTTGAGGGAGAACACTCTGGAGGGTAGTCAGAGGCCTCTCACCTGTCTTCCCCTTCCACCAACCTCACGAGAGGACTTGAGGCTCGATGGCTATTTAGAGTACCCCCATGCCGCAAAGACACTATACATTTACAAATATCCATGTCTTCTCTGGGATTCGAACCCAGTCCCTACGGCACAACAGTCAGCGTCGCTAACCACTATACCGGATGGGCGACGTCACTATGTGTAAAAATTATAATACTAATTAAGCTCTACACCTATTTCGAAATTTCATATTATTTGTAAACCTTATAAACGCATGATTTCAGGTGGAATCAAGTCCTTCACCAGATATTACATCATCTACCTGGATTATGAATTCTGTTAACAATAATGAAAGTAATGGAACTTCCATACGCGAGAATGAAAGTTCAGTCTTGCAATACCATCAAAATTCGCAAGAAACGTCTGAAAACTCCCAAAGGTTCGTGAAATGTATAATTTATTATCCTGAAGAATGAGTTATACGTTTTTTCTTGTTGATTTATGATACTTCAAGTAAGTTTCTATTGACGGCAGTATGAAATGAAATTTTAAAAAATGCATATTGAACAAGGTTTAACTATATTTTTTAGCTCTGCAAATCTCAGTGAAATACCAGATACACAACAAATGCAGCGATTCATTACAGCGGATAATCAAGTTGTGTATGGATATAAGGATCCTAATGGAGAATTCCATTTTTTCTGTCCAGCTATGAACGAAAGAGAAAGTCACAATGAAAAGGAAAGGAAAAGGAGGTATGTTTCTTTTCAAGTTGATGAAAGCAGGTCTTGAATGAATAAAACTGCTCAATAACATTGTGTGACCATAACAAATGCAAAATATGCTTTGATAAGTACTTCTATTTGGCACCAATGAAGAATAACCAACAGAAAATTTTAATCGATAATTCGAGGTGGATAATTTTTGCAATAGAGCGACTACGATGATACTTCCGTGTTATTGCATTATTCCAAAACAGCGTCGTATTTTGTAGGCGGATGCATTTAGTAACCGGCGATTGAAAGAAATGGCGTTTGTTGAGCAGATAATTAAATATTAAATTTTGTGTTCGTTTGAGAAAAGTGCTGCGGTTACTTACGAAATTTTGAAGCAGGTATAAGACTGCAATATATTATAGTGAATGTAAGTTTTTGAGTGGCATCGACGTTTCAGAAAAGGTAGGGAAAGCGTCAAAGAGGGCAAACGCTCTGGACGTCTTCAGACTTTCCGCACCGCTGAAAACATCGAAAAGATATCTGCGGCGGTACGTAAGAACAGGCTTCAGATAATAGCAGAATCAGTTGGAATATCCCCGGCCGCATGTGAATGGATACTAAAGGATCTTGACATGCATAGGGTGTGTCAACATATCGTTCCCCGCATAATTTCTTTCTCTCTATATATATGTTAATCTCTTTCTCTCTCTATATATGCTGGTGGTTAAAAAACCTCCCCATACATATAAAATCGTAACGGCTTATCTGCACAATCAATCACACACAAAAGGAAATTTTCGATATAGTTATTTGAAGATAATCACTTGAAACTGTGGTGATTTGAAAACTTCCAATGGTACGGTTAAAAGGAAAACATTTCGACAGATAGCGCCCATTTTTTCCCCTGTACAAATTGATTAGACGATACATGTAGCAACGATAAACATAAAACATTAAACAACGATACATGTATGTTTAAAATAACTGGCGTAAGCCAATTAATTTAAATAGGGATAAAAGGATCAAAGATTGAATTGCTACAATAAATATAGAGTTTGAATTTCAAAGTAAAGGAAAATATAAAAGATAAAACTTCAAGAAGATAACATTTCAGATACATTGGAAAAGATAAAAAACTTAAAGGAAATGAATGGTTGACATGTATTTTTCTAATTTAAGAACTAAAACAAGATTCAAGTTTTAAAAGATAGAGAATGATTCTCATGTTTAGGTCGATGATTCTTGATGCTTATTGTCGAATTGAGACTGTATTAAAAATGATATAACATTAAAATTTGGTATGGAAGCTGTGTTATACGCAATTGAGTTAAAATTCAATATCTTTTAATAACAGATAATATAGCGGGGTGAAATCTACGGATTTTTAAAAAAGGGATTCATGTAAGAGGACGAAAATTTCATTAAATGTATAAGACATTAAAAGTTCAGATTCACATTCTGAAACTGGGATAGAACTCTTCAAAACTGAACTTTTTCTTATTAGTAAACATAGTTGGGAGTAAAGCTATCAAGGAACCAATAAAAAATATCAAATGGTTTTTTTAAAATCTAAATTAAAGTTTTTCTTTTAAAATTAGACTTAACAATAGTATGTTTGTGAAGGTCTCTAGGAACCTCACTTTGAGAACTAGAATAATTATGAGTCATAAAAGAACTAGTAACCATTTTTATAAATAACTTTCTTTATTTGGTTATCTTTCCCAAATAGAATCAAATAAATTTATTAACAGTAATTTTAATAATACTATGAGGTTTTAAAGATAATATCCTTTAAATTAACTCAATTAATTAATGATCTAATTAATTAATTTATTAAATAAAGATCACGCAGAAATTACCACGATAAGAGATCCCAGAATTATATTTAATAATGTTCTTATTGAACATTTAACTTTAATCTGACTCTTAAAGCTTGAATGAGACTTTAAATTCAAAATAATAATTACCACTCGGAATCTCAATTCTTCATGAGGTTAATTTATCTTCAACAACAATATTTCAATTCAAAATCACTATAACTCTATGTTTCAATATCTATCTCCTACTGTTCTAACTTTATTATTTCGTTTGACTTAAATACTGAATCTAATCTGCATAATAAGGAATCCTGTCCGCTTTTTGGAGTTGATTGGAAATAGGTAGGGAATTAAATTTCTAAAAGGTCGGTTCAGAAGGTTAGTGATAAAGTTCCGTATAGATTCGTCGTCACAATCCCTCCAAAAAAAAACGGGATTTATTCGAAGGACTCAAATGTCCTGAAAATAAATTACGTAAATCTATCTTTGTCTTACAGTACCGACGATATTAATTTCTAACTGTATATTACTGAAATATCTTCCGTAATGAAAAAATTACAAAATTAATTGAATTAATTGCTAAACCTCATAATATTTTACAAGTTCCGCACTCTATCCATTCGGCGAAGGAGGCGTGGGAAAAACCACCCTAGTGGTGGCAAAAAACCAGCCCCATAGAGTATGACTTATACATTATACAAAAAAGAAATACAATATAATCTTCTGTGGCACTGGAACATCGAAGACTTCAGGGTCAGCTACCCTGAAAGATTGATATCCATTTGAGAAGTAGGTAAAAGCAGACATGAAGTTATACATTTGTTACATGAATGTCATATACAATAAATATCTGGTTCTTTTGCCTTCCCATTCGAAAAACTTGATGCGCTAGTTAGTGTTAATGGTTAATCCTATCTAACTTCGCCGCGCTCCAAGGCACCAGATGTGAAACAAAACATACATAGAAACACACATAGCATATAATAATAATCATTTTGTAATAAATAAATAACACAAACAACCAAATGAATTGTCGCATCTTAGCGAAGTCATACATCGAAGTAAACAAATGCAAAATTTACAGATGTTTTCTCCAAAATACAAAAGTAACACAAAAGTCGTTTTTTTCTGGTATAGAAAAAAAAACACACACAATGTAGTGTCCACTTTTTGTCAGTCTTCTTAATTTTAGAGTCCGCCCGTGACTTGCTTTAATTGCAAAAAATTCTTCATTTGTTCGCATTGTGAAGATAAAGAAACAATACAACCTGGATTTTGTCTGTTAAATCTATGCACTGGATCTCCCATTCAACGCTTCCATACTGAGGCTTCTTCTGCGGAATGTGTTGCCAGGTATGCCGTTGATTTCGATGTTGTTGAGGTCCTCATGGATTCTGTCTTTTTCTTGTATACGGCTCCGTAGATAGTATGGGCAAGGTCTCCTTTGTATTGGTTTGATTCGACCGGACTGGTTTCTCCGCTTGTTCGTTGTGTCTTCTCGTTGTCGCTCTGGTCTGACGGGTCTGGTTATCACGTCCACTAACTTCCATTCGGGATCCACTTGTAGTCGTAGTAGTCCTGTGATCAGACAACTTTGATGGACCTGCAATGGACTCTACCCTGGTGAAGAGGTATTATGTTTTTGAAATTTTATAATTCCTGGACGAGATCGAGGAAGGATCGACCTCTTGACTCCCCTGCCTTTGCTCAGGAGCGTGTCTTTTCCGGTCCTGATGATCAGATTCTTGTCGGGATCTCTTCTTACATATCTTGGACCGTTTTAAAGCTTTGTCCTTCGACGCAGTACTATTAATTTTTTACGTTTATTTCTGGGGATCTCCGTGTGGTGTTACCCTGCCGTGATCTACACCCCCCTCACTTTCTTGACTAGAGGTTTTCCTATGCTCTTTAAACCCTTGATGTGATCTATTCGACCTATGACTAACTTCTTGTTCGTCATACAGAGTTTCTACCGGACTATCCGAACTAATCGTGTCTGACTGACGAGGTCGATACACTCGAACCTGATCAATATTAACAGTTATATTTCTTCCGTTTTTCCAAATAACTAAATTATTTCCTTTTTATTTCTAAAACTTTATAGGGACCTTCGAACTTAGGCATAAATTTTCCCACCTGTTTCCTACCCGCAGCACTTAAGAAATGTGTTTGAAGTAAAACCAAATCGTTCACTTTGATGTGAACATCCCTCCTTCTGAGATTGTAATGTTTTCCCAAGACTTATGCTTTTTTGCATATTTCGTCTTGCCTCATCGAATAATCTTTCGATGTTATTACCAACATATTTCGCATCCTCCGTAACATTTATGAGCTTGCTAAACGGAGTTATGATTTTCCTTCCCAAAACAACTCAGCCGGAGTTTTATTTGTCGTCTCATTTACCGCCGTGCGCAATGCGAAAAGCGAACTCGTAGAAATTGGTCCCAGTTTTCATGATTTTCTTCAACAAAGAAGCTATCATTTGAACTAAATTTCTATTCACTTTCCGTGAGATTAGACTGTGGTCTGTACGTTACCGTTTTCATATGTTTGATGTCCAACCTGTGACTGAGATGTTCAAATACGTCAGAAATAAATTGGGGGTCGTTATCACTTATCAAAGAAATCGGAGCTCCGTAACGCTATATAGGTATTAAAAAGGCATTAGCTATTGTCTGGGCTGAAGCTTTACGAAGAGAATCAGCTCACACCACTTAGTGAAGTGGTCAGTTATAACTAATATGAATTTTATATCTCGGGTCGGGATGCGGGGTAGGGGGCCTAATAAGTCTAGCGTTACAATTTCATTTGGATATTTCGAAACTATAGGCATTAAACGACCAGCTGGTAGCGCGTTTTTATAATTAAACTTTTGACACCGGTCACAGGTTGAAACATATTCAAATATACACTCTGTCGCAAAAAAATATATGCACCCAGAAGAAATCAAGCTACAATCACGAAACTCGGCAAGAATGTAGTCTGGTAAGAGATATGCAAATGATTAAAATTTCGAAGCCAATGAGACAAGGCTAAGCGTGCTATGCGCATATTAGTTGCGCAACTGGGAGAGTTTAAAAGCATGAGTACGAGCGCCGTACGGCTATCCAAACGAATCTGATGACTTTGATAGACGATATTGAGACTTAGGATGCCTCTAAGACGTAACCGGCGGCAGTACGAGCAGCTGACGGACTTTGATAGGGGCCGTATAATAGGCCTCAGAGAAGCAGGTTGGTCGAATAGACGTATCGGCCGCCACCTCGGTCGGAGCGATATGGTAGTTGCTCGGTGTTGGCAACAGTGGATCACAGAAGGTAGAGTGTACCGTCGCGGAGGGTCAGGACGTCCCAGGAACACAAATGATCGCGAGGATCGTGCAATCAGAAGAGTGGCCACTTCGGCACCAACAACGTCGGCATCGATTCAGCGCCACTTATCTCCTTCCAGACATCCAGTGCCATCAAGAGAAACCATAAGGAGACGACTGACCGAAGTTGGCTTGAGGAGCCGACGTCCGCTAAGACGCTTACCACTGACCCCACATCATTGGCAGTGTCGACTGGATTTTTGCCGACCTCGGGCAACTTGGAGTGTGACAGACTGGAGACGTGTCATCTTCAGTGATGAATCCCGATTCAGTCTCAGTGCTGATGACCACCGCACACGTGTCTGGAGGCGCACCGGCCAGCGGTCCGATCCGGCATTTATTGTCGAGCGGCATACAGCAATTTCACAAGGTGTGACAGTGTGGGGAGCAATTTCTTGGGACACACGATCATCTTTAGTGGTCCTTCAAGGCACTTTGACAGCTCGCAGATACGTGGACGATATTTTAACGCCGATTGTGCTACCCATGCTATCAAGTCACCCAGGTGCCATTTATCAACAGGATAATGCTCGTCCACATACTGTGCGACTCTCCCAACAATGTCTTCAAGGATATGACGTCCTACCATGGCCTGCCAGGTCAGCAGATCTTTCGCCAATAGAGCATGTCTGGGACGCGCTGGGAAGGCAACTGCAGCCGTCCCTAGATACAGGAGAATTAACTGCGCAGATGCAAAGACTATGGCATGATCTTTCACAGGGGGTCATGAGTGATCTAATTGAATCGATGCCACGCCGAATTTCGGCTTGTATAGCTGCCAGAGGTGGCTTTACTACTTACTGACTTTTAACCTTTTGCAAGCTGTAACCGCTTAATAAAATGATATTTTGTTCTGAATTTTTAATCATTTGTTTATTTTCATATACACTACATGCATACCAAATTTCGTGAATGTAGCTCAATTTCCTCTTGGTGCATATATTTTTTTGCGACAGAGTGTATATTTTCTCATAAATGGAAAATAGCACGTGTCACGAAGTTTAAGATATGTCTTCCTCTTTCCGAGATGTCCTGCCAGTGGCAGATCATGAAATTCTTTCATTATATCTTTTCGAAGAGAACCAGGAATATAAACTCTTAGTTCTCCTAGATTAGAAATATACTTCGCGTAAAAGAGGAGACCATTTATTAACTTGGTCCTGGGACCAACTCTCGCATATCGTCGCATTAACAGAACCGTCATCAGGGTTTTCTAAGTATCGATAAATATGTCCTAATTCAGGATCTTCCCTCTGTTCCTTAATGAATTGTTCACGGGAATTTATTGCGAGGGCTCTAAGAGCTGCGCACGAAATTTGCGACCCTCGACACTGTCTACTGGATTTCTTGATAAAAAGGTCTGCGACCAAAACACCAGGTCTGTGCTCCCATTCTATGTTAAACTCTGACAATTTCAATGCCCATCGGATCATCCTACTTGATAAATTCTTACCATTGGTTAACTTCGTTAACGCTGCGTGATCTGTAATCACTTTCACAGGTAGGGGTCCAAAATAAGTTTTAAACTTATTTAGAGCCCAAATTACCGCCAAACATTCTCTTTCGGTAACCGTATAATTACGTTCTGCTTTATTAAGGGTTCGAGACGCGAAAGCAATAGGTTTTTGATTTTGCTGAAGCACAGCACCAATTCCGACCACACTAGCATCAGTGAATAAATTGAACTGTTCAGAAAAATTTGGTAATTGCAAAATCGGTGCCTCCGTTAGTGTGCGTTTGATCTGATCAAAAGAATCCTGTGCTTCTCTCGACCAGTTAAACTTCGCCCCCCTTTTTTTTAATTGGTACAATGGTTCGCATATATTTGCGTATCGCGGAATAAATTTTGGTACCAACCCGTCATCTCTAAAAATTTTGACACTTCTCTATTATTTTTGGGAGGTTTCATTTCCGTAATTGCCCGAATTTTCTTATTGTCAGTTTCGATTCCTTCTTTACTAATAATCAGGCCTAAATATTTGAGTTTGTCACGAGCAGTGACATTTTTTTTTATTTAACGTTAGCCCTGCGTCTCGTAATAAGGTAAAAACCCGAGTTAAATGATCAAGATGGTCTTTGAACGATGGAGATGTTATAATAACATCGTCCATGTAAACGGACACGAAACGCCCAATAACAGGTTGGAGGATTATATCGATAGCCCTTTGGAAATTAGGCGCCGCCCAGAAAGACCAAAGGCATGCGTAGGAATGCAAAAGTGCCATTGCGAGTGATAAAACGCTGTTTTCTATGTCCTTTGGACTAATCGCCAACTGAAAATAGCCACTTCTGAGATCTAGAGTGGACATAACGTTGGTGTGAGGGATATTGGTGAGTAAGTCATCAATAACCGGTAATGGATATCGAGGATATTTGGTAATTGCATTTAGTTTCCGATAATCGATCGCGAAACGATACGCCTCGGGAGAATCTGGAGGAAGGTCATTGTTCTTTCGAGTTAATACTACTGGAGATGCATAGGGCGAATTAATATGACAAATTGTACCATCCCGTAACATCTTATCTATGTGATAATCAATAATGCCTTGTTTGACTCGGTCGTACTTGTATGGTCTCGACACTACCGGTTCTTTATCTCCAGATCTATCTCATGATATACAACATGCGTTAATCCCGGTTGATCGGAAAATAACCCTTTAAAATTATTAAATAAGGCTTTTAATTGCCTCTGTTGCTCGTCATCAAGTTTCGATTTTGTGAGATCAATATCAACGAGTTTCTCCTCTTTAGGCGTTTGTTTGATCAGATGATCGGGAATGATTAAGGATTTCTGATCAAAATCTAATGTTAATCGCGACGCCTTCATAAAATCAATCCCCAAAATGCACTGATACTGCATGTTATCAAGTATATGGAATTCCCAGGGTTTCTGAAATTCCTGATTCTAATTTGTAATTCGACTCTACCCAAATGACTGCACGGGGCTCCTTGTGCTCTCACGACTCTGTCTTTCGTCTTTTTGACGAGGTCGGTATGAAAAATAATTGCGGTATACCTCTCCGAAATAAAGATTTCTCTGCTCCCGTGTCCCATAGTGCTGTAATAGGGTTTCATTTAATAGAATAGGGGACATACGGTAATTCGACTGGGGTCATTCTTATAGAGGATACTCTGATAGGCCGATGATCCCAAACTGGAGGATTTTCCGTACCCGCGATCGATTACCCCATATTCACATCGATCGCTTAAAAGTTTAAATTTCTACTTCGTTCATTTCGAGGTCAAAATGAACTATTTCTCGACCCACTTTGTCGACCGCCTTGACTGTGGAATGGTTGATCCGATTGTCCACCTTGGCGTCTACCCTCGAATCTGCGATTTGCGAAACCTTGGTTTTCGAATCGATTAAATTCCCTTTGTGGTCGGCTATTATTGGCGTATCTCTCATTATTTCTGTTTTCCCTCCAATTTTCCTGTCTATGCCGGGTATTAAAACGATTGTTTTCATGAGAGTCTGAACTTCTAAATCCCTCACTCGAACTTCTGATTTGTCTATGTATAAAACGTTCTTCGTATTTATCAACGATTTGTAGGAGATTGGCAGTATTTCGTGGACGACATAATCCAAAATTTGAGGTTCTAATCGACTAACGACGTGATCTATTAATTTTTCCTCCGACATTTCTAGTTTAAGGACTTTATGAATTTTCAACAATTCATAAATAAAGTCTGAAGGCTGTTGATCTCGTCTTTGTGATGAGGAATAAAATCGCGTTTCTAGTTCTGACCTGTTTCTGACCACGGGAAATTGTTCCGACAATGCCTGTTTTAAGTGCGCGTAGTCTGTTGTCTTATCTTCAATGACTCTATAACCTAGAACTTCGAACCAGTCGAGTGCCCGTCCTTTGAGATGACCTTTCAAGTAAGCACATGCCAGTTGTGCAGGTATCTCATAATACGCGAGATTATGATCAATATTCTCCAAAAAATCATCTATGTTCTCAATTCCCGAAAAATATTGTTCCGGAATGATTCTAAAACTGGATCCGACTCTATTCTCGGGATTTATACGTTGGGCGCCATTGTGAAGGTCTCTAGGAACCTCACTTTGAGAACTAGAATAATTATGAGTCATAAAAGAACTAGTAACCATTTTTATAAATAACTTTCTTTATTTGGTTATCTTTACCAAATAGAATCAAATAAATTTATTAACAGTAATTTTAATAATACTATGAAGTTTTAAAGATAATATCCTTTAAATTAACTCAATTAATTAATGATCTAATTAATTAATTTATTAAATAAAGATCACGCAGAAATTACCACGATAAGAGATCCCAGAATTATATTTAATAATGTTCTTATTGAACATTTAACTTTAATCTGACTCTTAAAGCTTGAATGAGACTTTAAATTCAAAATAATAATTACCACTCGGAATCTCAATTCTTCATGAGGTTAATTCAGTGTTTCTCAAAGTGTGGGGTGCGCCCCCCTGGGGAGGCGCGATGACCCTACAAGGGGGGCGCGAGCGTATCGAAAATTTAAAGATTTTTTTTAAAAAAAATAACCGGAAAGAGAAGTAAAACAAAATGCTTTCTTCCATAATAAAAAAAAATACACACAACCACACTGACATAATTTATGTTTATTATCTGGCTTTTTTCCGTCATCAAATAGCTATCTTTGATCCCAAAACCAAATTAAAGAGAAAAAAAACATTTTGTTTAATGTGCTGTATTTCCTCAATGAGAGATTTTTTTATTACGTTTCAACATAAAATATTACTCGTTAAAAGAAAAAACGAAACCCAGACCCTGAGAAAAATTCTAAGAAGATAAACAATTCACCCCTGTAATTATTATTGAAATACTGTACATTAGTTGTAGAAAAAGAAATGGAAGTCATTATTCACTTTTCAGCCAGGCTGCATAGTACGTTTGCTAATCATTTGATTGACCTTCAATCTTATGGTATGGTTATTATCAATATTAGTTCCCTCCCCATCTTTTATGCGTTTGCTTTTCGCTTAGGGAAATTGTAAATAATTGAGTTTTTATGATATTTGGAAAAGAATTGATTGGTTTAACATTTCTGTAGGATAATTGAAAAGTGTCTGATTTTGCGTCCTTTATTATGGTCTTGTACTTTTGAATCATTTTAGTTCAGTTTTATTGGATTTTTCTCAAATCATCAAAGAATTGAATAGTCCTTGAAAGAAGGTAAGTATACTTTCTATAAATTAAAATATTCACTAGAATTTGATTTGTATCGTGTACAGTAAAAATAATTCTAAACAAATGATTGGGGTGACTGAGTCCCCCCGCACTACCATTAATGTTAGTATCGAGTACGCGCCTGCTCCCGGGTTTAAAACATTTTTGAAGTCTTCTCGCTTTAAATGTTAAAAAGTAACACAATTATTCTTCATCGGAATTTTATATTCTTTTTCATAATTTAACATTAATTCTAAATGCTAATTGTGTGAGGTTGAAAAATTACAGTTCTTTTAAACAGTTATTTTACAATTATACATTTATATAAAAAAATCATTTTACATTTTTGTGTACAATGTCGTGCACACAGTTTTACTCTCCTTACAGTTCAGCTATTATATCAAGAATAATGTTTTATTTTTTAAAAATGAACTCGTGCGAAGAGTCGGTGTTTCAGCCAGTATATGTTTGATGTATCAGTACTGAAGAAGGTATTTTATAAATAATTTCCTTATTACTGAATTTGGCCGCAGTAGCCGAGTGTTATAGGTATCGGATCGTGGCTTGCCTTGTCACGAGTTCGAGCCAAGTACCACTAAAGACCCGCCGTGTAGGGCAGCGATGCACGTTAAATCTGTTGTGAGTTGAAACGTTTTCCCGTGGTGTGGTGTGGTGGTAGTTAGAGAGAGAGGGGTGCCAGCTCAGGTGTCATCCACGTCACTTGACCATGGTTCAAAATTACGTGGTCCGTCGTCAAAAGCCCTCGTGCAGCTGAACAGTGCGACGTTAATATTCAATCCATCAATCTTATTACTAAATTAAGAACAAGTTTAATAATTATTAGGGACTTCCACGGGCTTGTCTTGTAGAGGAAAGTTTTTCAAAGGAAGGTTTAATATCAGAAATTACACTTAAAGAGTTATTTTTCTATATTTAGCTGAGATCTATATTTTGTCTTCAAGGCATCCACTGCAGAAAATTCGGTTTGAAAAAGGTAGGATGTTGAAAATGGTAATAGTATACGAAGTGCTTTTGTTTTCAGTACAGATAATTCCTCATCCACCTCTAACCCAAATTCAAAGAGTGATTTATTACAAAATTGCCTTTTAATTTTTCACTGGATGTGAAATCTATGAAGATTTCTTCAGAAGTTGAGAGCCCTTCTGGAGTATCTTGAAATAGATCCCTAATCCACTCGTAACTTGCTACCAAGCTGTCCTCATCCAGAAAATACTTTTTAAAATTCTTTGCCAGCATAGCTAAATGATTTTACATGTTTTAAAAACAACTTTCACATGTTGTTCTACAGATTTGTAAGTTTTAACACATATGGAGCTGGGGCCTTTTTTTTTTCATCATTTACTTCAGTAGTGGTAAATCCAAAATTTAAGTATTTTTGAGAATATCGCCTTGATTTAATTTTCGGAACCATGCTCGTTCGTCTGTGTACTTGTTGATTCTTTATTATGATCGAATGTTTGCTTACGACTTAAAATGTATATATGATTTTGTTTTAATCTACTGCCGTAAATACTTAATTACCGTGAATTACAATTAACGTGTAAATTAAAAAAAATGTACATTCAAGCTAGATTCGGTAGCTGTAGGATTATCGAGTCGACCAAAGCTGACTGGAATTGTACGAGGAAAAGCATTTTTACATGTTTTGCGCAGACGTCCGATAGATTGCCCAGACTCATGCAAACGTACCCGATAATGCCAGATGTGATGGATATAGAGAGCAACATAGACTAGACTATTTTTCTAATGACATTTCAACTTTGAGAAATGAATGCTGAAGGAAATAAATCTTTAATTACATACATCATTTTGCGATCTGTTCCAATTTAAAAATTAGAGAAAGAAAAATAACATAATTCTAAGTAATATATATTTTAAGTAATTTTCTTAAAATATATATTACTTAAAAGTTACATATACACAAAATTTAATATACTTATCGTATTAATTTGTACGGTTTATAATTAAGATCGTATTGTAACTTTAGCGTCTCTCTCTCAAAGTGCATTTTTATTGCAGTAAATACATTATTGTTGTACAGGGAGGGGGCGAGACAAAAATTATGATTGAAAATTGGGTCGCCAGTATTGAAAGTTTGAGAAACACTGGGTTAATTTATCTTCAACAACAATATTTCAATTCAAAATCACTATAACTCTATGTTTCAATATCTATCTCCTACTGTTCTAACTTTATTATTTCGTTTGACTTAAATACTGAATCTAATCTGCATAATAAGGAATCCTGTCCGCTTTTTGGAGTTGATTGGAAATAGGTAGGGAATTAAATTTCCCTAAAAAGGTCGGTTCAGAAGGTTAGTGATAAAGTTCCGTATAGATTCGTCACATGTTTCACAAAAAACTAAATTTAAAGCGCAAAATTTAAATGTTTGGCTTAAAACGCAGTTTTAAAGCAAAAATGTGTTTTATTTTTCATTTTTTTTAAATGAATAATATTTTCTAATATTTTTTATAAAAGCAATTCTTGTTTATATTTTAGTTATTGAATTTTTACATTTGTTGCATTTGGAATAATTTCTTATTTTTTGATGATGCGAATTACAATAAAACTAATACGCGATCATTTACGCAGACTCAAGAACCATTAAGGGGACATGGTATGATTTACGCAAAAAATTTTTAATTTAAGAATTTTCAAAACTTTTTTGATTGCCTCCTATGCGTGTATACTACGTAAAACAGATTTTGAGCTCAAAATTTCATAAAAAGCTAGCCATTTAATTTTTTTAAGGAAGAAACTTAAAATATGTGAAGTGATTTTAAAATGCTACTCCTCCCCCCCTACAAAAATTTACGGACACGCTTGAAATTGTATTTACAAGTTCGTCAAACTATGTATAACAAAAGTTGGCATGGGTTTTGCAATAACAAGATTGGTATTCGTACAATACTTCTTTTTATGAATGCTTATTGAAAAATTCTTTAAAAATGTATAAATTCTGAGTTTGATTATTTTTTTAAAAAATAAGTATTACTTTGTTCAAAAATGCATACCAACTGTTGCTACATGTACTATTAGCAATAGGTGAAAAAAAATTCAAACCATTTAGGCTCAATAGAAAAAAACCTTAGCATCTTAAATATGAAGACAAACTAGTTATTTTATTTTTCTGAGAAAAGTCAGTTTAAAGCTTTCATTTTCCATAGGGATGTGAATAAAAACGAACGTAAAAGCTATCATAATTCTGCGTTTTTTAGAGCTTTCAAATTTTGTGAGGTTATAGAAAAGTATATAAAAATAATTTAGGCTAAAAAAATTAGATTTGATTTTTTTGACCGACTTCTGCCGATTGAATCGTACTGTGTCTCCTTAAATCAAGGACTGGAAAACTTTAAAACATTAAATTTATTAACATTGAAACATGCAGATAAATTTTCAAATCAAAACATAATCCAACATTTAATCGTGCAAACATCTTAAGAAACAATCAAATCCTTCACTCTATCGAATAAGCAGATCACATGCATTTATATACTTATTAAGAAAAGAACTGATGCCATAGGAGAAATAAGAACTTTTCAAAACTTCATGTAAATTAAATGCGGCAAGATTCAATAGCATCACAATTTACTTATACTTAACTTGGCGGAAATTCCAGTTGAGATAGAAAATTAAGGTAAAAGCAGATTGAAGCTCCATTCTCAACATTTAATTATTTTTTATTTTTCTTAAATTTCCTACCCGATTTACAATACTTTGCATTTATACCGATTTCGAAAATTTTTCAAACAAACTTATTTGCTCCATTACAGAAGTCGAGTTTCTGATGCTTGTAGTGCATTGAGGAAATTGGTTCCTGGTTTGAGTGACAAAACTGATAAAGCAACTGTTTTTGAGCAAGCAGCTAGATATTTAAAGTTCTACAGAGATAAATTTGGAACACAATTTGATCAGGTATGCTTTTTTTCATTGTTTTTATCATCGTATTTTAAATTTTAAATCGAATTAAATGGCTTTTTGTAAATAATATTTAGAAATTCTTAGTTCATAAAATTTCCTCAGATATTCAAAAAATGCGCATGATTTACGTTGATTGGTAACTGTAATGACTACTACTACTAATAATTTTCAGCACTGAAGTGTAGTATAGGGGGCACTTTGGATTGGGCGATTTTGCTTCGGATTGGGCGATTTTGCTTCGGATTGGGCGATTTTTATCTAAATGTCATGGTGGGATAACGAATTCATTCTGGCACACTGTTTAATTTGGTAACCCTTGATTTTTGATTTGTTGTCTTATGCAGATAAGGCCACGTGCTCTTTTTAAAAAATTGCTATTGGTTAATTAATAAAATTGGGGATAATTTCAATTCGAGCAGACAATTTTCACAAATTAACTTTTCCACCTTTCATTTATTTTTCATTTTGAGATTTATTTTCGTCAGTACAGGATATCAGATTTTTTAAACCTATTTTTACTATTCCCTCTTTCTGCTTTTTTGTTTTTTCCTTCGACTTATGCTGAAGGGTATGTTTGAAAGGTACGATTTTCGGTTTTTTAAATAATTTGGAACAAAAGGGAAAATTGAATGTGATACACTGGTGTATGGAAAAAGGATTGATTGCTTCTAGTGCTGAATGTTCGGTTTGCAAGAAGGCTATGCATCTGATCAAGAAGAATTTAACAGACGGATATATTTGGGAATGTCGAAAGAGAGGAGCGAATGGACATCGCATGAAGAAATCTGTAAGGAAGAATAGCTGGTTTGGAAAGAGTAAGCTGAATATGCTTGAAATTCTACAGTTAACGAATATGTGGCTGCAAAAGGCTAATCGTGACTGTTTCTTTTGAACTTAATGTTACGAAGAAAACAGTCACGGAGTGGTTGAGTTTTTGTAGAGAAGTATGCATGGAAAATGTGTGTGTACGAAAGTTTGATGCCTGGAGGTCCTGATGTGATTGTAGAAATAGACGAGAGTATGTTCGGTAAAAGGAAGTACAACAAAGGTAAAGGTATACTTCTTTTTATTTTTCATTAACATTTCTTCATTTTTAGTTCAAAATTACAATTTTTAAGTTCTTGGAATACTTACCGTTAAATTATGTGGCTTGGCTATTGAATCCGGTCGCCAAAAAAAAAACCCATCGCCGAATAAAGTACCTTGGCGATCGCTTTTAGTCACCAAAAAAAAAATGACTGAACCAAGTGCCCCCTCCCCCTTCCCTATACTACACTTTAACCAAATTTTTTAAAAACAAATTCATATATCATAGAAATAATATGATTGTGTTACTTTTACGATTATAATATACTAAATATTTTTTTCAGGCTTATTGTGAACGGTTTTTTCAAGACAGAAGTTGAATGAACTTGAAATGTTTTCTGTCAAATGTTTTCTACCTCATTATTTTTGATGCTTGAAATTCTATTACAATAATGCTTAGATATAGGCAAGGTGCATGAAATTTCAAACGAGGAGTGAAGCTTATAAATGACACGTGAAAGGGATAATTTCTGTATAAATGTAAGTCTTTTTTTCTCTTAAGAATCCTGTTATAAGAAAAATGTATACCGCATCAGTGATGGTATTATATTTGAAAAATTACTATATTTATAAAAAGAGGATCATATACATCCTTCATTTTATATGTATACAGCAATATTCTAGTATTACTATTTATTGGCAAAAAACCTGTTTGACTTTTGTAATTGTAAAATTTTCGATTTGCCTCTTGAAAAAAGGGCAAAGTATTTCTTTACAAAAAATAAACGAAATAAAAAAAGTCCTCTGACGTTTATTTAATTTTTTAAAATTCGTTTATCATATAAAAAGAACACAATTCACAAAGACACAATTACGAATACCGTTTTTATTCCAATTTAAGCCGCGTCTTTTTTCTAATGTAATGCTACTGAAAATCGTGTGCGGTTAGAATAGGAGGCGAAAAAATTTGTTCAATGGGAGAAATTAAATATGATACTGATGGTTAGAGCATTTACAGACTCATGTATGAACTTAAGTTTTTAATAATTAAACTAATTACTCACTTTATTAGTTCTCATTAAATTTTTTAAAAAATTTCTTAGATGTTGGATATCGATAAACTATTTCACACTATTTTTTAATTTTTCACAAAATTGTGTTCGGAATTTGGGGGTGTGGTTTAAATTCGAATAAATACTGTAATTACTTTTTGGTAATTATATATTCATTAAACACAAAAACTATGCACATGAGATTTAGTGACCTTGTTTGTATATAGGGGTATCGTAAAGGCTTAATTATTACTAAGAAATAATTCAAATGTCTAGATAAAACTTGTTATGCATGTGATGCTTTAAAATACAGCTATTAATGCTGACTAGTTGCATGGCCGGGTGTTGCACGGGCTATCTCTACTTTTATAAGTTTTCCCTTTCTTTCACAAAATCAGAACTTCTAATACTCATTTTCAAAATGACTTCCAACCCCCTCCCCCTCTCCACCGCTTAGCCCGGCGTTGATCGGGCTTTCTCTTTTCTTCGTGACACCAGCATTTCTATGTATAACTAAAGTAAAATGTGAAAAATAAAAGTGATAAAAGTGTCAAATTTTTTTTTAAAAAAAGGTAGTTCTAAATGTTGCAATAAATATATAAAGATTATCTTTATTATTATATTTTTCAAAGATAATTTAACATTATGTGCATGAAATATTTTTCATATTCAAGACATTTTTATAAGATGTGGTATGTAAATGAAGAAATGTATTACAAAATTGCATTATGTTCAGTAAAACAAAGGAAAAAAATATTTTTAAATGCATTAAGAGGGAGGGTCCATCTATAAACTTCCTGTAATGGCAAAATTTTTCAGAATAAAAAAATGCTAACACTCATATGTGCTTTGATAAAATAGACATGACAAATGAAATTGATAAAAGTGTTCGTTTATTGTATTATTTTTAATATTAAAAATTACCTTTTTTTTAAAAAAAAAGTATGTGGAATTTCAGAACGTCATTAATACCTTAAAAATAATTTTTTTTTTTTTATATAATATATATATATATATATAGATAATTTTATTATATTAATTTTTAAATATTTTGAAAAACCTTTGAAAAAAAAAGAAGTTCCGAATTTTCCACTGGAAATAAATGATCTTTCCGAATCTCCGCAGATGGCGCCACGTGCATAATAAATGCATTTTAAGGTTTTTAATTAATATCTTTTTAACTAATTGGAATATCGGAATATAAATGGTCAAAACGGATTCCTCGGATCACACAGCTACAATTGAATATTTTAATTGCAAGTAATCAATCGCTAATCATACAGACATTAAACATAATTACATAATAAATGTGAATAAAAGATTATAATAAAAAAGTATGAAACAAAAATAAAGAATGTAATTAGAATTATTTAATATATCGCAAAAGAGAAAAAAGTTGAAAAACACATTTTTTTGAACCGTAATTTTTAAGATATTTTATCAATCTTTGTACAGATTACGTATAAAAAAGCAGTTAATGAAAACCATTTATAGTGTAATTAGTTTGGATTGTTAAGAATGTGTTACATTCAAAGAGAGAGAAATTCTGCCTGAATGTTTTTTATTAAAAAAAATAGCGAACCATTCCATAAATTAAAAAAAAAGTAGGTAATTTTTAAATTTATTTTGAAATAGTTTTAAACATTTCTTTACGTAAGTATTTTTTAAAAAAATATTTCGTTTGTTTTATCTGTAATATTTATAATATAGATAAAACTTCAAATTCCCGAAATATATATATATATATATAATATATATATATATATATATTGGTGATTAATACCTTTAAAATAAAAATTTATTTTTTCAATATCCCGTTTCGTTATTCCTCTTCAAGTTCGAACCTGGGAACTGCCGTTTTAAAAAGCAGCGCCTTAATCAACCATGCAACGTTTTCCTTCGGTTAGAACCTTAAAATAATCTTTAAAATATCGGAAGACTTTTGTGTTTTTAATTAATATCCTTTTAACTAATTGGAATATCGGAATATAAATGGTCAAAACGGATTCCTGGATCATTCGCTAAATTTTGATACCCTCTGCTAGTTTCTACGTCTTGTGGTTCTTGAGAAAATTGGGAAATATACATAGATACGTTTGTTTACCTACGAATTTTAATAGTGTAGATTGGTTGGGTTCTAAATGTTATGGATTGAAGTAACTAGCAGTATGGAAAAACATAGAGACGTAATGTAATTAAGTTCCTTTATTTGAAAGGCTACAGAACTGGTAAATCCACAATGAAATCATAGTTATTTATCGAAATGATATCCCGTCTTATAACACTGTTGTAAGGTGGAAAAGGAGTTGCTAAACTAGCCGTACATGTTCCTGTTGTTGTTACTTATGCCATCTGATCGACAGTAACATCGGATCGAGGTCCACGAAATTCATCGCGGCTAAGGGCAAGAATTTTACGCCTGTCGTTAGCTTTAGCTTTGAGCACCATTATGGTGACAGTATGATTCTGCTCGGTACCATTCCAATTATGAGGGAGAACACCCAAGGGGTAGTCAGGGGTCTCCCACCTCTCTTCCTCCCACCAATCTCACGAGAAGATTTGCGGCATGACGGCTACTTAGAGTACCCCTATGCCACGAAGGCAGTGTACATTTACAAACATCCATGCTGTCTTCGGGATTCGAATTCAGTCCCTACGGCACCGCAATCAGCGTTACTAACCACATGTTGCGTAGTTCCTTACAAAGGATCAAAAAGGGGGAAATTACCACTCACTGACGATGCTGCCGCAGAGAAGTGGAGGATCCTATTAAACTGGAGAACAACCATCCAATCTTAGTCTCATTAGTATGGAATAAATTCAATAATTTTGTTAGTATAATTCAAAATAAAAATTCTTGTACTTTATAAATATGTATAATAATTGACTTAAACTTTTTTCACAATTAACTAAACTCATTAAGCCCGGTGGCTGAGTGGTAGTGTTTCGCACTTTCACGCCACAGGCCCGGGGTTCAAATCCCGGACTGGATAAAGTTGACTCAGCCTTTCGTCCCTTGAGTGGGTCTATAAATAAATACCAAGCTCGCTTGGGGACTAAACACTGGGGGTTTTGCATCAGACTGACCACCTGATCGGAACATCTGCTCTTGCACCTCAGTACCAAGGTCACGAATACTGAGGTGGGCACAGTAGTCCTTGGCCCTCATGGGCTGTTGTGCCCCTGAGTTTGGTTTAAATAAACGTGCTAAAAGTTTGAGGTGTTCTCAACACCCCGCGTCTAACGATGCAGCAAAAACAGGCGCGAGTGATTCTAGGGGAAGACGTTGAATTTTTAGAGTAATACGAAGATGTTTTTTTTTGTTCACATGATAATTATGAATGAATCTTGAATCTATCAACACGATCCAGAGAGCAAAAATATAACAAAAAGTGGAAGCACAGTGACTCCCTTTCCACCAAGAAGATTGAAAGGCGAAGACTGCAGGGAAGGTCATGCTGTCTGCTTTTGGTAACTGTTTTGGAGTCATCTTAAGAGACTACATGTAGGAGGGATAGATCATCCCCAGTGCCTATTAATGCATACTTTTTGAACAAATTGCGTGATGCTCTGGTCAAAAAACGCGGTATGAGAACCAAAGCCGTCTGTTTTCTGGGCGACAATGCATTGTGCGACAGAGAAATCAAAGTGATACAGTCTTAAAATTTTACCACTCCCGCCCTAATTGCTTGATTTCGCCCTAAGCAGTATTTCGTGATTCGCTGAGAAAACGCTATTGTGGGCTTAGAGATTTGACTACACAAATGATGCGATTCACGAGATGGTAAGAGTGTAATGGTTGTTGAGACAATCTACTGAGTCTTATAATAGCGAGCATTGGAAGATTCAGAAACACTAGAAGAAATGCCTGACTCTGAAAAGTGACTTTGTCGAGAAGTCTTTAGAATAGAAAATAAAAATTAAATTTTATCTTGGTTATTTTTTAGAAATAATTAAAACATCTCACCATATCTCGTCGAATACGAAATATTGTAAATTTTGTTTTTAGCGAGTTGAATAAAAAATTTTAAATTGGATACCTTATTTTAGTTTTACTATGTTTTATAAAGCTGTCTCAAACACAAGGTTGTGAAGAAAGATTTAACCCGCTTTTAGGATCCAGATCTTTCCTTTTAAATAGGAAATTTATTAAATAATGAATACAAGAAAAATAATAAATGAACAAAAACAAAAAGTATCTAATAACAGATAAGTCTAAAATTTATAAGTGTATTTGAACATAAAGCAAATAAATATACATTATAATTTAGAAAAAAATATTATTTATAAATTGAAAAATGATATAGAAGACAATTATAGAGTAAACAGAAATTCACAAAAGCATATCTAAAATATCCATAAATTTAAATTAAAAATGAAACCAAATGAAGGATGGATGTCAACTAGAAAAGAGGAAATTGCATTATTAAATGCGTACAATCTATAATAAAGGCATCATCTGTGTAAAATTTTAAAACTATTTTAAAAATATTCAAATGGAATAAAAAAGAGAAATTGACTTAAAAAGTGTAAGAGGGAATTATATTAAGAAAAGAGGATTAAAAATATTTATTATTATTTATTTTCTACAGTTCTCTGTTTTGTTTGTGTATCTCTCTATTTTTGTTTATTATATTTTTTATTAATAACAAACTTTTCATTTGGATACATAAAAATCCAAAATTAATATACTGGCGAAATAGATTTTAAAATAATTAAATGCTTACAAAGACACCAAATAGGTTAAGATATTGTTACATATTCTGAAAGAAATAAAATGTTGGTGGAGCCAAAATGCTGGAACTCTTAGTTCATAAGTGGCTATTTGCTATTTCTTTTAATACACATATGTAAAAAATCTGTAACAATAAAATGAAGTACAATAAAATAACAACGAAGAATTCATCCAATTCTTGTGGGGAGAATAGAATGTTCCCTAACACAGAAAAAATCAGCAAAAGATTGATGAAAAACCACCACAAATTGAACTCAAGTAGGCACACATAAGGCGAGAGCAAACATGCGTGCCAACTCTTTAGAAACGTCGCCGATCAAACTGACCAGAAGAGAGAGAGAGAGAGAGAGAGAGAAAAGTTGCCAAACGAATCAATTACCCCCAAGCACAGTATCCAGCGCGTGTCTGAGACCGATCTAATCAATTGCGCTTTGTTTCTTCCCCACAACCGTTCTCTTCCGACAACAGAAACGACCGTTTGCTTTTCCAGGAGCATCCAGCGTTTTTTGTTGACACGTCCAGCGCCATGGCAACCCAATGCCTCATGCTCATATGAATCCCTAGCAGTCGCTAACCCCTAGAGACAGATTTGAAGGCGGTCATCCTTGCTAAACGTTTCCAACTCAGATTGAAAGGTGTTTCAATTTACGGTTCCTATCAGTGCATTGATTTTGGGAGTCGGATGCATTTTTAGTTCTAGTCCGCTTGCCATGAAGAGTTAGTTGAATTTCTTGCCTCTGAGAGTAGTAAGTTTCTATTTTCTCCCTTTTGCATTAAATTCCTTTTTGTTTTTGTTTTTGCTTAAAACTTTTTGACATTGATTGATCGAGTTTTGTAAAGCTTGGTGGCTATCGGGAATTTTAGGTGAACCGCATTTGCATTTGTTGAGGTTATTTTGAAAAGTTAGCCGAAATGTTCAACTTGTAGATTGATGTATGGTTTCATACATGATTCAGTTAAATATAACATATATAATGAGAATGAACAATTATGAATTCTTCCTTATATGAAACTTACGAGCCTTTTTCTTTATCAGTTAAAGTATCCGACTACGTTCGGAACCGTGATTTTGCAAAGCGCATAAATAGATAATTTTCATGATATTTAGTGTCACTTATATTAGAATATATGAATAAAATTGTTTTAAGGACATTTTGACAAAAAAAATTAATTTAAATATAATATTTTGACAAAAAATTAACTTAGAATAATTTTTTCCAAATGTTCTCCTTTTGTGAAAAATGCTTCTAAAATAATAATATTTTGCCTCTATATAGCTCAGACCTCTCTACAGAGGCTCAACTAGAATTTTTGAAATATATAACTTAGAAGTGGGTTTATTCATATTTTACGACAACAGAGGGGAGCAATTTGAAGAAAAAAACGCCAATAATTATTTCAATTGGTAGTAACTTTGAAAATAATGTGAATTTTTCAAAAAGTCTAGTTGAGCCTCTGTAGAGAGGTCTGAGCTATATGCAGGCAAAATATTATTATAACAGAACCATTTTTCACAAAAGGAGAACATTTGGAAAAAAATTATTCTAAGTTAAATTTTTTGTCAAAATATTATATTTAAATAATTTTTTTGTCAAAATCTCCTTAAAACAATTTTATGCTTGTATTCTAATATGAGTGACACTAAATATCATGAAAATTATCCATTTATGTGCTTTTTTAAAATCACGGTTACGAACGTAGTCGGATACCTTAAGTTTATGAAGAAGGATCACAAAACATAACTTTTAATTTTTAGGCGTGAAGTTGCTCAATTTAAATTAATGTTTAGGTTTCGATTAGATTTTATTGTAAGGTATATATATCCTCAAAAAAGAAGAAATAAATATATTACTGATAGAAGAAAAAGGTAAAACGGAGAATTTGTTTCAAGAACTATTCGTAAGAAATTGGTTATTTACGTGAAATTAAGGAAAAATGCCGAGATAATTGCCTCGGCGATAATTAAAAACATATTTAAATTGTATAAATCTAGAAATACACACTTGTCTTTTCACTGGTTTTACTGAACTATTTCCTTGGGGTTTTTTTCCATCCCAAACCTTAAAATGATAAATCAGAAATAATTAGTTTTAAAAGTGTTTGTCAGTAAATTTTATGTTGTGAATATATTTACCTAAAAAATTTGTATGCTATTCATTGATACAAAACAAAATTATCTCTCTAAGTAAAAAAAAAATGTTTTTCGTGATGCTGTAATAAATTTATTAAAATGTGATGCAGAGATTTGAAATTAATTTTTTTCCCTACTTACAATACATTGGAAAAAAACGGAACAGTTTTAGAATTTGAGCAATGAGTATGAACAGATGTATAATTTGCAAATACAATGGGGATTTGTCATTAGGGGTGTCGTTAGGAGATTTGTCATTAGGTAGACAAGGGGGTAACCCTCCCCCCAATACCTCTTAAAATTATTATTGATGTAAATAGCTTCATGAAAAAAAATTGTTTCAAGTTTATTATTTAACACTTATAAGTATTATTGATTATGAGCTCTAATTGAAATTTTTTTGTCTATTAGGAACTGTAAATAAGTTGACACAAAAAAGTATATTATTACTATATTTATACAGTTAGTTAGCTGATAATTATATTTTTGTTTTTCCGTCTTACACCAAAGATTAGAAAACTTTAACTGGAGAAAGAATATCTAGGAAAACATTTTTTTAATAATGCATTAAGGAGAAAGCCTCTTGAAGTATCAATTTTAGACATACTTTCAAAAAATAATTTATTGTTATTTTATGATTCAGACGCTATATTTTCAATGCATTTAATATTAAAACACTCCCTGGCTGGGCAAGGTCGACTCAGCTTTTCATCCCTTCAATGGGTTGATAAATGAGTATTAAGCTTGCTTGATGACTAAACACTGGGGGTTTCGTTTCAGACTGACCACCTGATCGGGACATCTGCTCATGCACTTCAGCGCTCAATGGTCACGTATACTGGGCTGGGCACAGTATGCTCTGGCACTCATGGGCTGTTGCACCACTGAGTTTGAGTTAAATATTAAAATATTATGGCTTAAGTTTCTCGCCAATAAAGCTTTCTTTTGGAGTAAAACATTTGAAAGTGTTAAATTTTTAAACACTTTAAAACAATTACTTAGTTTTTATTGGGAGATTATTTTCAAAACGTATCTAACAATTTTGTATAGTACTAAATTATAATTTGGTATCAGTTGTAAGAAGAATAAAAGCAAAAAACAACATAGTGATCTTTAATAAGAAGCTTATTTTTCGTGTTCTATTTTCGAAATATTTGAATGTTTTACAGAAAATATTAAAATTAAAAAAGAAGACAAAAGTAAAAGTATTCATTAGTAAAAAAAAGCTCTCTCTAAACACCTGAACATATAAATGGATCTAATTTTAATTCTATATTTGTTGATAAAACTTCTTACAAAACTTCTAAACAGTAATTTCTTAATAAAAGACTAAAAATCGTTTTTTTATGTTGTTTTTAATTTAACATTCAAAATTACTTATCCAATACTAAACGTTAATAGGTGTCGCAATTTTTAATTAGAAAATATTATGTTTCTATGCAACAGAATTCCTTTTACAGTTCTTAAAGAAAATATATGTCCAAATAAAAAGGAATTGTGACCTCATCTTTATTATAAACAACAAAAGCTAGAAAGGAGTTAACGCGCATAAAAAACGCACATCAACAATATTTGCAAGACTTGTTGCATGGGAGTGGTGTTGCACATGGAATTTTTTGGAGTTCAAAATACTAAAGTTGACGAAGCATGGATGTGAAGAGAGAGAGAGAGAGAGAGATTCAAACTCAGATGTCAGCTTCATCATTTAATCATAATTTAAACTTCCAATGCATATCCAATATTTCATAAAAAACTGAACGTTCCACAATTGGAAAATTCAAATTAGTTCTTATAAAATCATAATGCATAAAACATATCAAATTAATTTAAGACAACATAAGCTATCTCAATCTAGGTGTAAAAAATTTTACTACCATTCAAGGTATATTTAGTGCATTTTTAGATATTAATGTATGATACCGTTGACCAATTTCATTAAATCAATAGATGTCACCAAATACCACGATAAACCATTTCTGCTCTTGTTCGAACACAATAATAACGATGACAGCATTTGACGTTATTTTTTTAAATTGGCGACATCTTTTGATTTTGTGAAATTAGTCAATGGTATAATATGCAAGTATATCGGTAAATAGATCATTTTTAGAGTCAAAATGTATATTAAATAACTATCGCAAATGGTGTATATGTGACAGTAAAATTCAAATCAAAATAGTAAAATGCATGAATTAAGGTAAAATAAAAGAATTTGTGTGAAGATCCATAATGTTATCGATACAAAATTATGAGTTAGTATTCTTTTTGGATAGTTTGCTTGATTTGGTAGCTTTGCAATCCTTTATATTAATTAAAACAAGTAAATTACTATATTGATTACTGTCTGATCACTTCATATAACGTCATATATTAGATTACATCATTTGTTTGCTTTCTACTTAATTGCTGAAATGTCATATTTGCTGAGTCCTAAGCGAATCTAATTCAATTTTGCCCTTTTTAATTTACTTCTTCTCTCTCTCTCTCACATTATATATATATATATATATATATATATATATATATATATATATATATATATATATAATGTGCTTCATTTTGTTCAAAGTCGCTATGAAAAAATAAGAATACATTAAATACTCTAGGCATCAGATAATAATTTAGGGTGCTTTTTCCCAACTTAAATATAGCTGCAATAGTTCAGTTATCAAGATCGCTGTTCGAAATGTGTGTTCGAATCCCATTCCCACTAAAAGTCATAATACGGAAATAGGGCTTATTACGTTTAATAATCGTGAATTCAAGTGGAATGGGACTTTCAATGGGACTGAGAATATGTAAGTCAGGAAAGTAAGTTTTCAGGTCTGGTGTTGCTTGACCATGGTTCCCAAATTAAGGCAAGGAATTCTCATATTGTTTTTAATGCATTATAAATTTAAAATTTGGTTTTAGATCTTTAATATACGAGTAAGTTATCAAATACAGCTTCATCAAACAATATTAATATTTCGAATAGGAAAAACTACATGAATATTTCTTCCTTATATATAAGACTTTTATAAGCAAATTTATTTCTATGTTTGATTAGTATGTTAATTTAACTGAAACTCTTCTATTTTTTTGTTTGTTTCTTTAAATATTATTCATATGTTCTTAATTTTAAATCTAGAAAAAGTATAGAAAACTGTTTCTTATATTTAGTCCTGAGACCCAAGCATCTTTGAATGATAAAAGCAAGGATGGAACTTTAGCATTCTGGTAATATCCTGAGTAATAAAAACCAAATATTAATTAGGTTTTACAGAAAAAACGATCGTTTTTTTTATATTTTCATTTTTAATGAAAATACAGCATTAATTATTACTCTCAAATTTCCTAATCTATTCGAAGAATTATTACCTTTATCGGGATATTTTAACGAAAAGATTATTATATTGATTTTTCACGCAATCCTGTGCCCTATATATCTTCAGAAAATGTCCTTGTTGTTCCAGTTTTCAGGTAGAAACTGAGTTATACAAAAGGTTAGCCAGGTAAACAAGTGTAAGAAATGAATTCTTGATTCGATTTTATTTAATTTTGTGTTCTTTCCGTTTCCATAGCTACAATTAGTCATAACATGAAGCACAGATTTGTTTATTACTGACTGGAACATTTGTTACATTTCAAAAACCTTTACAGAATGCAGAAATACGTGAATGATGGAGTAATGCTCGTTCTAAAATAGGAATATTCACCCAATGGGTTGGTCAGTGACATGACTTTTTTGTTTCTGTAAACAGAATTATTACTACAGTTGTTTCTGTAATAATTAAAAAATAGAGATTAAATAAAAGTACTGACAGCTCATAACTATGAATGATTACTAAAATAACATAGATTTTAAATAGAGAAGAAAATGAAATAATACATTTAATATAATTCATATTTTTAAAGACAATAATCATATGTTTAACATAATAATTTTTTTAAGCAGAGCAACTAGTTGAAGATTCTATTGTAATATTAAGCTTAAGGTATCCGACTACCCTAAAACCCTGATTTTTTTAAAGAATTGACAATTTCTTTCTTTCTTTTTTTCTTTTATTTTATAGGGAATCTTATTAGCTTTGTAAAAAAACCAAGTGCCTTTTCTCCATTCACTAGAACAAAAACTACAAGTGTTTTAGTAAAAAGCAGATGCCATAATTTTACATAAGATGTCAAACTTTAAAATGCGTTTTACTCGAAATGTGTTTTTTTTGTTTGGAAAACCTCAAACGGGGACAGCCGTTGCTCAAAAAGATTTTAAAATAATTTTCTGAAACACTCTTTTTTGTGTATGTTCTGTATAAAAATAAGAGTGTTTTAACCATCAGATTTATCACAATCACTGTTTTATTACAAAATTTACAGTTATTTATGTGAATATAATCAAAGTTTTTTTAAGTATTTTCATATAATAACTAAGATAAAGTGCTCAAGTTTTTGTAAAAATTAAAATATCTCTTATCCTTAAGGTCATTTAAAAAAATAGCAAAGTAATACATCAAAATTGAAAAATTGAGATTTTGTTCAATTACTATTTGTACAAAGCGGGCCCCATTTATGTAGTTTTTTGTCATTTTTTCCCCATTTAAGAAGTAATAATTTATTTTTCTCTTCTTAACCTTAGCCTTTTTTTCTTAAAATGTACTAAACAAATCTAAAAACCACAAAAAAATCTCCATATCTCCATTTTTTTAAAAAAAAAGTTGTTGCAAGTAGTCGAATACCTTAAGTTAAAAAATATTTTTGAATTAAGTTTTCCTTAAATAGGGCTTTATAGGGTTTTGAATGTTTATAGAATCTCGTATCTATCAAATTATTGATAGATGTATTGTCTTAATTTACATTTTATAATTGTGTATTCAAATTTTATGAAATGATACTTTACAGAAAAATGTAGAAAACTGTAGAGTTCAATTAAGTACTGTCCAAATTAACATTTTTATCCCCTTGCGAGATTTAAACTATTTTTTTCTAATTTAACTAGCTTTTCTGCATTCTTAGAGGAGAAACAGTCCTATGCAGTTTTAATATTGTGTGCATAAACCAGGACTTTCATAAACTATATTTCTTATTTTCCACCTGAGTAAACTTTACGCTATTCCTATCCTTTTTTTTCAGAATTATTTCAGTAATGTCTAACCTAATTTAATCATTTTTAAAAATATATTTGTATAAAATGTTCTATCTTATGAACAGAGATGTGAGTTTTAATCTCAGCAATTCACAAAAAGTTTATTCCATTAAAGAAATTTTTTTTTGGCATTTTTCTTGCAAATGATATTTTTCACATCTCTATGGGCTTTAAGTTCTTAAAATGAGACAGAAAATAATTTTCCAGCTGTATATGGTATTTTATTACATGAACTTGCAATATAAAATTTCGATCCAGATATAACAAATTTATTTAAAATTGAGTTTCTCTTTCAACTAAAAGCAATCGAATATCCATTGCAGTTCTATTTTCAATGTTACTGAAACTCTTCGTCTTGGTGTTACTTCGACTAAAATGTATTATACAATGAACTAATACACTTTACTTGAAAATATCTCTAATCTTTGAGAGAAGTGTAATATTTTTTAAAAAAATTTCTTATTAAATCCTACAGCAATGTTAAAAATACCTAACAGGTGGTATTTTCTATATTTTACTGCCATGACCATTTAATTTTTATATGGATATAAAATTAGCACTTCCTTAGTTTTTTTTCAACATGAGAATAAAACTAAATCAGCGTTTCTCAAACTGTGCTGCACGCTCCCTTGGGGGGCCATGATAACACTACGAGGTGGGGGGGGGGGCGCAAGAATATTGAAAAGTCAAAAATGAAAGATTATTTTTTTTTAAAAAAATATTAATTTGCTGAAAGTAAACAAATAAAATACGTTCTGACATAATAAAAAATAAATACACATTTACACTGATATAATATACTTAAAAACGTATCAGTACTGCACAGTGTATTTTATAAATAATTTAGCAATACTATGTTAAGAACAAGTTTAATAATTACCATTACCCCCATGGGCTTGTCATATACAAAATTATATACAAAAATTAGCACTCATCTTAATAATTTGTACGGTTTATAAATAATCTCTAAACTGCGGATTAAAACGTAAGTGATTTGCTCCCTAATGCCACTGTTTTCTACGTAGGCTTGGATATGTAGTGTATTGGGGGGAAGGAATAAATAAGTAAATCCTCTAAAGTAAGTAAATCATTCACAAATACTGTGAATGTCTTTCTATTGCATTACAAAGCCTTTGGAATAATTTTACGAATGGCAGTGCACAGAAGAAAAAAAAAATCGAATTTCGGAAAGACGTATATATACGCCCAGGCAATTAACGCTTTGGCTGAGTGAGACGTTTATATACGCCTGTGGCACAAAAGAAGTTAAAGTCGTATTGTAGCTTTAGCGTCAAAGTATAACTGAAGTAACTAGCAATACCTGAATAATAGTAATAGTACTTAGTAATGTAACTTAAGTATATATATATAATAGTAATAACTTATAACTTAGTAATAGTAATGACTTAAAACTTATAGTAATAGTAATAACTTATAAATTAGTAATAGTAATAACTTATAACTTAGTATATATATAGTATATATATATATATATATATATATATATATATATATAATAGTAGTAACTTATAACTTAGTAATAGTAATAACTAAAGGAAAGCGTCAAAGTATAACTAACTAGTATAACTGACTAGTATAACTGAATTCAATACATTATTTTATGGAGGACGGCGCGATGAAAATTATGATTGAATGTTGGATTACAAATGTTGAAAGTTTGAAAAGCACTGAACTAAATGAAATAATATAAAAGGATTTTTCAATGCACAATCTAGTTGCACAGAAAATCACAAAACATTTTCAAACATAGGATTCCATACCTTGAAACGAAATACCATAATTTTATTTCACCTTCTTCGTATTTCGAAATTGGACAATTCTTTTTTAAAATTCAGCACTTTTTCACTTTTTGAATATTTTTAAATAAACAGAAATAAAAGAAATGTGTTTGAAAAACTTCTCTACGGTTAAATTCCTGAGCCAAATAACAGAGAAAAAAAGCAAAAATAGTTAATCACGTCAGGACAGAAAAAAAAACATTTAAAGTTGGGAATATGAAACTCTTCTTAATTGGAAACTTTAGGGTAACTGTTTAAAATGAGAGAGAACGACATGGAATGGTATGCACCAAAATATCTGTAAAAATTTAAAACCAAAGAAAAATTTCTTTCATATCACAGAAATCTTTGATGGAATAAAAAATTAGAAGGTACAGAAAATTCGCATAATGTGTTACTTTTTAACTATAATGCATTTCATTTCCTACTTTTATTATCTTTCTAGCGATTTAAAAAAAAGATTTGGGGTTAATCGTAATTTTGGTGGAAATGTATGCAATAACATTATTCCTACACTATTATTAGTGAAAAATATAGAATACATGATTCGATTTAGCTTCACACGAACACTCTACTTTTCCGAGACACATTTATCGCTAATTAGTAGTTTTGTTTCTTTTTAAGGTCAGAGTTTCTAATAGACGTGTATCTAGTTATAGTGTATAATACTCAGATTTAAAATAAAGTTTTTAGGTCATTCTCAGCTATTATATTGAGTGAAAGATTAACATTTTTGCTGCTTTCATGTTCATTTTTAGTTTTTGCACTGTCATGGATCAGAATTTGAATAGAGCGTGTCTATCTCTCCCACTGGAATGACCCTAACTCAATTCGTCTGCATAAATTGTAATTTTTTCAATTCCTACTATTAGTTCACAATTTCCCAATACATACCTTGTTAAAATTTTCAATCGTTAATAAAATACATTTTAAAGCGCTCAATTGAGCTTAAATTTTATATACAGGATTATTTTTTTATGACAATACGGTAATTTAGTTATAGTTAATAAAAATAATTGATTCAAACTAATCATTCAAATAATCACAGATACAGCCACTTGGCATCATCTTTAGTGACTTAGCAACCATTTTGGTGACTTGTGTCAAAACTTAAAAATGTTTTTTTTCTCACATTATAAAGCGCTCATTTGAGCTGAAATTTCCTTTACACGATTGTTTTGGGTGACTATACGATAATTTAATTATAAGTATTTAAAATTAATTGACTGAAACTAATTATTTAAAGAATTATAGATACATAATCACGTTGGCTTCATTTTTAGCGACTCAGGACAAAACTTTAAAAGATTTTTTTTCATACATTTTAAAGCATTCAGTTGAATTGAAATTTTATATTCACGATTGTGTTTGGGATGACAATACGATACTTTAATGATAATTAATAAAAATTATTTTCCACTTAATATTGTGATTCTGTCATACACATTTATACATAAACATATTTATATTAATTATAATTATTTGATAAAAAATAGTTAAAATAAATATTTCTTTGTTGACCTGAGTAGGAATTGACTTAATTATTTTTAAATATTATTTTATAATGAGAGTTAACTAGAAACACAGGTATAGAACGGATTGACATGGATATATTATAGGAATTGACGTCAACTGTGGGTAAATTGCATCCAGATATTTAGATGATGAGTGATAAATGTTCAATGTATGCCCTATGTTTTTCAAAGAAAATATTATAATTACAACAAGCACGAAATATATATTAGAAGTTAATTTGGAAAAAGCTTACAAGAAATTGTTAGTTATTGCGAAATGCTTGAACTTTTTTAGTGTTGAATAACAATAATGCTTGCAGATTAAAGTAATTAATACAAAATGGTAAAAAGTTTTAAAAATAATAGGCTAAGATAACAGACTTTTAAAGAAAAAAGAAATTATTTGTTTTGTTTCTCGAAATAAATTATCTTTTCTTCTGTAACACATCTCAACATTGAAAAGTTGCATGAATATTAAAAATAACAGAAATTTGAAGTACCTGACTACGTTTGAAACCATCATTTTACAAGGGTCTTTTTATTATTATTATTATTATTATTATTATTTACATTTAGTGTCATTTCAATAAAAAGAAAGAGAGAAAAAGTAAAGTAATTTTGACCAAATATATACCTATTATTATTTCAATTCATAGTAACTCTAAAAATAATGTGATTTTTTGAAAAATCCTAGTTTGGGTTCTGCCGAGAAAAGTCTTAGCTATATATAGACAAAATATTATTATTGTAGAAGTATTTTCCATAAAAGGAAGATGTTTAGAAAATATATATATGTCCCTTTTCCCTTCATTTTCATTTATACACCTTGCAAAATGACGGTTATGAATGTTGTCAGTTACCTTGTTGCACGAAACGACAAATTTACAAAGGGAAATTATTAACTATTAGTTACTACAAGTTGTGTTTAATTTAGCAGTTTATCAGATAACTCATGTTGAAACAAATTTATGTACTGTTAGTAATTAATTATTGTGCCCATGTTATTTTACACCCCAAAAATATTTTTTACTAGTTTTAATCCTTAATTGTTAAATTTAGGGATTATCAGTTATATTTTATCGAATCGATACTATGCATGCTATGTTATGAAATCTTTCTGGATGAGGATTTACTTTAGAATTTAATAACGTTATTAAGTCTGGAATGAACTATATAATATAACGATATTAATTATTGATTTTCCACCCCGGAAAAAAAGGCACGATTAGTTAAAAAGTAATAAAAAGTACATATTTTAAGTCTTTTTTGTTATAGAAATAATTTCGTATATTAAGTTTGCTTTCAGAGAAAATAAGATATCTCTTCTGATTTTGTGATCGATTATGAAAGGAAGTTTCGGATCACCGTTTCTCATCTATTCCATAATTCATCGGTTCGATGTCCACAGACTTTCAATTTATTCCTTATCAAAATTTTTGCAGGTGCTGCTGCCAAAAAAGTACTTCAACTTTACAGCAACTTGTAAAATAAACAAAAAAATTCTACAGTCGTATGAAAAATCGTTCAGTCATGTGTGTGTGCATTGGTATGCAACTTTAACTTCGAACTTAAAAACTTTTTGTGAAAGGAGTATAGTTTTTGTTCTAGAATAAGTGATGTGTGGTTATTCGGTCAAGAAAGTAAAGAAATACACATATTGGAGAATAGAAAATAATGTTTGAAAATACATACAAGAATTTGGTGAAAAAATTGAAAATTTATTTTTCGTAAATGTTGAGTCATTATCAAAACTCTATTAAAATTCTTTCCAAAAAATATAAATGATATTAGATAAGTATTTCAGAACTCAGAAAATAAGTTATTAAAAAAATCTATTTTAAAAAGTTAAGCAATTTTTTATTTAAAAGGTGCACTATATCTTTCGTTTCAAAAGACAAATTAAAGTACACTCAGAAAAGAAAATTGTTTCTTATAAATTCTAATAAAATATTAAAGCAATAAACAAGTAAATTTTATTCAACATTATCAGTAGGAGTTATACCTATTATAACTAACAAAATCCTATGTTAAGGACACGGGGAATTATTTCACCGAAAAATCTAAAATTTCTAAAACACATAGCTAGCGTAAACTTAGTGTTAACAAGTATGTGGCAAATTTCTTTTTGAATAGAGTGAGTAAAACTTACATAAAAACATTTGTAGTGTATCTTATGTCTTTATAGAGAAGTAAAAGCAATTTATAACTAAGAACAGCTGAGATTCCAAAAGTTGAGAGAATAAAAAGATTGCAGCAATAATACTTTAAAGCAGTGATGGGCATTACGTCGATCGCGATCTACCAGTGGACCACCAAAACATTTTAGGGTTAACATTAACATTAACCTGAAGAAATTTCGCAGTTAAAAAAAATTAAAGATTAGCTAACAGTACTCAGACTAATAGTCTTCTACTGACTATAACAACAAAAATTAACTTTATATAAAAATGTTTTATTTTTTAATGTATTTTGAATTGTTTCTTAATAAATGCATCATTTGATATTATTTTATTTGGGGCTATTATTATTATGTTTGCATCTTTCATTTTGCTTTAAACGTGGTTTTAAATGTGTTGTATTTTTATTTTAGTTCTGTAGGCAAGTACATATTTCGTGTACTTATTATTAAGTTATAATTATAACCTTTTCCATACCTCACTACACCTACGACACTGGGGAGGGGCACGCACACGAATTTTTCAAGAAGGTCGAAGGCCTACCCTTCTCGTATCATACCCCAATATGTAACCAAATATATATACATTTTTTTTATTTTGTCGATTGTCGGGAGCAAAAAATAAATTAATAAATAAATAATAAACATTAATTAATAAAAAAATAATAATAACAAACACTTAATTACTTTTTTACGTTCTTTATGCATGGAATTATAATCAATCGGGAAAAAAATCAAGGGCTATGGGGGAGGGACCGGACTCATAAACCCCTTCCCCCCTTCTGTGCGTCATTAACACTGGGTGGACCGCAACAGCTTGAAAAAATTAGAAGTAGCCCGTACCCTGGAAAAGTCTGCCCACCCCTGCTTTAAAGGAACAATTAAGCTGATTTATGGTTTGCTTTGGTCCCGTTAGAAATATTTTGAAAACTGTTGGTTGCTCCAGGTAACAAACTTCATAATTTTGAACACGATCAAATGATAAGGATGATATCTGAGTAGCGACTTCATCCTCTTACACCACGACATTTCCAAGACTTTGAAATAAGCAGAAAGAGAGAGATTTAATATATAACATTCTCACAACATGATGGTTTGGAAAAAGCAGGACTCAAGTTCACTACTTTTTGAATATGAGCCTATTAAGTGTCAATCTTACTGTCTAAAAGACGAAGAAAAAAAATTAAAATAATTGAATAATTTTACAATACTTTAAACATCCAGGTTTGATTGACTATTTATAAGCATCACATTTAAAAGTAACATCATATCTATTACTGATGGAACTCATTAATTTTGAGCGAAGATGAAGTGGTGGGGACGACACCCGAGTTTGCGTTATACTCTTAAAATTTCCGCTCCACGTTAATGCGAGAACTTCGAGAGATTTAACCCCGTAGCACGACAGTCTACAAGGAGTGACACACACACAAAGCGAAACTGGTCCAATAAATCATTGTACTTAAAGAATTGGTTCACCATATCACCTTCAAAGTAGTTCCCTTCAACATCCACACACTTCTGTATTCGGTGCTTCTACTGCTGGTAACCGTCCTAGAACGAGGGGTTTGAAAGGTCCTTCAGGAGATTCTCCGTTTTTGCCTGAACCTCTTCAACTGAGGTAAAATGAGCTCCCTTCAAGCAAGATTTAACAGTAGGTAAAAAAAAAAGTCACATGGGGTCAAACCAGGTGAATAAGGACTATGTCCTATCACAATAATGTTTTTGCTGGTCAGAAACTACTTGATAGTAAGAGCGGATGCCTTGTCTTGGTGCAACAGCCATCCATCACTCCTCAATTCTGGCCCTTTTTCCCAATATTTTCACGAAGTCTTTTTAGTACTTTAATGTAGTAATGTTTATCGACAGTCTGACCACTGATGTGAGTAAGAACCCACGCATATCACAATTTTTGGCAATGTTTTGATCTGTAGTCGCTGACCTTGGGCTCCCAGCAGGTTCATCATCTTCCACACTGACCCACCCCCCTGAAAACCTTTTATACTATTCAAACTCATATGCGCGAGACAAAGTTTAATTTCTGTAAGCCTCGGTTAGTATTTGAAATGTTTTCATGGCTGATTTCTTAAGTTTCACTAGAAACTTGATGTTGATTCAACATTTTACCGTCAGAATACAACTGCCCGTATTCCCTCAATGATGCGGTACTTCCAACTGTCATGATCGATTAAGGCGAAACTACCCACATGGATAGAGGAGGTGCATGGGATGACGTCACCAAACCAGTTGTTGCCAACTCCCCTATTTTTACAAGCTACACACTTAAACTCGTTTTTTTGTGTCTCACAACTATTAACACGACACGACAACAACAGCACAATTGTGAATTCCATTGCTACTAAACTGGCGAGGCTACTAAACATGCGAAGTCGATCTTTACGTTTCCAAGTGAAAACGGTCAAAAATTGTTTCAAGACAACTTATGCTGCTTTACCTTGTAATATTTTATTAAGTTGATAGATCTGAAGAAACTAGGGTGAAAAAGACAACGTTGATGCAAAAGTATATCATTCTGTTAAACCTCAGATAGATTTACGAGGGTGTGTCGAAAAATAAGTATCCTCTGTCGATTGTGGTCAGAGTTGTGTATGAAAGTCGAAACATAGAATGAGACTTTAAAAATAAGACAAAATTTTATTTTTCCACGTAAGTATCAAGTACGTTGAGACATTTGTCATACCGTTTGACAAGCTTCAAAAAGCCATCGAGGAAAAAAACTCAGGGCTTTGCATACTGAAGAAGAGTTTAACGTCTGGTTTGACTTCAGCATTGCTTCCAAAGCGACTTCCGATGACATTCTTCTTCAAAGCCGCAAACAGATGAAAGTCACTTGGTGCGAGATCAGGATTGCATGACGGATAGTGTAGAGTGTCCTAACCAAGAGCTGTAATACGGTTTTGCGATGCTGTCGCCGACTCATCCAACAACAATACTCCGTATCTAAGAAGCCCAGGCCCGCTATTCCCGAATCTTCTCTTTCAATTTCGACAGGGTGTCACAGTACCGCGTAGCTTGTTCCTGATGTACTAACGAATGATATACCGGTGTCTTGCGTGTTCATCTGCTGCGTCGTCTTTCGCCCATAGCCGTTAAACTCTTCTTCTGTATGTAAAACCCTGAGTTTTTCTTGAAGGGCTTTTCGAAGCTTATCAAGCGGTATGACAAATGTCTAAATGTACTTGGTACGTATGTGGAAAAATAAAGTTATGTCTTATCTTTAATGTCTCATTCTATTTTTTTGACTTTCATGCATAACTTTGACCAGTAGACAGGGGAAACTTATTTTCCGACTCAACCTCGTAATAGTAAATTTCTAGTTTATATACAAATTAACTGATTGATAGTTTTCTTTATGTATAAATTATTTTTTATTCACTGCACTTCTTTTCAAGCATTTGAAAATTATCATTTGGAACATGTTTTTGTTGTAAATACTTCTTCCCTTTTTATGAAGAATGTTTTAATTTAATTTTTAAGAAAATAAATTTGAATGTTATTTGCCCACAAAAAAAAGAGTATATTCTATAATTCTGGTCTTCGGTTCAAAGTTTCTTTAATTTTAATAAGTACCAAATAATGTTCTAATATAAAATGTAATATTATATTCTAATATAAAATGTAGCTCGGTGCAGTTGGTATATTAATAAATTAAATTTTGAATTTTTATTCCGTAAGAAAAAAATATGATTTCAAAACATTTTGAGACATCTTAAGGCACTTTCTGAAAGTTAGAATTTGTCTGATTTGTGTAAAAGAAAAAAGTTTCTTTTTTTAAATTTAATCAAAAGAATCCTTTTATTTTGACTTAATTCAAAAGTAAGAGAATGAACCTACTTTTACTAAAGTATACGCTAAATTTTATTTTTATGAAAATATATTTTGTTTAAGGAAATAAAATAGTTATATTCTTACAAAACTTTTTTTATATCAATTTTTTAAAATTTACTGATTAGTTTTTTAGTTCTTTGATTGTTTTTATTATAACTTTCATTTACTTTTTCTACCAAATATTCTATTTTTTTACTTTTGAAATTTTTGCTTACAATTTTTTAAAAATCTTCTTGATTACGGATAACATTAAATTCTCGTTCATCTAAAAACAATTTTTTAAAACTTTTTTAACCAAGCGTAATAATTTCCAGTAACTTAAATTTCAAAAGATTGTTCTGAAACTCATACTTTAAAATCGCAGACGATCCATCATAGATTTTTTTCCTTTCTGCTAATGAAGAAGTTGCTGGCTTTTCGAAAATTGGTTTTGAAGCTGATAAGGAAATCTAAACTCTTCACTGTTGATTTATCAGAGATTATATATCTATAAGATCGTCACTGAAAACTTGTATAAATAATCAGTGGAATGTAAATGAAAAAAAAAGAATCTTTACTTTGCTACACTTTATTAACATCTTAGTTTAATCATGATAATGGTATGTCTTGATCGAAAGAGAATTTTCTTAAGTAAGACTTACATATATTCTTTTTACGTCTTAAGTTTTTTCAACCTCATGAGAGCTAATATTAATAGCTATTCTAATAAAAAATCTAAGATCTGTTTTTTCAATAACTTAATTCTAAAAGAACATTTTCTGTTTTTCAATATAGATCGAGAATAAAAGTTTTAGCTATTGTATTTTTCTTTAAACAAAGTATAACAACAGTTTCAATATGATTAATTTCACAAATGACCTCAATAAAAAACTCAATTTGAAAATGAAACGCTCATAAATTTTATTAGATTTGTTTTATACTGTAGACACATAGAAGGTTTTTATTGTGATTCTTACACAAGTAACCCTTGTAAAAACTCCTTCAAATTCTGTTACTGAGGGGCTTGTAATAAATGTACTCAATCACTTAAAGCATAGATCTTTAACTTTTTTTTATAGGGATTTTTGTCTATTTGATGAAGGTCATTGATCTCTTTTTCTCAGATGAATTTCTTTTTTCGCAGACTCTTATTCGTGCAATTGTCTTACTCATGAAATAAAATTCCGTGTTTAATTACATTGATAAATACTTAGTAAAAAAGTTACGATATATGCCATGGACAAGATACATTCAAAGATCATGAGAAATTGGATATTTACGTACTATCGCAACAATGCCAACGTTCAAGATAACTCGCCAAGCGGGCAACTCCTATTTCGCATGTGTCATACGCGTTGAATCGGCAACCATGTGCTTCTTTCCATATAATGTCGCCAATGAGGTTGCGATAATACATAAGTACCGTTAACTGATACAATTTCTTTGGGTATTTTTATTCTTTAAAATCATTCCACTTCACCAACTGCCTACATTTGTTTTTACAGTCTTTGTTTCAAAAATAAATAAAAAATATTTAGATAATACTTGATATTCTAAATAATAATTATTTATAAATGCATTTAATGTGTTTTTAATGGGGAGACTTTAGTTTTGTGTTTTATAAAATAATAGTAAAGGGTGAGATGTGCTGTATTTTTGATGACAAATATAATTACTGCTGCTGGAACTGTAATTTGTTACACAAATGTGTAAACAAGAGAAATTTGCGATGTAATTATTTGTTATGAAAAATAAAGTTGTTGTGTGTGAATTTTATTTTTTCATTCGATTGATTATTCTTTTCATTTTAGTTGTTCTATGATAATAGATGGAGGAAAAAACAACAGTCCATATATTTATTTTCGAGTTAGGTTTAATTTGTATATTTTCTGAGTTACACATTATATTTTCCTATATATGACATTAAAACTTCGTAAAAAATGATGATTTTGTTTTGCAAGTTCAACAATAGGCAAACAATAAGTAAAGGCAAGTTGCAACTAACTATAATGGAGCTAACAATTACTCCTAGATCATGGTATACTTTAAATTAAAATCCCTTCAACTACTATAAGATGAAATACAATATCTCGTTTCCACGACCACATGTCTTAGCATTTATCTCTCTTGTTTCTTAAAGTCTGTTCATCAGAATAGACTTATACTGGTTTGTTAAAATTATAAAATGCATAAAAATTCCTAGAAATGAACAAGGACTCGTAGGAACAAGCATAATCAATAAAATAGAATACAATTTTACTAAAGAATAATTAAAATGTAAAAAAATATTCTAACAGTCATCAGAAAGACGTTGCTTTGATACTTATTTGAATAGACAGTTTAAAATTACAAATATCACATATTTACTATGTTAAATCTTTTAGATAAGTTAATTTATGATCCTTGAGTTGATTTTTTCTTTTAAAAAGTTTTCTGAGAAACAAAAATTGTGTGTGTACGATGATTAAAAATTGTATGTTATTATAAATGCAATGTTTAAGATACCCGACTACGTTCGGAACCATGATTTTAAAAAAGCGCAAAAATGGATAATTTTCATGATATTTAGTGTCACTTAGATTAGAATACATACATAAAATTGTTTTAATGACATTTTGACAAAAATTTTTTATTTAAATATAATATTTTGGCAAAAAATTAACTTAGAATAATCTTTTTTTTTCAAATATTCTCTTTTTGTAAGAAATGGTTCTATTAGAATAATATTTTGCCTGTATATAGCTTAGACCTCTCTACAGAGGCTGAACTAGAATTTTTGAAAAATTCACATTATTTTCAGAGTTACCACCAATTGAAATAATTATTCGCGGTTTTTTCTTAAAATTGCTCCCCTCTGTTGTCGTAAAATATGAATAAACCCACTTCTAAGCTATATATTTCAAAAATTCTAGTTGAACCTTTGAACAGAGGTCTGAGCTATATACCGACAAAATATTATTATAATCGAAGCATTTTTCACAAAAGGAGAACATTTGGAAAAAAGATTATTCTATGTAATTTTTTGCCAAAATATTGTATTTAAATAAATATTTTTTGTCAAAATGTCCTTAAAACAATTTTATGCATATATTCTAATCTAAATGACACTAAATATCATGAAAATTATCCATTTATGTGCTTTTGAAAATCACGGTTCCGAACGTAGTCGGATACCTTAATGAAAAATATATAACTTTATGCATATTATATGTATATAAAGGGTTTGATTATAGAATTTAGAAAGGAAAGTACACATCAGGGGCATAGCTACCGCCGTATCAACCGTATCAATAATACGGAGCCCCAAAGCTACAGGGACCCCAACGTGTGCAAGAAAAAAACCTTAGAACGGTAAGGGGCACCTAAAAAGGGGGTCCCCCAAAAGTTTTTGATACAGGGTCCACTCAGGACAAGCTATGCCAGTGGTATACATATTATTACTGTAGCACGAAATCTAAGATTCATTGCAATGTTATACACAAAATTGTGTATAACATTAAAAAGTATATCACAGACAAATAAAGAACCTACGAAGCAAGAATAAAAAGTCAACATTTGGGAGATAATACTTTTTAAAAAGCTGCGGTGAAAATGTAAAAAAAAAGAAATGAAAATAACCCTGGCTGTGATTGTATGGATTCAGCCTATAAATGTATTTTAAATACTCAAAAACTGCAAATCATCATTATCAGATACAAAAAGTGTTTTGTTTCTGATTTATCACCATAGATAGAAACCATAGATCCCTTAAAAAGTTATTTTTTTAAAAAAATTTAAAGTTTTTGCAGAAATGTATTGTATTTTCAGTATAAGTGATTTTTATGGATTTTTGAATTGTTTTCAATTAGAAACGTTTAGGAGAATTAAAAAAAGAATACTTATTAGTGAATACTTACATTTTTAAGAAATAACATCGTTTCATTGTTTTCTAATTCTAAATTAAAACTTTCAGCAGAAAATTTTATAATTCTGGACATTTGAAACCTGTTAATTGAAGCGAAGTTAGTTTTCAGAGTCGATTTCTTTTAGTTTAATTTTTCCCATTCTTTTTTATTCCCATTTACAGTTTCTTTTTTTGTTTTTAATTTAAAGAAAAAACAAGAAACCATTACACGTAATCATTACAAGCAACGTTTATCAAACATTTCCTGAATATTTTTATATTTATTTGTGTTGTTATATCATACGAAATGTTAGTATTATATATATCTGAGGTTGAAAGAAACTTCTGCAAATACGTAAATCTATCTTTCTATCAATTATATGATTTCTATGTTATGAATTCATCTCAACTTCAAAGGTTTTTAAATATCATAATTAATATAAGAAAAATTTCAAATAGATCGTTGAAATAATATTCGGAATTTTTTTCCCTTTTTTTACAGTATCATCAAAAAAATCTGCTCAAAATGGGATGTGCAGCGTCAAAAGCCGTGCCTCCACCCCCAAGTGCAACAGAAACAGAAACAGGTTATTTTTTATTGCTTTGATAATATTTAAGAGCTGAATATCGAAAACATATCCAATGTTCAACGTTAGATATGAAACTAAGGATTTTTTAAAAATGAAGAAAAAACATTTTTTTATGGAAATTTTAATAAAAAAAATGAATAACAGCAAATTTACCTCAGTTTTAATTTGATTGATTACAAATAATTTTTGAGCAAATATTAAATATTTCTATAAAAATTTTGTATTTACGATGGATATTCTTGAAATTAATTTAAGTCGTAGAGTAGCATCATAAACAAAAATCTTCGAAGCAGTTTTATCTCAAATTTCATAATTATGGTAATTATTCAACAATTAAGGAAGAAAAAAACAATAAATTAAAAAAAAATAGCATATTATTTACGCCTCAAAAATATTTCATACAATTACGGACGAAAGAAATGAAAGACGAAGTTTTGAATTCTAGAATAACACATACGTATGGGGAAAATAAATTGAATTGCATACGAGAATTTTATGTTAATAAGAAGGGGGATGCTGCCATCATGTCACCTAAAATTATGTATTCGAAAACTTTTTTTGCATCCTACCCTCCTATGTTTTAATGAAATATAACTATACGAGATATGTTATTCTGTAAATGGATATCATAACTTTGAGAGTGAGATTGCTTTCTATTTGAAAGTTCTTGCGTTGAATAGTAATAGCATACTTATTTTTGAAATTTAAAGTACTAGGATATATACATACATTTTTCACATGTGTGTGATAGAAATTTCCAGTCCTTTTTAAAAAAAACTTCATACGTATAACACAATACGTAATTTCATATTCCTTATTTAAATTTTTATTATTCAGTGCAAAAAATAAACGAAGTATTTCATTCCTTTTTTTTGTTTGATTATATTTCTTTTCATAAAACAACCAAAAAAGAATATTCTTAATGGAAGTATAATATTCCATTTTTCACATTCGTTTTTCAAAGCACATTGCATGTAATTAAATTTCTAAGATTTTTAAATATTTTGAGAATAATTTCTAAATGTTCTAAAAATAATTTCTAAATATTCTAAAAATAATTTCTAAATATTCTTAAAATAATTTCTAAGTATTCTAATAATAGTTTCTAAATATTCTAAGAATAATTTCTAAATATTCTAAGAATAATTTCTAAATTTTCTAAGAATGAGTCATTTTTTGTCAGCCATATACTCAATTTCTGACTTATATTTTTAATAACTTAATTCTTACCGTTTTAAAAACAGAACAATTAGTTAAGTTATGGTTACAAAAGAACATTTGAGGTTTTAAATGTTATTACAACCTTGAGTTACATGACTTGTCGTTTTTCGAAAAAGTGTTTTTTTTAAAGAAAAACTGAGTTATCTGTGTATCAGTGTCACGCAAAAAGACGTTGGAAAAGTATGACAATCGATCTAAAACTATTCTTCTATTTTTTTATATCGATAAAAAACAGAATCAGAAGTGAAATAAAAAACAATTTAAAAAGGCAGGTGGAAAATTTTCACCAAGGCGACCGCTTAAATGTTCTTGACCAACTAACCTAACCAATGAAAACATTCACTACTGTTTGCTTCGACATTCCTCTTTAGAGCTACATTCACCTGCGTGACTCTTGCTGAGAGTTGCCCATAGCGACTCAAAAGTGTTCGATCCTATTTCGTAAGTAATGAACGGAAAACACAGAATTTTACTTAGAACCCATTACGTCATCTCTCGTTCACGAACCCTCTGACAGGAAATGTCGATATTGCATTAAATTCTCTGGATGGAGCTAATGTTCTCAAAACATCGAATCGTTGCATTAATCTATATTCTATTAGATGGACAGATAATGTTATTGTAAGAGACTACGAAGTAGCGAATGTGTACTGATGGTAATACGTGATGCATTAATTAATTCAAAAGTTTGCTTAGGCAGCACTCAGTTTATTAATGTACTCTACAAATAAATATATTGGAAACTGCATATATATATGATGTATTTATGCAGTTTGAAAGAAAATACTCTTTATACAATTTATAGGAACAAAATATTTACATAAATTAATAAAACAGAAAACTAAAAAAGATAATACTATTTACATCAGACAGCACTTTAAAAAACTTTTTCTGGAAAATTATATAATTAAATAAAAACGCATGGAATGTGACAGTAAGTGCATTGAATAACGTTCAATATGAATATAAATAAACCGATGCTATCAAAAAATAATTGAAAAGTTATGAAAACCAACTTTTGCCACCATTTTTTCGCCATCAACATCGTAGCAAAAACTTGCCTTTTGCCTTGTCATTTGCCTTAATATATTTAACATCTTAACTGAACTACATCAGCTCTGAATTATAATAAAATAATGATGCTATGAAACAAATAAAAGTACTTTCTGAAGTGTGAAAAAGATTAAAATTTATCTAAAAATATACTCAGAATAATCTTTTACTATATATACAGCATGGGGCACAGTAATATTTGAATGCATTAAACATGCATTAACCCCTTCCAAGCTCATTTTATTTCTGTATTGTGGATCCAAAAATGTCTATTTTTTAATGCATATTATCAAACATATATATTTTTTTAAACATAATATCAACATTCGCATAAAAAATTTCCTAAAAATTAATGTAAAAAATCTAGTTAAATAAATGAGCAATTTACCTGTAAAGTTGACTTTCTGTATGGTAGAAATTATTAGACTTTAGAGGATAGAATAATTAGAATTCACATTAATTATAAATATAAAGCTTAGAACACCAAGATTTTATCTTGAATTATAAATTTTATTTACATATTTTGCATTTACATAAATGATTATGAAATTATGAATCAAAATTTGAAAACAAAATACTGCACATAGCTCAACATCGTAATCTGCACAGTAGAATCTTATTTTTCTTTTTACCTTTTTCACTTTACTATCTCTCTTTGAGCAACAAATAGTACACTGTCGTGTTGGATTAGTTTTCTTCTCTATTGGGGGAATGTAGCCAACAAAGTGTCTTTCATGCAAGCGTGAAGGAATGTGCTCTACAGAAAACGTTCTCTTTTTGCAGAAAATTCCACCCAGGGGTACTTTTCAATTATTGGGAACCATAAAAAGCACACGTAGAATAATTCAGGTGAGACCGATTGTACAGTGTAAGTTTTTACAGTGCCCAAGTGGCACTCGTGATAAACCAGGATGGTACGTTTTGTCTGCCCGAGCTCAGCTCGCCGAAAGCAGGGAAGGGGTTAAAAAACGATCCCTTGATTAAAGTCAAGTTTGTTGAAAATATAGTGGTATGTTTCACTTTCTAAACTCTATTGAAGCTCTTAATTAGGTTTGTCGATAGTAAATAAAACAAATCTATATACTTAAGTACATTGATAATAAGGCTATAAGGATAAATTAATAATAACTAAATATAGCTTTATTTTAATTATAAGAAGTTAAATAGTTCTTGATTTTTATAATTTTAATTATATAACATACTAACTATTTTAAAGCTTGTACTATCTTATTTATTTCAGTTAAAATGATACAAAAATATTAATTTTTTTAAACAATTTTAAGTGATTTTTTTTTAAAACACTAGAAAAGAATTTCAGGTGTTTTTGAATGAAATATTAAAGCATTTGAGCTCTATATCAGCATAATAATTATTTCCTTTTTTCAACTTTAGTCTCCGTCTGTATTCCAGCAATATTTATGCATACTTTTAAAAACCTTCATATAAAGGTAACAACATTTGTTATAATAGGAAAATCTTTGAACTCTAACTTTGTTGTTGAGGTAAGACGTTAAGTTCCCTACTTGTTCATACTTGGGTCAATACATTCCTTCGCAGTGACACAGTGTTTGAGTTGGAATACATATGAAATACAAGTGGAAGAACAGAGGCATATAATACAAACAGAAAAATATAGACATGCATTACAGACGATGATCTCAGCATATAACAAGAAGAGGTGCACTACTTTCCATTCGAGACGGGAATCCATTACAGGCGAAAGTCCGACTTCTTTCCCGAAGAAAATACAACCATGCCTTACTCAGGATTCGAACCCGAACCCACTCAGTTACAAGCCGAGGGTCATATCCACCATGCTGGCTGGGCGGCAGTGTTTTAATTAAAAATGAAGTATAGAAATTGATTCTATAATTCCCAAGAATATATATAAATTATAATTAATATTACTCTGGTGTATCATCTCTAGTGTAGCTCGGGCACTGTGAAAATTTACACTATGCAATTAGTCTCTCTTTTCTGCAAAAAGACGACGTCCTTCTGCTGAGCACTTCCTTTCAAGCTTATCTGAAAGACCCCTTGTTGACTGACTACATTCTCTCAACAGAGAAAACTAATCTACCAAGACAGTGTATTATTTGCTGCTCAAAGAGAGACAGTAAAGGGAGGAAGGTAGGAAGAGGAACAAGACGCAACTATCCAGATTACAATGTTGGGTTATGTGCAATATTTTGCTTTCGAATTTATCATACACGACCAAATTTTGATTCATAATTTCATAATAATTTATGTCAATCAAGATGTAAATGAAATTTGTAATTCAACATAAAAGCTAGGTGTTCTAAGCTTTATATTTATAGTTAGTGTGAATTCTAATTATTCTATCCTCTAAAGTCTAATGATTTCTGCCATACAAAAAGCCAACTTTACAGGCAAATTTTTCATTTAATTAAATAAATTTTTTATATTATGTTTTAGGAATTTTTGCATGCAAATGGTGCTATTATGTTTAAAAAGACATGTATGTTTGAAAATATGCATTAAATAAATTGACATTTTTTATTCATTATACAGAAATAAAATAAGCGTGGAAGGGGTTAATTAGTGCACCAATGGGACCTCTCAAACACTTTTTATAAGATTAATTTAACAAATTATTAAACTCTTTTGACATAGAAAATAATGTAGTATCGATGAAACCACGAAATTGAGGTTTCATGCAGTTCATTTAGTATTCAAACACACAAAAAGGAACAACCCAGCAACGTTTCAAGACATGGGCTCAGAACTTCGGTGGAAGCCTCGGCTCGTTATCGACCCGAAATCAATACGATAATGCTCAGAATATATCAGATTTTTTTCGCGATATATTCTCTGAAAAGCTGGAAATTCCAAATTATATGCCAACAGGCAACAGTGGCAAGACTTCATTATTATGTCATGCACGTCATACGTGTCTAGACCTAGGCCTATCACCATTATTTAGTCGAATGGCGGCAGACGGTGGAATTGGTTTGAGCCCAGATTCGTGAAATTGTGAGTCATACGCTATGATTATTACTGGTTGCCGTTTGCATAAGTTTTGACAGAGTATGTTTTTTTTTCCATCCACTTAAAATGGTCGCAGCTGGGGTCTATTTTTGCAAAGGGGCTCAAAGCTTCAAGAACCCCTAATACATCTCTGGATGAATCAATACTTTAAATGAATTATTATTATTTTTTCGAATTTTGTAATTGATCCAAATCGTCTACCTACTGCGATGCAAATCAAAAACCGACAGATAGTCTTGATGAATGTAGTCAACACTAATTCTCTAACTCTTTAAGTCTGTGCAAAGTCTGGAGCCAATACGTAATAATAGTAATTTAAATTGCAGATGTTAATTTCTTAGGCTAATGATTTTTAGTCGTAATTTTGATGTTTTACTAACAAAGGATTTCAAAGTAAATAATTTCGGCGACATATTCAATGAACATATATAATTTTAAATAGTTATGGTACGATAATCCTTATAGGTGGAAGTAAGTCCACTAAACTGGTTCTGATATATCAAGTAAATTATACGGAGCCCCGAGTTTACATTGAGCACATTTTCAACTATGTAAAGCTTTATAGACTAATATACATATGTAAAGCTGGCATGGGCAATTGACATAAATTCTATACTTAGACTAATATACGCTTCCTTTTTGTACTAGCATAAATGATCTTTCGTAAACGTTTTTATTTCACACCAAATATATGAGAATTCACATAAAAGTGAGCTATTTTATTATCAAGAATAATATTTAATAGAATAACTTTTATTTAATTTTAAAAACGTATCAAAAAACATGTTCAACCCCACATTTATATAAATTATTTTATATATTCATAAGTATATTAATTCATATGTACTTTAGTGTCACTAAAGTTATGGTATTTTGTAACTCTTTTATTAATTTTTGTCTATTCTTTTTATACTTTTGTTAAGTGCTACATTTCAGCCATTCACATGCTTTGAATCTAGATTAGGGTCCAGAATCTGGCAATAACTTATTTATTACACTCAGATTTATCCCGGGCTCTGCATTTTCAAGTACAATTTTTAGGTAAGTTACCTCTATTTTGTAATGGATTTAGATATTCCTATCCATTACTTTCAATAGATTTTTGCTCAGTATTATTTACATAAAGGGGGATGGTTGGCTGGCCAAAAAACATGTTCAACCCCACTTTTATATAAATTATTTTATATATTAGCTGTCCTAAGTCAGCAATGTTTATAATACTGCAGCATCCATTTTATAATTTTTAATCGAGTGTCCTTCATTGTATGATCTCTTTACTGTCTCTAGGTTTTTTTCGAATGTGATTGATGAATGTTTAGCATTGTTTGTAGAGAATTTGACTATATATATATATATATATATATATATATATATATATTCTATAATTTAAATAATAAATAAATTATTTTCGCACAAATAATCTTAAATATAAAAGAATTTTAAAAAATAATAAATAAATATTTTTTTAGTCTGTTTTGAAACCATTTTTCAGCTATTTCACAAAAGAAATTAAGTAATAAATAAATAAGTATGAGTGAGATAATAGTATATGATGAAAAGCATTTATTGCATTATTATTATTATTTATATTTTTCCTGCAGAACAGAAAATTATTTTTGCCAAACGTTTTCTAATAACAGACTGTACAGAACCTTCGATTTGATATTTAGTTATTTAAGCTGTTCATGTGAGAAATCGAAAAAAATAACTAAAAAAAATCACTTTATAATCCATAAGGATACAATAATCAAAAATTAGCATGATAAAAAAAGAAGAGAATATACACATCTGTTAAATCAAACGTATTTTGAAATTGGCTTTTATATATTACGCTTTCAAAAGTAATTCCATTTTTAGCAAACTTTCTCTTTTAACAGTTCATTTAAGAAACAAATGCAGAGACAGCAAAAATAAACATGCCACATTGTTTTCACAAATCAGTAAATATGCGAACTATCAATTAAGTCCTCTATTTTATCCCAGCATTTTAAGTATAAATAAGAGAAAAGGACTTCCCGAATAGTTTTCTCGAGTCAATTCAGAGAATTCGCTTTAAAATAAAATGATTATTAGGTTTCAAAGTCTCCCTTTCCTGATAAAGATATATGACTGTAAATCGTCGAAACTGTCAAGCAATGGATATCAGAAAACGGAAATCCCAACATTTCGAACGATTTGTAGCATCTCTTTTCCTTTTTATTCGAAAGTTAGGAAATGGAAGGATTTTAAAAGATACGGGCAGCATCACATTCAATCACTGCGTAAAACAGATAAACCGGATGTATTTGGCCGATGTACTCTTTTCTCTAGCTACTTTCGCTCTTTTGAAAATGTAGTGATTCTTCGTAAACATTTATGTGACGAAAGAAAGGGGCAGTTTAAAGATAAAATGGCTTTACTCTGATATGGTAGTTTTAGACGAGCCCCGCCTCTCCTCTCCTCACCCCTCCTTTTTTTTTTTTTTTTTTATCTCGGGGAAGAAAATAAGGTTCCGTGTTGTTTAAAAAATGTTTTTATGGAAAATTGCTTTTCAAAATATTTCAGTTCTCGAGATCTTTTCAAAATAAAAAAAAGTATAAATATATTTTGAATTGAATAGTGTATTTTAAGAAACATTTTTAGAGTTATAGTAAAAACCGGCTTAAAATGTAACAAATGATAAATAAATTGAGATTTCAAAAAAATTTTAGTTATAAATTTAAGTTGAAAATATATAAATTCTAAGACTTAATTAGTGTACAAAACAATTTATCCTGAGAAAAACACCATTCATTAACTTTTAATTCCCTCAAAATCTTACAGAAAAAAAATTAAATAGCAAGCTTTCGTGAAGCTTTGGTTTTTTGGGGGTTTGTACATAAATGTAATGTTAAAAAGTATCTGAAAGATATTAGATAATACAAAATTATTTGTAATCTTAAATCGGATAAATTTGAAGAAAGCTATTTTAAATAATAGCAATCTCTGGAGAAAGATTTGAAAAGGTACTTTCAAAATGGAATTAAAAAGAATCTTAATGAAAGGAATATTTTCCATAATAACAATATATATGAGGTATTATAAAATATCGTTTTTAGATAAATTAATTTTTGATATAAGCATCTCTAGTTAGTTATTGAGTTAGAAGACTCGCATACGAAACACAGTAATCAGTTAAACAAACACAGCATATGATACTACTCCAGAGTATTTTTACAACCATATAAAAAGCCTATGTAAACCCTTACTAGATAAAAATAACAGGATTATTTTTTTATTTAAAAATTGTGTCGATTTGGAGAATTCGGGAAGATAAAGATCTATCTATTAGCTTCTTCGAGTAGCTTTGTTACTATGAGCTTTTAGTTTGACAGAGTCAAAAAAATTCTAGTTATTATTTTTATACGATTATTCTTGGCTATAAATGATTAAAATAAAAAAATATTTTTTTATCGTTTTTGATGTTGATTAAAATATCTAAAGAAGATATTAAAATCATATTTAATATAGCTTGACCACAAACCATGGACGACATGATAGCTCATCTTTCTGGTTATAGTTATAGTATCTGTCTCTTTTTTCAAATAGATGTCTCCAAATGTGTCAAACAAAAGGAGCATCATATTCGTAAAGGGTGTCAAAATAATAGAATCATTGGCAAGAGATGATTATCATCCTATAATTTCAGGAATTCAAAAACATTCTGTGTTTGTGGTTTTCAGTGTTTGTATAAATAAAAAAATTCGGGTCGTATGAAGAAAGGAAAAAATATACTTTTAGTATATGGTCCTATGTATTTTTTTATTTAATGTAAAAAGACTAAATTATATAGTATAATTAGAAAATTATTAAATATTAAAGTAACAAAGAAAACTGTAAATCTTTCTATTTTTTGTTTTTTGATTTTGTTTTAATTTAACTATAAAATATATATGAATCATTTTCATTGAAAGTGGTGTAAGTATATTTTTGAGTGAGTGAGAGAGTGAATATTAACGTTGCACTGTTCAGCTACACGAGAGCCTTTTGGCTACGGACCTCGTAATTTTGAACCATGGTTAAGAGATGAGGACGACACCTAAACTGACACCCCTTTCTCCTAACTACCACACCACACCAAGTATATTTTTGAGAAAAAGCTAGTTATGACATTGAATGCAATCTGCTAAGAGATTTTTATCTATAAAGAGTTCCCCCCAAAAGCCTTCAAAATTTTCATCATTTTGTCAATATTAATTTCCGTAGTTAGTGAAATTACAAATATAATTACTTTGAAAGTGGTAAATATCTCCTTATAATACAAAATTAACTTACACATTTTTAAAGAAAACAGCTCATATGTCTGTTTTAAAAAATACTCTATAAATATCTATTAAGATATGTTCCATTTTTTTCGTACATGTAACGGTTTTTAATTAATTAATACATACTTTCCCAGAATTATATATTTTTGCCTACAGTAAAAGTATTCAGAGTCATTGGTATTTATGCATATCGTGTGAATAATACTGTTCGTACGAGAATGAATGGAACACACTCCGATTCATTTAGAAACTTTGGATGGGTCGTAGTTTGTGCATCATTGCACTGAAGTAATCGCTATAATCCGGTCAGCACTCAGAAATATTTTTAAGGCGGTAAACTTCGAAACGGTTATTAAGGTATCCGACTACGTTCGGAACCGTGATTTTGCAAAAGCGTATAAATCAATAATATTCATGATATTTAGTGTCACTTAGATTAGAAATGTATATAAAATTGTTTTAAGAATAGTATTACAATAAAAAATTGTTTAAGTACAATATTTTGACAAAAAATGAACATAGAATGACCCATTTTCAAAATATTCTCCTTTTGTGAAAAATGCTTCTGTTATAATGATATGTTGCCTGTATATAACTTGGACCTTTGTACAGAAGCTCAACTAGAATTTTAGAAATATATTACTTAGAAGTGGGTTAATCCATGTTTTACGACAACAGGGGGGACAAATTTTAAGAAAAAAACGTCGATAATTATTTCAATTGGTGGTAACTCTGAAAATAATGTGAATTTTTCAAAAATCATAGTTGAGCCTTTGTACAGAGATCTGAGCTATATACAGGCAAAATGTTGCTATAATAGAAGCATTTTTTTCACAAAAAGAGAACATTTTGAAATAAGGTTATTCTAAGTTAATTTTTTACCGAAATATTGTATTTAAATACTTTTTTGTCAAAATGTCCTTGAAACAATTTTATACATGTATTCTAATCTAAGTGACACTAAATATCATGAAAATTATCCATTTATGCGCATTTTTAAAATCATGGTTCCGAACGTAGTCGGATACCTTAACTAATTGTGACTACATTCTGAAATGCTTCAAAACTTTAAGCAGTACAAATGAAAAATTTTGGTGAGAATAATTAAAAAACTTTCCAAGTAAATTCATCATATGTTGTTGACTAATAGACATTTCTTGAAATTGTCTTTAACTCCTTCCCGGCTTTTCCCGAGCTGAGCTTGGGCAGGCGAAACGTATTATCCTGGCTCATCCCGAGTGTGTAGCTCGGGCACTGTGAAAACTTACTCTGTGCAATCGGTCTTTCCCGAAATATTTCACATGCTCTTTTTATAGTTTCGAATAATTGAAAAGTACCATTTGGTTGAATTTTTTTGCAAGAAAGGGGACGTCCTTCTTCTGAGCCCCTCCCTTTACACTTGTCTGATAGACACTTTGTTGACTACGTTCTCGAGTGGGGAAAAACTAATGAAACACGACAATGTATTATTTGCAGCTCAAAGAGAGACAATAAAGGGAAGGAGTTAAGAAGATAAACTAGATTCTACTGTCCACATTACAATGTTGAGTTATGTGGAGTACCGTGTTTCCGTATTTGTCATTCACGATCCAATTTTGATTTATAATTTCATAATCATTTGTGTAAATGCAAAAGATGTAAATAAAATTTGCAATTCAAGATAAAAGCGAAGTATTCTAAGCTCTATATTTTTAGTTAATGGGAATTCTAATTATTCTATCCTCCAAAGTCTAATGATTTCAGTCACACAGAAACCCAACTTTACCATTACTCATTTACTTAAAAAAAGATTTTTTTCATTAGTTTTTAAGAAATTTTGTATGCGAATGTTGCTATTATATTTAAAAAGATATGTATGTTTGAAAAAATGCATTACAAAAATTGACATTTTTCGATCCCTAATACAGAAATGAACTTGGAAGCGATTAAGAAATTCCAAGTGTTATCACTTCACGTCTTGTCTAACATGATTTTATAAATATGAACTTATTCTAATATTCAATTTGACTGAGGTAATTAATAAGAGAACAAAATATGAATGCAGTTAATTAATAAACAAATTGGGAGATCTTGAGAAAAACCGTTGGAAATGTGAGTGCGATAGCGTATTGCATTTGAAAATTGTTCCTTCTTTTATTTCTCATACACTAAACGATTATGAATGTTTGTTGAGAATGAGCTTTTAGCATTAGCCGTACCAATACATTTTGGCGAAAAACTATTTTGGAACTGCAAAGTATGTGTGGAAAGAATAATTTAAAATATCTTATTCACGTGAAAAAAGAGCTATAAATACCTTTATTTAAAAATTGTTTTTGCTAACTTTGTAATCAATCAATATTATGGGTTCTCGTCAACAGTTAATTAGCTGAAAACAAAATAAAAGCTCTCTCTATATATCTCCACGATTATAATTTAAAATAATTTTTTTCTATCAAAATTTAAGTAAATGTTCCTATGAAAGATTCAGAAAATAGTGCTAATAATAACAAAATCTTGCTCATTTAACAAATAAAGCAATTTAATCACTTTCATTATCGAGCTTTATGAAGAATAAAAGAATGTCAAATCCTATGTACATAACTCAAAATGCGTATTGCATTTTAATATTATATATTAGCTATCTTTTATTCAGTACGAAAAAAAATCATAGCTTATTTAAATGATTGCAATAAATGACATAAATACGATATCAATTCCGCCATTTATGGCAATGCGATAAATATTTAATCTTTTTCGGAATATTTAATATACGACAATGTGATAATCGTATATTCTAAAGCTATCTGGAATTGTACATTGGTTTCAACCAAAATGCACTATCCATTGTAATGGAGTCGTTATCTCCGTCGTTTTCTTGTTACTTATGAATGGGATAAAGTCCACCGACCTGGAATTTGGCGTTGTGGAGAGAACGGGAAGAAATACTGGATTCGCTTCCGCTTCCCGTTTACGTCATCTGATAAATGATCTCCGGACACGCTCATTTGCTCATAACCTGCTCCTAGTACATGTTTTTGCGTCATAATAAATGAAAAGGTTTGTTTCTCTGCGGAAGGATTCTTCGCTTGGGTGTCAGGAGCGAGGAATGTTTCATGCATAATGAGGTTATTTGTGAAAAAAAGTTTATAAACAAATCTATTGCAGATAATTTGCATTCTTTTCTATTTTATTTGGAGATGTAAATCAATTTTGTAGTATAAGTTTTAAAGGGAGATTGAGGGTGTATGTAAAATTTGGATTGAGTAATTTTCTTTTGTTCTGTCCGTCATTGAGATGTTTATGCAAGAGCATTAGATCAAGAATTGAATGCAAATATTCTTAAAATTAGATAAATAATAAAATTTAATTATAATGATAAATTTAAATATTAAATTTTAGTAGGTGGTTTATAGAAATTTAGTAGTTATCATAAAAATTGAAAGTTTTAATTTTTTCTTGTATCACTTTTAATAGTTTTATTTTATGTCAAATAAAATTTAATAATTTCCTCGTTGAAAAAAAAAAGTTGAAGATTTATAGGGTTTTAAAAATACAAGATTATATTCCATTTAAAATGAACTTATTTTCCTTCAAAATAAGTTATTTAAAAATTGTACAAGCAATCGATTTAATTGATTCTATAAATCATATTACAAGAAGATGCTAAAAAAAGTCTTATTCTGGATTCTTTGAGTAGATTTCCATATTCGGGTCCAAGCAGATTTTAAGATTACTGTACAATTGTAATTGTAGTATGCAATTTACTTTATTATTACTCAATTATATTTATTTCATTTTCCCTTACGAATGCTCATTCAGATTTATTAAGACTTATTACGAGACGAAGCAGTTAATAATTATTGATTTGAGCGTATTTTAAGTACTAGTATTTCAATATTTTATACATAGAGAAAGAAAAAGAGAGATCATATATGGAGAGAAAGAAAGAATAGTAGTGTTCTATTATGTTGGTATCGATATAGTAAGAACTAGAAAATAATATATCCAAGAAAATCGAACATCTGTATTCTTACAAAAAGCGAAAATACCGAAATATATCTCTTTGCATAGCTAATTTTATATACACACACATATATATATATATATATATATATATATATATATATATATATATACATATATATATATATATAAATATATTGATTTAATAGTATTTCAAGTAAGAGATAAAAAATACGGCTTCGTATTTATTGGTTGTTAAAACAAAATTACTGGAACTATATCCTCTGTGCCTGTTTGTTATCAACAGAACAACCCATCCAGTAATGGTTTTTGTTAATGATACTTATAGTGATAGATATAGCTGAGGTATTTACATTTTAATTCTTTTTACGAAGTTCGCTGCTACATTTAGATGAATTAGACAAAAAGACAATATTTTTAGTTTAACAAAGTTAAATAAATATGAATATAGTACCAAAAATTCTTCATAATCTATTTTGAAAAGAAAAAAATAAATACTCTTATTGAGAAAGTTGAACTTTTGGTAGAACTTTTCAAAATTGAAAGTTTTTAGTCAATAATTATTTAAATAACTTCAGTTTTAACTTCAGTCTTTATTTTATTCCACATCTACATTGTTTTTATTTATCAATAGCTTTACCGATCAAATCATATATTTTAAAAATTGTGAATTTGTTTACTAATTAAGTCATCAGAAAAATTACAAAATAAATTAATTAAAGAGTTACTTTTTTAAAGAATAAATATTCACACAGCTTCGTAAAACTTTAAAAGGTGAATTTCACTTAATTATTTATAAAGATTATATATATATATATAATTCTTACATGTCGAACATTTTTGAGAAATAACTAAGATAAGATAATTTTTATTTTTAAATTAAGGAAGATAAGGAAACCCTCATAAAACAAGCATTGATTTCACTATCTCTGAGTTCATTAATAAAGTGTAAATGGCGATCTATTTTCAGATCGTTGCTATGGAAACTGTCTCCATGTTTCACACACAATATCACCATTCAAAGAGATGAGGTTAGAGCAATGTTAGGAAGGAAAGCAAACGTCAGTGAAAAGATGCTAAAAAATGGATTTAAATAATCTTTAGACTAATACTTCATTAAGAATAGCATCTATAAATAAATTTTCAATTGAAATCCTGTTTTTCTAATTAATGTTGAATTGAGAAACAACTGCGCAATAAAAATTAAAAATATTTCCAGAGAATTACGATTTAGTTAAATTTATGTTATATGCAGCATACACATTTTCAAAATTATAACTTTATTTTGAATTGTTGATTTAACTCAATAGCATACTAAAGATAAAAAAAAATATCGAAATTTCGAAATATTCTCAGAAATTATGCAGGCCTTTATGATAAATTATATGGAAAAATATTTGTTACTTTTAATAGGATGTTTTTCATTGATGCTCTTGTGTGTTTACATTCTTAGTTTTTGATTAACATGGCATTGCTTTTGTATATTTACATTAATCTTTTTCACGTCTTAAATAAAAATTTCTTATAAATTCTGAAAACATTATTTTTTCCCTAAATTAGTTGAGTACAGTTCATATATATATAGTAAAATAAAATAAAAAATTAAATACATATAGACATTTTGCAAATCCTACAAAACAAAGAATAGACAGATAATGGATCTGATGACTTATAAAAACTAAATTGCAAAATATTGGATAAGAATGATTCGAACGTATGCAAGAAGGACGTTGTGATATGCAAATGGAAAGTATTTAAGCTCAATGCAACGATGCTGGATGGGGAAATAGAATCTCAAACTCTTTATGAAACGAAAGTTATGAAACACATTTGAATGATGTTTGTTTGTGAGAAGATTGTGTTCATCTCGTATAAGAAGGTTACCAGCATGTGTTGGAATTCAATGGCAGGATCGCGGTCACTCGACAGTACGGTTTATCGTTCAGATATATTATTACTTGCATCGTTCTGAATCCAATAACTGTCATGCGAATTTGGAATCTGGGGATTCATAAGAGTCACACTGAACTCCATGTAGGACAGGGATGGCAAATCATTGGCACGCGTGCCCTTGATGGTCCGTGACACAATATTTTGGGCACGCCACCGATCAAAACAGTCAACTGCGATTGAATCTTCAGTCAAGGAATTTTCAGTGAGATTTTCTCAGTTCATTGAATTATCATAAATGTTCAAGTTTATTATGTACCCTGATGTGACATTATTTGATAAACTGAACTTGCCCCAATTAGATTGGTTGGAAATTGAAGAATTTGAAATATAACTTATTGATTTCTAGTCTAGATCAATATGGATTCAAAAATTTGTTGAAGCATGGAAAAAGTTAGAACTGATTGAAACAGAAAGATCAACAAGCAATATAAATAAAAATGCGCCAGTAATGAAATTTTGGAAACATTAAATTCGATTCCAGATGCGTTTAACTGTTTGTAGAGACAGACTCATGCTCTTCTAACCATATTTTCATCGACTTATGCCTACGAGTTATTATTTTCAGAGATGAATAACATTAAAGACTCGCTTAGAAACCGCTTGGCAGAGGACACCTATTCAGCATGCATTCTACTAAAAGTAACATCTTACAATCCGAATATAAGTTATTTGTCATCTAATCTGCAACAGCAGAAATCACGCTAGTGTTACTTTATATAGCTTGAATTACACATATAACTGAAACATTTACTACTATAAAGTACGCAATGTATTTTTTTGTTTTGTTAGTGTTTAGTTTTATTATTTTCCTAATAATCACAAGTCAAAATTATTTGATGGCACGTCTATGCCTCACTAAGCACGTCTTTAGAAAAAAATGGCACGTTGGTTCATAAAGGTTCGCCACCCCTGATGTAGGATCTCAATGATTTCCTGGTGCTGAAACTCGAGAGGATAAACATGTGATGTCAGCCTTTCAGGATCGTATAACAGCATCATGGATTTTGAGTGAGGAAGTGGGTTTGCTTATGACACAAGTACTCACACAGACAGTGTGACATCTGGAGCTACACGGACTGTCTGCACAAAGACTATTATGCTATTTCCTATGATACTGTAGCGTAGAGGTGAGCAGAAATAGTGCTGCCCCAAACGGCATAACTAAACGCAGGAGTAGTACCACGTCATTTTTTCAGATAAGCCTCGTTTCTGCGTGCAACATCATGATGGAGGCCACTGGCGTAGCTAGTTCTAAGTGGTCCCAGTATCAAAAGTCCTTCAGGGCCTTTTTTCAGATATGAGAACCATGTTAGTGGGACTGTAGTTACACGTTGGGGTCAGGGCCACTTTTCCGCTTAGGCACACTAGGGCGTAAAGATTTGGGGGCGCAAAAAATGTGCGGCGAATAAACCGCCGACTAGTGAATCATGTATGCGTTGTATTTGTGTGTATATGTGCGCGGAACTATGGAAAACATGTACTTCGGAAAATTAAAAGCTTAACAGTTTGAATTGCTATGCACTTAAAATGACATTACGACTTAAATTGATTACAATGATGTCATTAACGTTTTTGTAATGATCAAAACTTGTGAAGAAAACTTTTATTATACAAGCACAATGGCAGTGACTCAACAAAGAATAAGAGTGTATAAAAGTAATAGACAGTAAAGCGATAAGCGAGGATGGATGGATAGCAGTTCTTACAATAATGTATACTCCACCGGATCTTAAACTGTGGTCCGTGGAGCCCCTGGGGGTCAACGAAGGTCTCATTTAATGTTAAAAAATTACCCATTTTTACATACTTTGAAAGGCCTCATAGAAAAATTGAAAGAAGTGCCATCCTAGACTAGATCACTAAATATCCGCTTAAGGAAAAACTCTTCTAGAACATGTTTTTCGATCAAGAATATTAATTTAGAGAGGGGTGTTCAAAATATCGGGGGTCCACTATGTCAGTGAGTGAGTGAATTTAGTGTTTTATGGCACAAGAGCTAATTTTGGCTATACTGCGCCAAACATTTGTTAAAAAAAACTTAAATTTTTTTTATAAAATATGTAAAAATAATTACAATACACTTTTAAAAAGTTAAAATTTCAAACCACTTAAAACCGTTTTCAAGGAATAATAGAAACAAATTTTGGTGGGGAGTTCCCCCACCAATTAAGACCATATCTTATAATATAAGCATCCAAACATTTGTTTAAAAATTTTTTTTAAAAGTACATGGAAAATACAATTATATAAAAATAAAAATTATATATGTGCATGCGTGCATGCACATATATAAAAATGAAAGTTTAAGCAAGTCAGACAAGATCTAAAAAAAAAGCATTTAAAAAAAAGACTTGTGAAAAGTTAAATTGTAAAAAAGTTTTAGCATTTCATGTTAATAAAAATTAGCTTCTACTTTTTCTGAAACGCGTTGGAGTTAACGCGCGTAAATATCCTTTAGGATAACTTGAAGAACTTTCTTTAAATACGAATTTAAACGTAGGATCTGTCTCAAGTTCCTCCTCTTCTACATCATAAGTTATCATGTCTTCCTCATCTGTTGCATATTCTGTAGGTGCTGATTTTCTTGGTCTATGTGGAGTCATTTTTATTTCAATTTCTGGTTTCTGCACTTTTGGGCGCTTTCTTCTATTTCTTGGATTTCGTTTTACACACTGTGGGATTTCAGGTGCTTTAGAATGTTCACTATTGGATGTAGTAGGGACAGATTCTGGTAAGGGAACTAATTGTTGAGTTTCATTTGAAAGTGCAGCAAATTTATTACTGGTTGTAAGAGAACGGGTTTCAGTTTCTAAAGATGAAACAGAATTATTCAGGTGATTGCCAGGGGAAGTAGTTGTAGTAGTAGAAATGGGTATTTTTAACAAAGACCCACTTTGTGTTGTTGGTATTATTGCAGATGGGGAAGGAAGCAGAAGTGCTTGAGCCGACGAAGATGATGTGGAGACTGTAGGCATTGAGGCCGATGTACTGGGTATTTGATTTGTAGATGATACGGGTTTCAGGCAATGCAAAGGCGGACAGATTATTTTTGTGATTTTTTCGTCTGTTTGTGTAGTAGTGGATATTGTTGATGATTTAGCAACCTGAGAATATGTTTGCGATTGTTGTGGAACTATTAGCTTTCGGGATTCTACATATGATAAATTTTTATTAGTTTTGATTTCTTGAATTTGTTTTTCTATTTTCCATTTTGGGCATAATTTGGAATCAGAAGGATGGGATTGCGAACAGTTAACACACTTTGGCTCTAGATTGCAATCTGTGGATGCATGTCCAACCGATGCACATCTAGAGCAAGTAAGTTGACCGTGGCAGGAAGTTTGTGAGTGTACGAACCTCTGGCACTTAAAACAGAGCAGAGGATTTGGTATATATGGACGTACTTTGCAATTTAAGTATCCAGCTTTAATGGCTGATGGTAATTTAGGGTTATTGAAGGTTAGAATTATAAATGTTTAGTGGGGAAAAGCGATGAGTCTTTTTTTTTATTGTAATTCTTCTGACCTGGGTAACACCCTGGTCATAAAGTCCTTCCAAGATTTCTGCTTCAGAGGAACACAAAAGATCTGGTTCGGAGATGACACCTCGACATGAATTCAAACATCTGTGTGTGTGTGTGTGTGTGTGTGTGTGTGTGTGTGTGTGTGTGAGGAGTTACTGTTAATGGAATATCTAAAAAGGTTTTAGCCAACAAAAACGATTTACTTTGTAACGCAGATGTAGTCTCGATTAGTAAGTCACCAGATCAAAGTTTTTTAACAGATTTCGGTTCTCCACCTATTCCTATTATAGCTTTGTGGACAACAAAAGGAGACTTTCGTGACATTTCACTGTTTGCTAAAGATAAAACTAAAAAGCGGGAACATTTAGCAACGTTGTCAATGTGTAGGTTGGGTAATACGAGGCCTTTACCTGGGCACATCAGCATTGGATCCATAAATACGCGTAAAAATCTTCATCCTGGCGTGTCTCCACCCACCACGGAGTCCAACAAGGGAGGCAGTGTGCCGGTCATCTGGCAAAACCAGGCACGGCGCTTACCTGAAGTACACCCAGACTATAATGCTACAGCATCAGGGCGAGGATCCAATGGGTAAACCCGACACCCCTTATCTGCAGCACTAACCTACAGCAGTGTCTCTTCGGGGACACCAAACAGACGTACCACCAGCCGATTGACAGGAGCGGGCTCACTCCTGCCTCCCGTCTACAGCGAAGCGTGGGTCAAAGGTATTCACAGGACACCATTTTCCTCCTTGCGGGATGCCGCACACGGCATCCACTATGTCAGGCTGATATGTTAAGGGGAGCCATGGCGAATGAAAGCATAAGAACCACTGGTATACTCTGTACTATAATTGCGTACCATTTCATGAATTTACTGCACTAATTCACAAAAAAATGGGTGGTCCGTGATGCCGTAAGGTAAGAAATGAACAAGAGTAGCCAAACCATACCATTATCTTTTCCTTATGCTGCCGGTTTCCAGTCCGGGATACGGCGGGGTCATAGTTGGTGGATAATGGACAGACTATTAAAAGAACAAAAACTGAGAAAGAAAAAAAGAGTAAGAGAGTTAAAGGCGTAACAATTTAAAGTGCCTAGGGCGCCAGGGAGGTTAAAAACGGTCCTAGTTGGGACCCCGTATCATTGATACGGCTAATAATTGTGGTAGCTACAACCCTGATGGAAGCACTGAGGAGAAAACAAAGGGCTTTCTTACATCAGAAGTCGACATACAGGCCCTGCACCCGATGTGATGATATGGATAGCCATTGAATTCCCTACACGAACATCTCTTGTTCGAATAGTCGATAATATGAGTAGTCAGCAATACGTTTCTCAGATTTTAAGACCAATGACTGTGCCCTATCTTCGAGATCTCGGAAATTTTGCCTTTCAGCAAGATAGCAAAAGACCAAAGGACCGTGAAGATCGTCACATGTCCTGACCTATCTCTATGTAAAAGTTATTCGACTGTTGCACTAGCCAGCCCATTCTCCGGATCTTCCACCAACAACAAGTCATGGGTTGATGACGGACTGGATCACTCTAACGCCCTCCAGCCATCAAGATTGATGGTGTGGCATGAAGCAACATGGAATGACTTGCCACGTATCTTTCATCCAAGCCCAGTTAGACTGGATGCCTAAGCGATCTAGAACGTTTCAGCTGCAGGAAGTGGTAGTAGTGAATACTAATTTTTATGTGTAATATTTGTTGAGGTGTAATATGTATACCCACAAATTGACAACAAATTTAATATTATATTTTCTTTCTTCTAGACTGTTCACGTACAATAAGCAAAGTTTTGTTATTTCTGTATTTCCTAGTGTTAAAACTTTAGTGGATAGAAGTGTATATTCTTGAGATTAAATCAATATTCTTTCACAAAAGAAATACAACCACATTCAGTCTTTCTAAATTATATTTATAATTTTTTTTTACGAACTTTCGTTGTTAGTCATTTAAATTAGCTAAATTTCTTTACAAATAATTTCTGCATTTTAGAAGAAGGCGTACTTTTTAATATTCTTTCTTAAAGAAAATCGCTATTTCTTTGATGCTCTTAACAAAAATGATTGTTTAGAAAAAATAAACCATTTAAAAAAAATCTCTTTTTTAGTTTTGTGGAAAGGTGCATTTTTTATTACTTGAAAATATGAGCAATTTCATTTTTACTAGTATACTTCCAAAAGTCCCTGAAAACGCAAAGACGTGTGAGTCCTTTTCAGATTTAATCAGTAATAAGGAAATAATAAAGTTTTCACGGGATATTATATTTGATGTAATTTTGAAAGGGGTAAGATCAAATAAAATAAGCAAGAAAATAGAAACTTACATCATAGTTGTAATTCTTAAAATTGAGCACATTTATTAATCATTAAATTAATTATTTCTTGTTGTCACACACATTAAGGAGCTATAAGTAATAGAAGAATCCGAGACAAATTTGCAAAATACTATATGAAATGTGTGTCGATGGAAATAAGGTAAAGATTATTAGATAATAATTACCCAACTAAGAAAAGCTTTTAGTACCATTTTATCGATTTTAAATTGATAATATTTTCAATTCCTACTAAGTTTACACTCAAACTATGTATATATATCTTGTTCAAATTTTCAATCGCTAATAGAATAATTTTAAAACGCTCAATTGAGCTGAAGTTTTATATACACGATTGATTTGGGTGACAATGCGATAATTTAATTATAAGTAATTAACATTAATTGACTGAAACTAATTATTTAAAGAATTACAGATACAGTCACGTTGTCTTAATTTTTAGCGACTTGGGTCAAAACTTTAAAAGATTTTTTTTCTCACGTTTTAAAGCATTCAATTTTATATACACGATTGCTTTGGATGACAATACGTTACTTTAATGATAATTAATAAAAATTAATTGCCACTTAATTTTGAGATTCTGTCATATGTATATACTAATTTATATTAATTGTAATTATTTGATTAAAAGTAGCTAAGATAAAATTTTTCTTTGTTGACCTAAGTAGGAATTGACTTTAAAATTTCTTTTACATTACTTATTTTTATATATTTCTAAATGATTAATCATCTCAGAATTTTATTTAGATAATGTACCAATAATAAAATATTATACCATTATGGTCTAGTAAAATATTATTTTCTTATAACCTAAATAGTTTAGTTTGTTAATGAAATAACTTTTCTCTTCAATAAACTTTTTAAAAAACTTCTTTTCTTTCGATGGCATCCAAGTTCCCAAAATCGAAGACTTTCATGTGACGTTCTGACACTTCCTAAACCAAACCTAATTATCTTGAAGTCCGAACTTGGCGTTTTGTTCTTTTTTTAGGTCTGTAGAATGTGATGTCTGCTGTATAGATTCTTCCATTGCTACTAAAACATGCCTTCCATTCTCTTACTGAATAAATCAAAATCAAAGCCAAATAAAAACTCCAGAGCACTAACGTAATTACTCTTTACAACCCAATTTCGCCAGTCCCTCTGTAATACCGTGTATCCAGTTTGCGCTTGGATTACCCTGGTCTCTTCATTGTAATTCAAGCAACTAATGACTTTACCGGATGGAAATTACTTTTCCTAGTCACGTAAAAGGCTAGTGCGTTGCACTTTTACGAATAATGCTCCAGTATAGTACCGGAGAATTTATTCTTGGACAAGGTTCTCTCTTTGCGGAATTTGCAGGAGAGAGAATCTGGAATATTTTTACTTCGGAGTATGATTAATTTGAGCTCCTTTAGGGAGCATTAACCGTGAACTTTTATGGTTTCTAATGCACTTCCGAGTAAAGGAGGTTTTTAAGTCTTTGTGAAAGATAGATGATTAGTTTCATAATTATGCTCAAATGTATATTATGAGGAATAGATGCAATTTTCTCAGAAAAAACCCCGAAAAGGTCGCAAAATGTTTTTCCGAGTATAAAAAGGGCTTAGGGGTTTTGCATTCACTTTTACTCAGAATTTGAAGTATGTCATTAACATTAGCATTTGAAAAGATTTTTTGAAGCATAACGCAGTGGATTCTATAAGGTAGTTAAAAAAATTCAATTTCACAAAGCATTCCGATTAGTTTTAATTCATTCTTTTTTGCATAAAAAATTCTTCTGTTATTAAAAGCAACATAACTAATGTTTTTATCTGCTCTCTGGAGATTTAAATACACTAAAAAAAGACAAGTTTTATTAAAGTGTTTTTAAAATAAAAAAAAAATTAACAAGGTTTTATTTTTAATCAAGTTTTACATCAAAGAAAAAGTTTTCTTCTCGAATTTGGTTGTTAAAATTTTATGAAATTTATACATGTATAACATCTGCAGTTGTTATAATATTAAAAAATTATTTTCCGTTTAGTACTTTTAACGGAAAATAGTTCTAAGTTAGAGTTCTAAATGTAAAATTTTCTCTGTAAATACAATGAGCTTGTTGATTATCTCCCCTCCCCTACATGAGTTGTTGTTGGTTTTGTAAAGCAAGGTGCTTTTAAATAATACGTAGTTGTTTTGTAAGTACGTTAATAATTTAAATGCATGAATTTTGTTCAAAACTCACAGTTAATTACACAACGACTAAAGAATAACTATTCAATATATATAATGTAATATAAAGCTAAATATATAATTTTAGTATTCAAGATAAAACAGATGTGAAACAGTTGAATGGGCTATCTATAGTTCTATTAAGGTACGTTCAGAACCGTGATTTTGCAAAAGCGCATAAATGGATAATTTTCATGATATTTAGTGTCACTTAGATTAGAATATATGCATAAAATTGTTTTAAGAACATTTTGAAAAAAAAATTATTTAAATATAATATTTTGGCAAAAATGTAACTTAGAATAATCTTTTTTCCAAATGTTCTCCTTTTGTGAAAAATGCTTCTATTATAATAATATTTTGCCTGTATATAGCTCAGACCTTTCTACAGAGGTTCAACCAGAATTTATGAAATATGTAACTTAGAAGTGGGTTTATTTATATTTTACGACAACAGAGGGAAGCAATTTTAAGAAAAAAACGCCGATAATTATTATAATTGGTGGTAACTCTGAAAATAATGTGAATTTTTCAAAAATTCTATTTGAGCCTCTGTAAAGAGGTCTGAGCCATATACAGGCAAAACATTAAATTAATAGAAGCATTTTTCACAAAAGGTGAACATTTTGAAAAAAGATTATTCTAAGTTAATTTTTTGCCAAAATATTGTATTAATTAATTTGTTTTTGTCAAAATGTCCTGAAAACAATTTTATACATGTATTCTAATTTAAGTGACACTAAATATCATGAAAATTATCCATTTATGTGCTTTTTTAAGATCACGGTTCCGAACGTTGTCAGATACCTTAAATTAATATTATTGATGAGCATTTTAAATTCCTGTGTTCTGCCATCCTGCATTATTCGGTCGCCGGTATCAATCAAAATTTGAGCAAGCCAAGTGATGTAATTATGATGATTGGTTTATCAGCTTTTTTTTACATCGGAGTGGTCATGAATTCTGTGGTTTTCTCTTTTTCTATAGTTTTGCTTGTGCTATTTACTCTTATAGTGATTTTAATATTCCTCGGAGTTACTGAAATATACTCTACATAATGCATTTGGGATAATTTTTTACAATACTTTTCTGTCCACAAGGATTATTTCCATTAAATATCCGTTTACACATAATGCACCTATTTCCAGATTTGCAATTGGATTTTTTTTCTATCTCGTTTAATATCTTTTTTGGCATTTAGACAATATTTTATCTTTTTGAATGATTAGCATCTATTCAACCTGTAAAAAGAGGCTAACGGTGAGGTCTATTCGCTCTAATTCAGGTTTTCTTCTATTCAACCAAATTGCCACTTATGGCTAGAAGAAGGCTCAATATAAGTGACCTACCAAATACACTATCCAATAATACAGAAAAAGCATGGATTTCTGTCAGCGGGTTATTTGGTTGCGGATGATATTACCACGTATTGATTCTAGTGCAGTGTTTCTCAAACTTTCAATATTCGCGACCCAATATTCAATCATCATTTTCATTGCGCCCTCTCCATACAATAACAATGCATTAAATTCAAAAATACTATACTTTGACACTAAGGTTACAATATGACTTTAATTACTTTTATGCCACCAACGTATATAAACGTCTCGCTCATCCAAAACATTAACTTTCTGGACATATATATATATATATACGTCTTTTCGAGAAGTACGATCTTTTCTGGGCACTACTATCCATAAAATTATTGTGAAGGCTTTGGAATGCAATAAAAGGACCTTAACAGTGTTTGCAAAGAATTTAGTTATTTTATAGGATTTCCTTATTTATTCATTTTCTTCTCCCCTCCTCCCCCAAAAAACATTAAAATACCCTCGTCTACGTGGAAAACGGTGGCATTGGAGAGAGAATCGCGTAACTTTTAATTGGTAGTTAAGGAATTAATTATAAACCGTACGAATTATCAAGATCAGTGTTAATACAAGCCCATGGGGTCCCTGATAATTATGAAACTTGTTCTTAAAACTTAGTATTGTTAAATTAATAATAAAATACATTATATAGTACTGATACATTTATAAGTGTGTTATATCAGTGTAAAAATATGTATTTTATATTTTAAAAAATCTAAAAGTATTATGTTTGCTTATTTTCAGTAAATTAATAAGTTTTTAAAAATAAGCTTTTGTTGTCAACTTCTCGTGTCCCCCTCGTAGATTTGTCACACCCCACAGTTTGAGAAACTCTCACTGTTCTAGTGAGAGTGGACCATATATTCACATTATCATATGGAACTCGTTCCGACTGTTTTGACTCGTCCGAACTCGAAGTTGTACCTCAGTCAGTTCAGTGTAAATTTACTTATTCCCCTTAACTAGTTTGCCTGAATATCGCACAGTCATTTCTATAGTGTATTTGATTAATAAAAGTAAATTATTATTATTACAGGATTGTGTTATTTCGAGTTTAATTCATTGGCTTCTTCACCCATGCTGTTTTTGGATTCTCCCGAGAATTCAAGTAATGAGCGAGATTTTCACTTCGAACATCATGAGGAGGAGGTCCCTCGATAAGCCTTATCTAAATTGCTTCTTCTATTGTTATGCTTAACCAACACTTTCTTAGAAGAGCATTTGTCATTTAATGCATAACGCAAATATGTTTATTGGGTGTATTTCACCTGAATCTTTTTTTAATTATTTAAATATGGCGTATGTGATAAAGATATAGTTGTGCTAAGTATTAAAATTTTTTATACTTAACACAACTGCAAAAATCCTTATATGAATGAGAACAAAATGAAATTTCAATAAAATTAACGAAAACATATTTTTTTTGTAATAAATATGTTGTCAAAGCATCCAATTGTTTTTATGTAGTTACCTCGCCCCCATTCAGGATGTTTTAGTATTTTCATCTTCCAATTCGGGTGCAGTAATTTTTGTATAAGCATTGTCAGGAATCCAATTTACAGTGCTTCCAATATCAATCAAAGCACAAACGACAGTTTTATCGAATTTCACTTTGCTAGTAGCTAAAGTATTTACTTCAAATTCTTGCATTCTTCTCTAAGACTTAAATAATTGAAGGGAAGTTTATTCTCAGAACCTTTCATTCTTGGCCATTTCAGAGCAAATCAGATAAATGATTGCTGTGTGAACTTTCTTCTGTCTTTTGGTTGAATACAGAATGCTTAGAATTACTATTTTTGCTCCTCCAATTTTATACCAATATATTTTCTCCCCGTTTCTTGTTGCTGAAAGGCGATAAACGTTGTGATTATCTGTAAAACCAGTAGACTCTCTCGTCTTCAGTTTGAATGGAATTCAATTTTTAGTACTCATCTCACACTTTCGGAATTATCTAATTTGTGGTAAGTCCCTCCAGGATTTTAATCCACGAGGAATTATCGATGAAGTGGGCTCTTATATCATTAGAATTCTTCTTTTAATTTGATCACAGATTATTTAATCTGACAGTTGTTTTTGTTAAGAAAGTTACTTCCAAGCCCTATATCAAATCTGCAAAATAATGTTTAATTTCGAATTTACAATCAATTAAAGTAACTTCTAGGCTTTTATAATAGGGTTCACAAAAATTGTCAAAATTTTTCTGTAATAGTTTAAAATTACTTAATTGCTTAAATTACTTTAACCAAGAAATTTAGATAATCATAATCGTCTGCTTTTCTTCATCATCTGTAACTATTATATGCTACAGTGAAACTGAGGGTGACTGAAATATTTTTTCATATTAAGAGAAATCGCAAAAAAAAACATATATTCAACAAAATTAGGTTTATTAGAGTAATACGTTTTATTTACATATATATGTGTATGCATGCATTTAATAAAAACCATTCAAACATTTACATAATTTTATCTCTTTTTTAAAGTTATAGTTGATAAAGAATAATTAGCAATACCAAAATCCGTTTTCGTCTTCTGGTTTTGATCAATAACCTTAAGAAGCTTCATTTTCATTTAAAGAGAAGTAATAATTTGCTTTGTCACTGTGCTTTTTGTCATTGTGTTTTCAAAAAAATTTGTCTAAAATAGAAAAAAATAATGCAAACCCAATTCACCGATTTTTACTCACACTGCGATGTACTCGCCACCGAAAGAGTCAAAGCCAACTTTAGAGAGGCAAGATGTTTTTGTGTAGCGTTGGCAGGGATGGAGGGTGAAAGTAGCTTAGATGTACAAAATATGCTCGTGTCATAGGCAATTCCGAGGGTATTTCAAAGCCAAATTATCCTCCTTTCTACGAAACATGTGAAACGACCGCTCTTCCATTTCACACTCCTCTTAAACCTGGCTTGCGCAGCTGATGTTTTCCATATTTTGTTCATTCCCAAAAAGGAAACCTTTTCGTGTTAAGCTAGTTTCGTTTCATGTAAAGAGAAAAAAAGGCACGAAAATACATAGTATTTTGTCTTGATCGTATTTTTTAAATTTTGTGTTAACGATAATTCGTCGTAAGCGTTTTCACGTTAAACGCATTTCACTGTATTAGTTTTCAATGTTCAAAATAAAACGTATATATATATATATATATATATATATATATATATAAAATCAATGCAACAAGGTTAATATAGTAAATATAAGCAGAAATTTTACATTCGTGTATATATATATAGCCTTTGCGTAATTTGTTAAAAAAATAACTTCAAACATGAGATGAAGGAATTTAATCAGATATTTATATTCCAGTACCCAAACCAGTTGCATTTGAAATACCAATAGAAGAAGCAGAAACTAATAACAAAACAAAGAAACCACCCCCACAGATTCTACAGGTAAGAAATCACTTTGTGGTATTCCTTTTTTCTCCAAGTGAATTTTAAGTATACTTTGTTATTTGTTTGTTTTAAATTTCCATACTTTATTTAGTGAATTTGAAAGTAAGTTTTTTTTAAAAAAAACATTATTTATTACAAGCAAACATATTTTGTCCAAAATATGTATTTTTCAAGTAATTTTTTCATAAACTCTTTTGTGAGAACTAAAATTTAAAGTAATTTCTTGGAATATATTAACAAGCACTTAAGAAATTAATGAATAGAATCTGGCGAAAATGTTAATCAAAATTTGGCTAAACATGAAAGGTGTTTCTCTAAAGTAGTTGTGATTGCATTATTAACAATGGCATGCAATATTAATGTTTTGAAAATAATTAACATTACAAAAATTTAGAAGGAAAGTAATTTTTTTATTTCAAAATTTATAACTAATATTAATGCACAGTCTCTTTTGAGAAATGCTTCTACTTTTAAACTGATAGTTGGTCTGTAACATATTGAGGTAATTAACATATTTATTAGAACCACTTCATACAAAATTTCGTATAAAAATATTTACTTACTTTAACTTTTGATTATTAACGGAATATAAATTGTGCAATTTTTCCCCTGTTTGCGTTACATCTAAAGAATGGTAATTTTAATTTTGAAAGATTAACAAAAATTGTAAATGAAGCCTTGAATTATGCATGAAAGGAAAATAAAAAGCACGACGAGAAAAAAAATAAAAGGTATAAAAAAATAGTAAATCAAGTGAAATAAAAAAAAAGAATCTTTTGAAGACTGAAAATAAAGTAAACACAAAATAGAATTGTAATGAAAGTTATAAGAATAATTATTCAATGGATAAAAATTAGACAAGTTTTATACGGAAAATAAATTATATTTAAGTAATGAAGAAAAATTTTAGCATTATTTAATTTCTAAATCATAACAATATTTCTGACGAATCTAACATTACGTCTATTGAAAATTTATAATAGTGGTCGGTTCAACCAATTTGAAAAGTACTTTAATGGAATTTTAGGAACTATTGGGTATGATAATTATATTTGTTTGTTGTTTATATTATTATATTAATTCTTGTATGTCCTAATGACATATTATTACTTTAATGTTATTAAGCTTATTATTGTTAATCTGAAAATGAAGTTATATACTATTTTGAATTTTTTTTGTAAAAAAAAATATTCCCTTAAGTAAAAATAATATTCCAAAGTTTACTAGTATACTATTATAAAATGCGCTCTTATTGGCTCATAACTTGAATAAAGTAGGTATTGATTTCTGCAAATGTTCAATAATTAATGTCATAATACAAATTTAGCAATTAAGGGGACACAGTACGATTCAATTAACCAAAATCTGTCAAAAAATCAAATATAATTTTTTTAGACTCAATTATTTTTTATATATATTTCTATAACCTCATAAAATTTGGAAGCTCTAAACTTAGGCAACGCAGAATTATGATAGCTTTTACGTTCGTTTTTATTCACAACCCTATGGCAAATCAAAACTTTAAACTTACTTATCTCAGAAAGATAAAATAACTAGTTTATCTTCATTTAAATTGCTAAGGCTTTTTTTATGGTGCCTAATGCTTTGAATTTCTTTTACCTATTGCCAATAGTACTCGTAACAAAAGTTGCTATGCATTTTTGAATCAAAGCAGTACTTATTTTTTAAAAAATAATTGAACTCAGAATTTATACATTTTTTATGGAATTTTCAATAAGCATTCATAAAAAGAGGTCATACTATCGCAAAACCTATACCAACTCTTGTTATACATAGTTTAACGTACTTGTAAATCAAATTTCAAGCATGTACGTAAACTTTTGTAAGAGGAGTAGCAGTTTAAAATCCCTTCACACATTTTTAGTTTTTTCGTTAAAAAATTAAATGGCCAGCTTTTTATGAAATTTTGAGCACAAAATCTGTTTTAGATAGTATACACACATAGTAGGCAATCAAATTTTTTTAAAAACCCGTAAATTAAAAATTTTTGCTTAAATCATACCATGTCCCCTAAGGTATCCGACTACGTTCGGAACCGTGATTTTGCAAAGCGCATAAATGGATAATTTTCATGATATTTAGTGTCACTTTGGATTAGAATATATGCATAAAATTGTTTTAAGGACATTTTGACAAAAAAAATACATATAAATATAATATTGTGGCAAAAAATTAACTTAGAATAATCTTTTTTCCAAATGTTCTCCTTTTGTGAAAAATGCTTCGATTATAATAATATTTTGCCTGTATATAGCTCAGACCTCTCTATAGAGGCTCAACTAGAATTTTTGAAATATATAACTTAGAAGTGGGTTTATTCATATTTTACGACAACAGAGGGGAGCAATTTTACGAAAAAAAAACCGCGAATAATTATTTCAATTAATGGTAACTCTGAAAATAATGTGAATTTTTCAAAAATTCTAGTTGAGCCTCTGTAGAGAGGTCTGAGCTATTTACAGGCAAAATATTATTATAATAGAACCATTTTTCACAAAAGGAGAATATTTGGAAAAAAGATTATTTTAAGTTAATTTTTTTGTCAAAATATTATATTCAAATAAATTTTTTTGTCAAAATCTCCTTAAACCAATTTTAAGCATGTATTTTGATCTGAGTGACTCTAAATATCACGAAAATTATTCATTTATGCGCTTTTTTAAAATCATGGTTCCGAACGTATTCGGATAAACTTAAGCAAGTAAAGAGTTAGGCAGATATATTTAAAGATGGAATAATTGGGGTTAAACTGGAAGTTAAAAATTTAACTTAATCATAAAATTGTAAAATATAAGCGTATCACTTAGAATAATAGCTAAATCTTTCTCAAGCTATAAATTTTTCTCCTCAAGAAGACTGCGTCTTTTGAATCTATCGAGTCATCCCAAAAAATGGATTATTTATACAGGTGTGATGAAAAAATGTTTGCACACTTAGATGGAAAAAAACGTACATATTATCATAAGTATTACAATGAATAAAAATTACAAAGCTACAATAAGTGTTATAAAAAGTGTTCAAACTGTAATGCACACTTTTGAGCATGAGGCCGTACATCAGCGGTGCAAGACTCGCGGCCCTCAACGAGCATTTTTGCTTCCCGGTTAATATATTGGCACACAAAAATATGTAATAAAATATGAAAATTTCTCCCGAAATATAGGAACACAGTCGCAGAGAAGAGATGTCAAGTGTCAAGACCTAAATATTAAATATTTCTTATCCCTTTTTATATATGTTTATTACAATATATTACTCAAAATAAATCAATGTTATTATGAATTTTGATTTTCTTTGCGGCCCACCTTAAGTTAAACCATATTTATTTAGTTCAAGTTAGCCTTTGAGTTTGACACCCTTACCGTACATTGTTAATGACATCTATCAGAGTAGCTGCAGGAATTGGGTTACTAGCCGTTTCAATTTCGTAGCGCAGTTTCTGTATGCACGGTTTTTTGTCGTACATCACATTCTTAAGGTAACATCATAAGGGGCCACATCACTTGGGAAACAAAATTTGCATGACTTTCAATCAGCGCGAAGTACCATTCACAAAATTGAGTTCTTCTGTCTGTATCGTTCTCGTTCTGTGTGTGTAACGATTTTGGTATGTAAACTTTCCACTTTGCTCTTTGCTTAATTAGACATAAGCTAGCGCTACTCACGCTTGTTTCACGTGCACATTGTGATGTCGATTTTTGTGGTGATCGTTTGGATGAATCTAACTCTCGCTTGGTAATGTATGGGGCCGCCCTGATCGTTCCTTATGCATATCCTTTATTGTTCTATCAGCTTCAAACTTAAAGCGTAGGCTGGCATTCCTTAAAAGTGTTAGTGGTTCCGTCCCATATTATTGCGTCCAATATCGTTGCACTTCTCTGATATTCTCGAACTTCCAGTACTATTTCAAAATTCTTTTTTTGCTGCTTGAAATTCAGACGTACTATGCGCCATGGTCTCAATTTCCCTGGTGGCCGCGGTAGCCGAGTGGTCAAAGTATCGGATCGTGGCTGGCCTTGTCACGATTTCGAACCCAATACCACTAAAGACCCGCCGTGTTGGGGCGTGATGCACGTTAATCAAGATATCAAACGTCCTCCCGTTTGTGTGGTGGGGTGTGGTAGTTAGGAGAGGGGGAAGCCAGCTCAGGTGTCGTCCACGTCACTTGACCATGGTTCAAAATTACGTGGCCCGTCGCCAAAAGCCCTCGTGTAGCTAAACAGTGCGATGTTAATATTCACTCGCTCACTCACTCCATTTCCCTGCTAAAACACTAGCGCCATCTGTCCTTAAACCATAGATGAACATGTAAAAACACTAATGCCAACTATTAATACCAACTCTTACAACTTAATCCTATAGTCAATGTGATATCAAACTAAAGGTATTAACATATTATCCATTCTTAAAGTGTGTATGCTTTTTTTTATCACCTCTGTATATAAGTACATACCATTATTTAAACTTAATAGATAATTCTTTTTCACAATATTTATCCAAATAAATATATTGAAAATGCTACAATATTAAGAAAATTAATATTTTGAAAATGTACAAGTAAAAGCTTTTGAAAATACGCACATTTTATTTTGAAATTTTTTCCTTCCATTTGGAAAACTGTTTACGTGTTTGTACACTTTTTTCAGTAAATTCTAAAGTTATAAATCGTTTTGTAATAATAATTCCCTATCCTAAGTAATAAACTGTGCTATATCACTTAAAATAGGGATTAATGAGTGGACATTATTATGAGGGCCAGAAGAAATTTTTTTCGTAACATGACGGCTAAAAATTGTAGGAATGCTATTCGAATAAAATACTCATAAAAGGCAGGTAGATTGTCTTATATTTATATCAGTTCTATTCAATGAGATTATAATGAGGAAAGCTTCAATGTAACAATTTTTTTAATGGTGCGATTAATTTTTATGAATTATAAGTAAAAGAAGTTTTTCTTAAATGTAATTAAAATTTATTTTCAATGGATTTTTAAATGAAACTTCATAAATTCAAAAATTCCTTGTATACATTTTAGCGAATTTTGTATTTTTTGCTTTTCAAAAGCGAACCTTTTTAAAAATACATTATATAATTAAAATTAGAACAGCATAAAATTACATCTTTAACTTCATGAAATAAAATATTAACTAATGTTTTGATTTTTCAAAATTTTAAAAAGAGGATTCCAATTATAGAATTTAAACTATCTATTTTTGAATAATTACAATGAAATTCGCTGTAATTTATTCCGCAACGTTTTACAGTGACATTTATTTTCATTTATCTGGTAATAAAAAAATGGCATTCGAATTACTTATTTCAATTTAAGAAACCTCAATGTATTACAATTTAAACTGAGATTAAATAAATTTTTTACATACAAACGCTATATATAGTTACCTTAAATGAGAGGATAACAAATTATGCATATTTTTCCATTCATATCGCATTTCTTAAGGTATCCGACTACGTTCGGAAACGTGATTTTGCAAAAGCATATAAATGGATAATATTTATGATATTTAGTGTCACTTAGATTAGAAAAGGTATATAAAATTGTTTTAAGAATAGTATTACAATAAAAATTATTTAAGTACAATATTTTGACAAAAAATGAACATAGAATGACCCATTTTCAAAATATTCTCCTTTTGTGAAAAATGCTTCTATTATAATAATAATTTGCCTGTATATAGCTTAGACCTGTATACAGAGGCTCAACTAGAATTTTTGAAACACATAACTTAGAAGTGGGTTTATTCATGTTTAACGTCAACAGAGGGGAGAAATTTTAAGAAAAAAACGCCGATAATTACTTCGATTCGTTGTATCTCTGAAAATAATGTGAGTTTTTCAAAAATCATAGTTGAGCCTCTGTACAGAGTTCTGGGCTATATACAGGCAAAATATTATTAAAATAGAAGCATTTTTCACAAAAGGAGAACATTTTGAAGAAAGGTTATTCTAAGTTAATTTTTTTTTGCCGAAATATTGTATTTAAATAATTTTGTTTTGTCAAAATGTCCTTAAAACAATACATTTATACTTTAACAATACTTTATTATATATATATATATATATATATATATATATATATATATATATATATATATATATATATATATATATATATATATATATATAATAAAGATATGTTTCTGAATCTATTCGGAAAAAAACCCTACAGAAACGTTTTTATTAATTTTAAGCATCACACAATTATTGTTTTGTAATCCATTAAAATGTAATACAATATTATGGTTTTAGTTACATTTACATGTGGGATAATAAATATTTGATTTCGTAGGTTTAATATTGACAAAAATTATTTATTGAAAAATTATTCAACCGAATGCGTCAATAATTCATTCACATAAAATTGATTATAATGAAAATTATCAATTTTTTGTTAAAGAAATCATTTAAGTGTTCCAAGAAAAATTTCATTAAATCGTTTGTTTCTTTAGCTTCAAATTATGTTTTTCATGATCAATAGATGGCGCTGTATGTCAAGACCAAAATTGAATGAAACAGATGAAAGTCCTAATAAGAGAACGGATGAGATATTACTGGAATTGATCAATGATTCAGTGGATACTTGTCCCCCAGGCAACGTTTATATCTAATTAACATTAGAAATATTCATATAGGATTTTATAATAATTTTAATGAACATTGTATGGAATTCTTAAGTCAATGGAAAAGAAATTTAGCATGGAAAATAAGTATCAAAGACAATACTTATAAATGGAAAAGGAACATTTTAAATTTAGTTGAAAAAATCATAAATATTTAAAACAATTTGCAAATATTATTTATGAGTGTATATAGATATATTTCTTTCTGTAAATATACATAAATTTGTGTGGATATTTAAAGAATGATTATATAACTCAAAAGTAATCTTTCCCATTCCATCTTCCATTGCTGAAAAAATGTATCAAATAATTCTGAGCGATACAATGATAATGAATTTAAATTCAATTAACTGAAAATAAAACATTACAAAGAACGCGATTTTCAATGAAAAAAAATCAAATGTTTTGGTTCAATGAAATTACTTTACCAAAGTTTGTCATAAGTTTACTGTGATATATCTTTTTACCCCCACATTTTTTTGTGATCTAAGTTTTGTATAAAAATCCGAAAATTAGACGAAATTCATTGCGCTGATTTTATGAATACAAAAAAAGTCTTCTTTTTTGAGAATATTGAATTCAAAGTTTCTTCCTTTGCAAAGTGTGTAAACCTTTCACTTACGAATATATCGCCAAAATCACTTTCGTTACGAAATAATATTAAGTATACAAAAATAAGTAAAACAAGCTTTGGTTTTATTTTGAAAGATGTACTTTTTCTCTAAAACAGAATTTCATGAATTTTTATAGGAGTTACACCATTTTATTGATTTGTGTTACGACTAAAATTGCGGTCGTGGTATCCGAGTGGTCACATTCTCGAACTCTTAGCAACGTTGCTGAGTCACGGGTCCAAAACCAATTGCCACTGAAAACCCACCGTGTAGAGGGACTGATTTTTCATTAGATCTGTCGATGCTCAAAGTCCTCCCGTTGGTCTAAGTGGAAGTCCGAAGAAGTGGGGGACAGCTCAGGTGTCGTCCTCGTCTCTTGACAATGATTCAAAATTATAAGGTTCGTCACTAGTAACCCTCGTGTTGTTTCACAGAGCCACGTAAAAGAAAATCAAAATAAATAAAACCAAAAATAGTATTATCTCCTGTACATTCAATGTCTCATTTTCATTTGACATATAACAAAAAAAGTTGATAATCATAGATATCTTACACCCTTATTATTTATTTATTTGTATTTATTGCACCTCAGTGCCCAAGGTCACGAAAACTGAGGTGGTCACAGTAGCCGTGGCCCTCTGTAGGCTGTTGTGGCACTGAGTTTAGTTTAGTTTATTTGTATTTGTAAAAGGTTTAACTTAATATGTGCATTCGCAATATTTTGTAAAATGCGCTATTAAGGTATCCGACTACGTTTGGAACCGTGATTTTGCAAAAGCGCATAAATAGATAATTTTCATGATATTTAGTGTCACTTAGAATAGAATATATGCATAAAATTGTTTTAAGGACATTTTGACAAAAAATTAACTTAGAATAATCTTTTTTCCAAATGTTCTCCTTTTGTGAAAAATGCTTCTATTATAATAATATTTTGCCTGTATATAGCTCAGACCTTTCTACAGAGGCTCAACCAGAATTTTTGAAATAAGTAACTTAGAAGTGGGTTTATTTATATTTTACGACAACAGAGGGGAGCAATTTTAAGAAAAAAATTCCAATAATTATTTCAATTGGTGGTAACTCTGAAAATAATGTGAATTTTTCAAAAATTCTACTTGAGCCTCTGTAGAGAGGTCTGAGCTATATACAAGAAAAATATTATTATAATAGAACCATTTTTCACAAAAGGATATTTGGAAAAAGATTATTACAAGTTAATTTTTTGCCAAAATATTATATTTAAATAAATTTTTTTTGTCAAAATGTCCTTAAAACAATTTTATGCATGTATTCTAATCTGAGTGACACTAAATATCATGAAAATTATTCATTTATGTGCTTTTTTAAAATCACGGTTCCGAACGTAGTCGGATACCTTAAAGGGAAATAACATTTTCGCATTTAATGTTCCTAATTTACTACAATTCACAATAAATTTTGTTTATCTCAAATTCCTTTTGGGTAAAATAAGCGATTATTTTAATTAAAAATAAAATAATGGCAAACATTTAATAAATTTAAATAATTTCCTGATGAGACGTTTAAAAATTCTGAAATACAATGTCCAATATTGTAACATCTCAAAATTACAGCCTCTATTAAACCATGTAATTTTAAAAGTAAATATCAAGCAGGGAATTATAATGCAACCCATAACGATACATTATTTAAAATTGTATTTATTCAGCCAGGGGTTATGGTGCTGCAATTTGTAACAATTTATAATTCGGACACTTGCGTAAATTGATTAAAACAGGTAACATTATAATACTATATCAAACATAACTATAGAAACATTAACTACCTTATTAATGCGTGTTTGTATAAACTTAATATTTTAATGCATATTTTATAAAAGACTATTACCAGCATTTCAATAAACTTTTATAATAAGTTACAGAATAGAATTAAATTAACTAGCATCAAGATTCGTCTAAACTATGTGATGAATACCGAGGAATTAAATTATTATCGAAATGTAACTCTCCATATTGTTCAGTTTAACGATGTCAATTATTTTATTCGAAAACGAAATATTTTAATTCACTCACACATATATAGATACATCCAGACACTCAAGCTGTGATAATAATAAGGATTCAGGGGATAGTAATAAGGATAACAACCATGACAATCCGCTTTACACATCCATCGGCAAACTCGCATATTTGCATATTTATTGGATTTAAATTAGTGAAATTAAACGGATCGACCGGATAAGCCAGCGATGGGTAGCTATTCATTAGCAAGTGTTCAGTCCAATTCTGAATTCCGAATGCATACTTGGAGCATGGCAATTGCGTTATGGAATATAAGAGAAGGACGTGGTATAATGAAATGTGAAATATTCCGCATGAAATTCAAGCGCTAAGCAATTCCACATTTTGAATAAGTGTTAGATACTTAGCATCATCTGCATTTATGAAGATTAAATAGGGTGCCATTCCGAGAAAGGTAATTTTTAGATGCAAATGAGTCTTCTATAACTGAATAAAGGAAATGGTTTGTTATAGTTATTTTAATGACTTTGGAACTATAAGACTTGGCACGTGCTGGTTATGAAAACTGTTTCGTAGACAGATAAATAGAATTTGAAAGCAATGAGAGGGTTTGATTTATGTACATGATAAATAGGCCAATGCATAGCAGTTGACGACAATTTAAAAATATACAGGGTTATTTATAATTCCCTCCATGGTTTTGAAGCGCGAGAGTAAAAAAATTGAGATGAATACAACAAAAAAGAATATTCGAAAAATTGCAGAAATAAATGAAGTTTTAATTGCAAACTATACAAATGTTCTATGTGTGAAACCTTCATTACACGGGATACATCAATGCTATACTCCAGTTCCTGCCACACTGTATTCAATATGAGACAGCACATGCTATCCTTTCATGCGGTTTTTCTACATCATGCGGCAAAAAAGGTTAACACGAATAATACGGAAATGCTAACAAGTGAAATAAATAACATTGATAGTATCGTGTTGAGTAGAGTGTGACAGGAACTAGATTATCACATTGATGTATGGGGTGTAACCAAGGTTTCATGCATAGGAAGCTTTTGTAAAGTAAATAAATATAACTTGAATTGTTTCTGTATTCTTTCAAATGTTATTTTTTGATGAACTCATCTTAGTTTTTTTTCTATTGGGCTTCGAAACCCTGGGGGGGGAGGAATTATGAATAATCCTGTATGTTTTGCGCAATATCTAATATAAAATCTAATAAAAAATTACAGATGTTCTTTCCTATTCCCACCTGACATCCGTAAAATTAGTTCCCACACTGATTCTGTAGTCTAAAACTATTTTAATTTGTGATTTTACAAAAGATGAAACAATATATACTTTACAGTGCGCTTAATAGAATTCTTTTTGTTGTTTTATTTATTTCATCAAGTGTTTTCGTAAGAAAATAATTTTACTCGGCATGTTTACGTATCATTGCAATAACAGAGCAAATATATTCTGTAACGATGGGCTATTCGGGAGGTCTATCCTACTTAACTCGGGTTTTTCAATTTAGCCAAATTGGTACTTCGTGCTAGAACAACTCAAAATTACAAATGAACCTCACAACTTAATATCATATAAATAGTTAGTAAGATAGAGAGAAGATATTATATGGACAATATTGTAGCCATAGTACGGCCTAAATTGCAGTCACTTATTCTTGAGCTATCATCCGGAAGAAGTTTATTTATTAGAAAGTACGAGGGCTCTGAAAGTTTTTAGATATGCACAGACGAGAAGTTACGAAAAAAAGACTAACGGTTTAATTTGAAAATGCAAAGTATTTTAACACAGAAGGTAATTTTTTACTGACTTCTTGAAGTTGTTTAGCGTAGAATAAATTTTAGACAGAAGAGAAAATGGAGTTGACGTTAGAACAATATCGTGCTATGATTTTCTATGATTTTAAAGAGGGATTAAATCAAGACGAATGCATTCATAGCTACCATTAGCATTTGTTGCAAAATCTTCATGTCGTTCCACTGTATTCAGATGATTTAAAGAATTTTGCAGAGGTTACAATTCTTTTCAGGATGAAGAACACACAGGAAGACAGTGGTCGACAGTAACCTCGGATAATGTGTCTGCCATACAAAAAAATGTTAATGGATCATAATCGCTATACCTACCAAATGATACAGAAGGAACTTAACATTGGATTGACAGCCATACACGAAATTATTCATGAAGATTACAGATGAAAAAAGTAGTTTGCCGTGTGTTCCCTATAATCTAACTTAGCACCAAAAAAGGGAGTGAGCCAGAATCAGTAAAGAAAGGAACACCAAAATTGCTAAATGATGGCTTTCCTAACTATGAATCAAAAATAAGAGAAACAACCATAGAAAGGCATGGTAGTGTTGTCTTTTCTTCTTTTGATTTACTATGTAAGCTTCTTGCTTCACAATAATTAAAAATTCTAAAATGCTTTCTTAGAATTTTGTTTTTGTCATATGAAATAATGCATTTAGAAATATTTCATTTGACAGTAAAGCACACAAAACTACAGTCGGACCTCTATATAACGAAGTCGCTAAATTCCGGAAAAAAGTTCGTTATATAGAGGCTTATCTTTTAACATACTTTATAAACTACATAAAACAAACTTTTAATTCATAAACACTATATATTAAAAAAGTAATTATTCACACCTTTTTTTAAATTAATGTATGTTTATTTTATATATCTTACTCATCAAAAAAGAAAGAAAGAATGAAAGAAATCTGCAAGGAAAAGAAGAAAAAAGAATGTCGTAGAATTCATTGTATTTTTAATATTTAGAAAATAATTGTATGCAAAAATTAATGAATTTTAAGGACATTTTACAGCTTAAAGCATCCAAGTAATATTAAACACACATTATTTTATAATTAGGACATGGGTACACGGGACAACTCTACGGGGGATGAAAGAGAATATCTAAGATGTTTCTAGTGAACTGTGCAATAAGGATACAAGGTAGTCCTAGTTGGATGAAACGTCCAGAATTCTATTGCTTTCGGCGAGTTAGGATCTAATAAAACCGTTTCAAGATTTATGACCACCATAAAATGTGTTAAAGAGAGAATAACTTGAAATTTTTTTCAGAAATACTTTAAAAGAAAAGGGAGAACAAAAATTGAATCACAAAACAAAAATTTCGTTATATAGAAAATGCACTTCGCTATAGAGAGGTTATTTTACGAAGAAAATCGTAAAATGTTCTTGGTTCCAGGAAAAAGTTCGCTATATAGAAAAATTCGCAATGTAGAGGTTCGTTATATATAGGTTTGGCTGTACTTAAATTTCAGAGCAGACGGTACTATTTTCAATCTGAACTATTTCGGTAAATTTAATCTTAAGTTGCCAACAAAAATATATTTTTACTGAATATCCTCTTTTAATTACCAGATATTTGCATAATTCTACAGCACATTCACTCACTTAAATACACATACCCATACTAATATACTACAGTTAAGAGATTGTAGAGTCTGGAATTCTTTGAATGCAAAATTTTGTTAAAAATGTTGGCGGAAAAACTCTGTTAATGCAGTAATAGGAGCATATTTGAGAGTGTCCTTTGAAATGAAATTTTTTTTCACTTTCGAATTTTGAGTGCAATTCCTAAAACATAAATTGAATGTTAACATTTCAAATGTGCAAAAATGTGCGCATGTGAATATGAATGATTAACGTGAATGAAATTTAAATATAATTTTTGAAATACTTCTGGTAGAATAGTTAAATATTCAACATATTTAGTTTTTAAAATGTGAAAATATTTTTAACTATTACATAATATTTAAAATACTTCAATATGCCTATTTATTTTTTACTTTTAAAAATAGTGTCAGTTGGATTATATTCATTTTCTGAATTTTTTTTTTTTTTTATATCTTTTTCATTTATCGTAAATTACTGAACTTCTTTATAAATACCTTTAAAATCTCTCAAAACATGTAATTCATTTTGAATGTATTTTTATATTCTTAATGTAAATGTAAAAGATGTAGTTTTGAATTTTGCTACGGCCTCAAAAAGAATTTGAAGGATCTCAAATGAATAAGGAAAATAAAATCCTAGACATTATTTATTTAATTAATCTTTGTACGTTAATGGGGTAAGAAAATTCCTACAAAGATTTGAAACTCCAATTATGAAACCTTTACACTATCCGCATTGAAAATATTTTGCTGTTGTTCATCCCACGAGTTGTTTGCAAGAGAAATGAAAACCAAAATGAAAGATGTCTGGGCTCTATTCAAAAACTTCTTCTAGAAGAGCTTTGAATTCTCTTCATGAGTTATTCTTTTGTTATACATGAAACAACAGGAGGTTTTAAGTAAATGGGAGCTCTAAGAAAGAGGCAATTTGATAACAGTTGTATTTATGTGAAAGTAAAATTTTTCAAGTCCATCTTGTGTGAACGAGTTTTTTGCAGTTCTTTTTAATGAGTATAGTAGTTTTTAAGCTTAAGCTTTCTTTTTCTCAAAATGCATAGTGGTCTTATTTTTTAATGAATGTTTGTTCAAGCTTTTATAGTTTTTTTACTCTTTAGCTTACTTTCGATTCCCCAAAATGCATATAAATAAGAAATATGGAATTTTTATTTAAATTTAATAAAACTGAATATAAAGAAAAGAGTATATTTTGTACAGAAGTAATTCTTAATATATCTTTTAGATTTTTAGGATTTAATTTTAAATATTACGATATTCCTCTACCTTTACAACTAAAACAATACTATTAATATGCAACTACAAACATATAAATTGTTAGAAATCTTATACGTTCATGAACACTTTTTAAGTAATGATTTCAAGAATTCCTCTGACTGTTATTCAGCAAAGATTAAATCCTAAGCCTAAAAAATAATGATTTAATTAACATTCCTACTCAGAGAAACTATTCGAGAGGTATTAAATACAATAATTCTCTAACAAAGTTGTTTTCATAAGGTAAAAAAAACCATTAGAAAAGAAACTTTTTAATATGCGCTTTATGGAAAGGATACATTAATAAAATACTTAGAGTAAAAGCTACAGTTAGATGGTTAATGAAAACAAGGAAAATTATTGTATAGGAATGTACAGGTGCAAATGACACGGTGAGGCGCAAACAGGGGAAATAAAAAAAAAGAGAAACGGAGTGATTGGTTGTCTGCGTTGCCAGTAGGGGGAAGTAGATATCTTACCGCAGTTCAACATGACGCATCTCAGTAGGGGAAAGCACCATTCACGATTGTGCTGATGTCTGCAATGAGATACTTAACATATGCCGAAAATGCAGAAATATATTACATGTATGACAGTGAAAATGGCTGCTGTACGAATGTATCACGTTCAGTTTCATAATCAGCGATTCCCGGATCACAAAATTTTTCAGCGGTTACATCGTCAACTTCGTGAAACAAGTTCGTTCCACATAACCAGACGTCATGCTGGTCAATAAAAGGCTGTACGCAGTCCAAGCCTGGAAGAAAGTATCTCGAACGTTGTGGCTGATGGACCAGAGTCAAGTACAAGAGCTGTTGCTCATAAAGTAAGTGTGAGTCATCAGACCGCTCGAAGAGTGTTAAACGAAAATCGCTTACACATCATCCATTTTCAGCGAGTACAAGCTTTGAATCCGACACACTTTCTACGCCAACTGCTAGTGGGTTGTATAGCAATGTGCTCTGCAGTTGAACTTCAAATCTCATGTGCTGAAAAGTTTTGAACAATTATTATCAACATTACACTTGTCAACGAACGCTTTTAATAAACACTTTGTCTTACCTTTCGTCTCTTAGTTTATGTGCTTGTGTTTTCACCACGTCACTTGAGACCATACAATCCTATACAATAAATGATTGTAACTATGTCCTGTACCTATATTAAAAGTTTGTGTCAGGAATTCGGCCCCCCCCCTCCTGTATGTATTTTGTGTTATTTGGTACTGATCATATATTATATTAATTATATCACTCAAGAGTGTGTGCTTGGTATTAACATGAATCAAAATATTTTAGGGCAATAAATTAGATAGTTTTAAGATACATACTCTGTGAAGAAAATTAAATTTAATTATTACAATCTAAACAACATTATATGAGATTATCGATCCATCATTCATTCAAAAAGTAACTACAATTTCATCCTTTTTTAATATTTATTGACAAATATTTAATTAAAAGAGAAGAACTTATTCTCTATTTTTTAAGACAACCAAGATGTATTAAACAGAGGAAAAGAATCACTACCAGTTAAAAATACCAACTAAATTGCTTAGTATGTCAAATATTATTTACATGCTCATCCATATTAATAATATCGTAAAGTATTATTTAATTTTATTAGTATTATTGTGTTAATGTATAACTGAGTTTTATGCTTTGCGAAACTTACATAGAATTATTTGAAGTTGGACCATGTTTTATAACAAAATAAATTTTCTATGAATTCAATATTTTTTACTAAACATATTATCATTTTTTTATCTTTTATTTATCATAACTTAAGTTTCAAATACTGCTAAAATTTTTACTTTAGGGAAGTCTGAAATTTTTTTTCTAGAATTGCATCAAAGTTTTTTGAGAATAAAAAACGTTTTTATTCTTTTATCACAATAGATCCTTAGATAATTATCATATGTTTTTAGCAGAAATGTATTTCGGACCATTCGAAATACATATATTGCTCACATTCGACCCATCCTTGAATATGGTGTACCGGTCTATAAGGTTGCTTCTGCTAGCAACCTTGATAAACTAAAAAGAGTACAACTCTCTGTTGTCAGAATTATCACTGGTGTCCATATTGGCTGTCAGAGGGATATTGTCTTGCATGAAGCGGAATCTCAGATAACGAAGAAGATACTTATTGGCTAAATACTTTGCGAAGCTCATCACTTATGGTGACCAGCACAGAACCTCTAATTATGTGCTCAACTGGATCAACAATGGAGAGGAAGTCCTCTTAGCTATGCTGAAAGTGAGGGAGTAGAAAATGTTTCACTGGCCTGCTGTATGAACGTTGCTGCATCGTTCTATGAACGGATCTTTTTTAAAACAGAATACCTTAGACTTTTTAAAAAATGCACTCAACTTCCACAGTATGTTAGGAGGATTGCTTTGGAGGCTATTCATAAAATCTCGTGTGATGTGTTACAGTCCAATACTGATGACAGGATGGGTGTAGGCGCTGTCTCAAGTAGTGGAATTTTCATCAAAAAGGGTCATGGTATTAAAATCTGTCAGAGAAATCCTGACTACTGCTTGGTTTTTCGGGAAGAACTCTTGGCTATTGAGGAGGCTTTAAAATTTTGTTTTACTGAGAGTATCAAAACAGATATTTGGATATTGAGTGATAGCCGAAGCTCTATTTAGCACCTATCTGAATGGTGGAGGCATAGTGACAGAAAGACTACGAGTATCACTCAGCTTTAAAATAGCTTGAGTGCTAGGGTTAAGATCTTTTTTCAGTGGGTACCGTCGCACGTAAATGTCTACGGGGATGAGATTGCAGATAGTTTGGCCTGTGAGGGCAGCCATAAAGATTCTACACATTGTGGCCGCCTTGCCTTTTCAGAAATGGCTACCCGGGTCAAACAAGATATCAGTTCCTCTTGGAGGACAGGTGATATGAAGGAAAACGTCCTGGTGCTGCTTTGCTTGGAACAAACAGTAGGCAAGGTGAAACTCTTCTTGATAGGCTTCGCAGTGGACATACTCGAGCTCAACGGCATGTGGCGGGTCTTAAAGTTTACCCTTCCTGTCCGAATTGCAATGTGACCCACGCCGCTCCTGCCCACATCTTAGCTTGTATTGGTTGCCATAATAGCCAGCTGCTCTCAAGTCATCCTACAGGTCTTTATTGTTTAAAAACGCACGGGTTTTGAATTGACCTAGATGCTTCTATCGATCAAGTGGGATAAGAAACAACAATAACAGTGGCAGAAAATACTTTCTTTTTTTTATTTCAAATTATCATTTCTGTCATTTTTTTCTTTCCTTTTAATTATGAAAAATTTTCTGCGTGGTATTTCAGCATGTAATAATACAGAATTGAGTTATACCTTTTTTATAATTATAACTCTAAATGCTATTACTCTGAATTAAAAAAAAACACAGATTTAACATATTTCTTAGAATATATGGTATTCAAATTCATATATTGTAAAATATTCACTTATTCATGAATGTTTATCAATATTTATGAATTCTAAAAGCTCCATGTACTCTAAAATATTTTTTTTTCTTTGTGCAATTCAAACATTCAGACTTATCATTAGGTAATTTATTCATTTTAAATATAACAAAAAACGAATTGAGGGAATATACTTTTTTTTATTGTCCTCAGAATAAAAAGAGCGAGTAATTCTTACGATTTTTATCGCAAAGGAAAAATATAAACAATATATAAACATTTTAGTTAATTTCATTTAACAAGTATAATTAATCAAATCTTAGTGAAGAATTTAACGTATTTTGTATGATTAAGAGAAAAAATGCTCCAAATAATATATGCTCCGAATTCTGTTCGAATCTGATTATTGTTTCTAGATATATTCGAAAAAAACTATTGCAGGGCTTGAAACTGGATTTCTTTCAGAAAATTTAATCTGGAAAGCATTTAGTATTTTTATTCATCTATAATATTTTAGCAATTTTTTTTCATTCGTTTTTATTTCAGTATTTTTGTTCTTTTATTTTAAAAAATCAAATATATTTAATAATATGTGTGCAACAATTATTTATATATATTAAAAAAAATTAATACCATTAATTTTCAAAAAAAAAAAAGGCAGATCATTTTCAGCATTCCTTCCATTTTTGTTGTTTATAATCTCACTTGATCGACCGAAACATCTAAATCAAGTCCATGAGCACGTGAATTTATAAACAACTAGCTGGTATACCCGTTCTTAACACGGTTGAATTGAAAAATTAAACACTACTGATTGAAGGATAAAGAAGTTTTAAATGATTTAATTTTACGTGAAGAGCAAACTAAACAAGAAAAAAGCTGTTTGCATATTTCATCTGAACAAAAAAACAATATTTGTTAAATTTTAAGTCTGCACATCTAATAGCTGAAAAAAGATTTTCTTTTTATTTATAATGCCCCGTAACTCTCTGGTGGGTCAATTTTTGAAAACACCTTCCTAAGCTGATCTCTGCTCAGCAAAAGTAACACATTATTACAAATTTTGCGTAATGAACACTTAAAATAGGATAAATAATTCATATCTCGATGTGTGATACATTAATATTACTCTCTGTTGTATTCCTTTTATGTTAAAATTGTAATATTCGCAAGCAACGCCGTTCCTTACATTATATTGGCGATTAAACGGAAACATAGCAAAATGTTGGCGATAGAGCCAAGTTGGCATCATTTTTGATAACTTGACGATTGATTGAACGGTGCAGAAGTTGATATGCTGTAGCGCCACCTCGTGGGGAGCTGCAACAAAGAGGATAGCTCAAAAATCTTCTCCACAAAAAATACATATACATGCCAATTTTCATAGTGAACGGTTGAACGGCTTTGGAGTGAAGCGAGATCATACATACAAACAACCATTTATATATATATATATATATATATATAGGAGACAACAAGGGGTCCAAGACATTTGTCTTTTCTTCTAATTTATTTATAAACTTTAACAAAAATTTAATTAAAAAAGGTAGCTATTCTAACAGATAGGTTTACATGATGCGATGACGGTAACGCCTGCTCGCGCACCTCTGTTTTTCTCTTCTCTCTGCTCTCTTTTCTAATATCCATCGGTTTCAGTTTTTGTTTCACTTAGCTGCGCCTGCGCGCGAAGACTGCGTTGTTCTCTCGAGAACGATTGGATTTCCTGGATGCCACAACCGTCCAACCTGACTGTCCGCTGTCCGCAGCGGTACGTATTCCTTTTTTCCTTTTTCATGGATACCAGAGGAGAATCTGAAACATACAAAAAAAGACGGAACAGACAAGGACTATACAACAAATACACAAAGGTTTAAAATATCATAATTCTGCTGAACTGAACAGTTTCTCCATCATGTGAAGGCACCTCTTCGACATCCGGAAGGTTCAACAGGAAAACATTTATTTTGCTATCTTGGTTTTTATCAGATCCATCAGGCACAAGAACGTCTTTTTTAATAAGTTGATCTTTGGTTGAAAGCATCGATATTTTCCTCTCTAGAGTTCTGGACGTCTGTTCAAAACGATCTCTCTTTTTTCTCCGTTTCCACTGCCAGGGCTCGAAGATTTTTCGGAGCATTGCAAACCGTCTATGTTTACTCTTCATAGGTGAACAATAATCAAAAACACTCTCTTTTATAATACCTTGTTGTAAACAATCATCAATTTGATTGTTTACCTGTAATTTCTCAGAGCAAGATAAACGTCGGCTCTCTGACACACAGGAATATCATTTTTCAAGTTAATACACATTTTTAACTTAGTACTCTTAATTTTATTACATTTATAATTCTTAATTAGAGAACTCAAATAATTTCTAGTATTAAAGTTTTTAACATATGACAAATCATAACTAGAGTTTACTATCACATTTGAAACAGAAACAGCACCTAAAGAGGATTCACTTTCATTCAATAAAACATCGCTCTTTGCGTGGCCTAGTTTCTTTATTTCAGCATATACACTGGGATGTATAATAAATTCTTCGGTCAAGGTCGGTGATATTGCCGTTCGAACACTTAAGCTGGGGAGTGTTGATTAAGAGAAATATTTATCGGTTTAACTTCTACCATACGCTGTTCGCCAAAACATGAGCTTAATGTTATGATTTCTTCGGAAGGTTTGTGCACTCTAATTAGTGAGGAATTTAAAACTGGGATCTGGCAACCTGAATCAATCAAGGCTGTTACGGGCTGTTTTTCCACAAAAATGTTTACATATTGGAGCTGTGCAAACTCATCGTTTTGTTTTTCGCTCTCGACTTTCAAAGTATTCGCGTTTTTTCTATTATGAATGTGGCTGTTAGATTCTTTAAGCTTAAAACGCTTCTCACAGTCTTTTGCTTAATGAGATGAATCACCGCATATATAGCAATTTTTTCTTGTCTTTCAAGATTTTGGGGATAGTTATCTTTACGTGATACGCTTCTAGATGAAATATAAATATCGCATTCTTTAGCTAAATCAATAGGCCTAAACCAATCTTCTGCTTCTCGAATGCCAATATGAGTTGCGGTTTCCTTATTTAAAGTTTCAAATAATTTATCAGAAATTAAAAGATCACATAGAGATTCAAAGGAATTAACTTTTCTTAACGAACAATAATATTGGAAGTTTGCCGTCAATCTTGCAGCAAATTGGATGTATGTCTCACCTGATGATTTTACAGCATTTTTAAATGAGTTTAAACACTCGCGAGGGGTTAATTGGAATTCTCTGAGTACTATAGATTTTAGTTTTTCATAGTCATTTAATTCCTCCTTTTTAATATACAATAAGACATTATGAGCTCTTTCGCCCAGAAGATTTATTAAAATTTCAGATTTATATTCGTCATTTATTTTCTTGGTTAAAAATGCGCGTTCTAATGATTGGAAGAACAGATTAAAATTTTCAGATCTGGTGGGAACAGGAAGAGATAAAGTTTTAATGCTTTTGATCATATTTTCTATGTTTGTTTCGAACTGTTTCTCTTCGACTTTAGCTGTAGGATTTAAACTTAATGCTTCATTTTTAGCCGTTTGAAGTTCGATTTCTTTTTCTAATTGTGCTAACTGAAGTTTAGCAAGTTCAATTTTCTGTTTTTCTAAATCCCTTTTGTTTCGCGATACCCTCTCATCTATACAGTTTTTAATTAAAGTTTTAACGAAATCTGGATCGCTTTCAAATGTACTACTCTCCTCAATTTTAGTCTTTAGTTTAGCTATGGTGTCCGTACTCTCCACAGTACCGTCTAGATCCTCAACAACTCTTATGAGATCCTCTTTAAGAGCGTTTTTATACATTTTAGAAAAATTTGGAAAGATCCTACCTTTTTTTTTTTCTAGCTCCCTTGTTGCTCGCACGTACGATGTATCCAATAATTGAAGAAAAACGTTGATTCCACTGATTTCACCTCTTCGCAGGTAATATAGTTCCGGTAATTATTAACAAGACACCTCTTCGCAGGTGTTTAGTCAGTGGTTCCAACCTCTACACAGGAAGAACGAAGTTTAAAAATTCAACCTCTACACAGGTTGAGCAGTTTAAAAATTCAACCTCTACACAGGTTGAGCGAAGTTTAAAAATTCAACCTCTACACAGGTTGAACGAAGTTTCAAAAAATGGCGGCGCGTCTCCTTCACGGACGCTGCTTTAGTTCACTGTCCAAACTTTGGTTCAAATCGAAATTTTTCGATCCCGGCCTTTACACAGGCGGAGTATTCAACCTCTACACAGGTTGAACGAAGTTTCAAAAAATGGCGGCGCGTCTCCTCCACGGACGCCTTTTTTTTTTGCACTGTCCAAACTTTGATCAAAATCGAAATTTTTTCGATCGCGGCCGAGCCCCCATAATTTGTGGGAGACAACAAGGGGTCCAAGACATTTGTCTTTTCTTCTAATTTATTTATAAACTTTAAAAAAATTAATTAAAAAAGGTAGCTATTCTAACAGATAGGTTTACATGATGCGATGACGGTAACGCCTGCTCGCGCACCTCTGTTTTTCTCTTCTCTCTGCTCTCTTTTCTAATGTCCATCGGTTTCAGTTTTTGTTTCACTTAGCTGCGCCTGCGCACGAAGACTGCGTTGTTATCTCGAGAACGATTGGATTTCCTGGATACCACATATATAGATGAAGAACTGATGGCAGGACTTGAGAGCAGCTGGCTCTTATGGCAACCAATACAAGCCAAGACGTGAGCAGAAGTACTTTGGGTCACATTGCAATTCGGACAAGGATTTCTATTTTTAAATATAAAAGGCTGCGTTGATTGATAATTAAATATTGCTGTCTACTGCATAGCCTTTGATTTGAAACTTATTTGAAATTTTAACATTTCCCACAATTATAACTAATTTCATACAAATTTGGAATAAAATATTTAATGACACAAGAAATCCAATTATTTATTTTTTATACGTATTATAATTATCTGTTTCGATTATTGTGTTTAAAAATTAATATTTTTATGCAATAAAAATATTTCACTTTTCTATTTTGAAAATATTTTTAGCAGCGGGAAGAAACATTAATCTGTTGACGCAAACATCATTAAAAAGTGCTGAATGGAAAATTTTAAATCATTAGCAGGAAGGAAAGAATCCATTTTTAATCTTTCTGAAATCAATAATTATTTCGGAAAAACTCCACAGAACTTGGTTTTTAATTTAAAAAATTTCAAGATGAAATTACAGATAAGCCGAAAAATGGCATACATACTCAGACAATTATTTTTCTTTTATAAATTGAAGAAAATTAATTAATTAATCCTTTAACACATCTTAATTTAATTCTTTTTGAGGTATTAACAGTGACAGCAATTTTATCCAGATGTGATGATAATTATAAATGGTGTCCAATCTTTGACGACTGTAAGAGAGGAATTATTACCAAAACATATCATTCAAAGGAAAGTTTCATTAAATAATTTAGAAAGACTTCTTTAATAAAATGAGTAGAATATCTGACTTGACAATCGATTTATGACTGTATAATATAGCGTTCGTGTTCCAAAATGAATTTTTTTTTTAAGAAATGAGCGCAGTGAATTCATTTATTCGATTCTATAAATGAAACAACTTTTTCGTACAAATGGATAGAGTTATATATTTTTTTAAACACAGAGTAGAATATTATTATGTACCGTAGAAAATATTCGAACAATTCTGCAATTATTGAGGGGCCACATCAAACTAAAAAAAATCTCTTTATTGAGAGACCTCCTACACAACTATTTATTTCTTATAATCTACTACCAATAATAATAATATAATCTATAATTTATTATAATATTCTTTGTTTAAACCTCAAACCGAAGCTTTTTGATGATAAATCACTAGGTGCTTACTTATTCGATTTCATCTATGTGTTTACTGAATTTTTTTGTTTTTTCTGTTTCGTGTGTGCAATATTTAATTTTTATGTTTGTATACTTTTTGATTGTGAAATCTATTGTTTATGTAATTTCTTAATAAATGGAATAAATGGATAAATGGATATAATTATATATATTTATTCTAATCGATGTGTATTGTTATAGAGGCTGGAAGAACAAAATCAAAATAATCTGACAGCCGAAGAGCTAAAAGTGAAACAGCAGAAAGCAGAAGAGAGGAGGCAAAATGTATGTACTAATGTTTTTTGTAATAATTTTAATCTAACTAACAAACCTTGTACTAAGAAGTAGATTGCTTTAAAAATGGCTTTATAGTTCAATAATTAGTAAAAATATATCTTAGTAAAAAAATGTATATAAAGAGTTTATTATAAGTTTTGAATCTCTAACCGAGTTTGAAAACATTAAACTTGAAATGAACCAGAGGACTGTACTATGTATACAAGCAGGCTTTTATAATATTTAACCCCACCTTTTTCAATTAAAAATGTACTTAACAAATAGCATGAACTTTATTGCAAACTATTGTAATCATTCGTTAAAAAAAAGTACTGTTTATTTAAAAATCGTTACAATTTTCCATTGTTAATTTATTTATCAAGGTGTCAAAAGTAAGTAATTAATATAAAATACAAACAAAAAATAACCATAAAATCTGATGTATAACGCAAACTTTTAACAGATGAAAATAAGATCGAAATTTACAGGTGCGCGTTATACGCCGAGTATAAAAATGAGAGCTTTAAAATAAGAAAAAGATAAATATAGAAAAAAATTAGACTTCTTCATAAGTCGAAATACTGTCTATTTAAAAGAAATGACATTCCTTATGAACCTATAAAGGGTTGTGGTTATAAAAGTATACTATTCTTTTCTTAATCTTGAATTAATATCTCGAATAAATGACTTTTAAACATAAGAGCGTTGAGCACGTATATTTCTGGTTTGTTCGCGGAAAAAGGGGTGCGTTATACGGCGAATATACCTAAAAAATTAAAATTGCAACTTGAAAATATAGGTGCGTGTTATACGTCGGATTTTATGGTACATGAAATGCTCATTTATACACTTGCTTCCGAAAGTCTATGGACAGGTCATCATCTTATGTGTTTATGCTATAATTACTATTAAAATCTCGCCTTAGAAAATCAAAGTACTAGTCAGCAATTCTTGAAAATTTCCTTATTCATACAACAGCAACAGAATTCACTTTAACAAGAAAAAACAAGAACGGCCACCCAATAATCACCAACCATCTACGCCAAAAGTCAGCGTACACTTACAAAATAGAGCTTTTAAAGACCTTTTATTGTAAAATAATTGCACTAAATCGTGTATTTAGATAATTATAAGCTTCTTTTGCGATTTATTTAGAATTTGAGATTTGAAAGCTTTTGTGGTCCCATGACAGGCAACAGAATAGAGATCGATATATTATTGAAAGAAAAATCATCATAGAGCTTCAGAAAAGGGGAACATTTTTAAAGCAATTGTTGAAACTGTTAATAAGAGACATTCATCGATTTAAAAAGTGTTCATAAATTACAAATCAACTGAAATTTTAACCTCCAAGCCAAAATCAGGCCACATGTTTGCAGTGTCACCTCGAGAATCTTGCTTTGAAATACTCCCTCTATATAATGAGACTATAAGCTTCACAAATAGCTAAAAGTATTTCTGAGATATTGCAAAAAAGCGTGACTTAAACCACAATTCGAAGAGAACTGAAAAAGAATGACTATCATGGCCGATTTGCCCTCAAGAAACTATTCATCTCTCAAGTGAACAGAGCTAAGAGAATGGCCTTTGCCAAAAAAACATCTAAATAGGACACATAATTATTGGAAAAATGTAATATATTCAATTGAAAGTAATTTTTGAAATTTGGCATTAAAAAGAACAAAAATATGCCTGTAAAAATTCTTAACAAATCTTAAGAAAACGAATCCTTTTTCGACTATCAAACATGGAAAAGGAAGCATAATGTTTGTGGGTGCATTGGAAGCGTTTCGGCTGGTAATCTGGAATTTATTAAATCAACAATGTATAAAGTTGGTTACTTGAACTAATTGAAGTAAAATATCAAGGTATATGCCGAGAAATTTGCGGTGAGTAAGGATTTTTACTTTCAGCGACACAAAGGTACCAAGCAAATGGCTGACATTGTGAAGTAATTGTGAAACCCCCCCATGGCTGTTCTGATCTGTCTCAAACCAATTCCGAAAGTCAACCTAGTCCCCAGACCTAAGCACAACACAGCATTTGTGGGATTTACTCGAGTGAATAATCAGGGAAAACGTAATGACATCCAAGGAATTGCTCAGATGTTTAATAGTAGAAGAATGGAACAAAATATCCCCATACGAAACAATTAATCTGGTTAAATCCTTGTGAAATATGTTGAGAGAGTTATAGAAAGAACGGAATGGTTTAAAAAGTATTAACTTTTAGTTACAATCCATTATTGCAAAGGTTTTTTCAGTGTACGCAGACTTTAGACGCACACGATTTGTGTCGTTCTCAAGTTATAAATATCTGTATTATTTTATGTAATAATCAGGGGATTGTTGTTTATACTATTTGAATTTACAACGTTAGAGGAATCAATAAAAAAAAGTATTGATTCAGAAAGACTTCATTTAATTAGCGATCTTTGCATGAATAAGAAAAATGATCGCTTGTACGCAGACTTTCGGAGGCAAGTGTAGAATGGACTCATTTCCGAATTTCATATCATGGAAACTCGTTGAATACTGAGAATACATGATAGATTAAATAGAAATTTAAGCAACACATATTCAATAAGCTAAATATAAGTATTGCTTTCTTATTAAAATTTTAACTATAAATTAAAGTTGAGATGATTGTCTAATGAGTGATTTATATTAAATTTCCATAAAATAATAATAAAAAAATTTTTTAGGGAAATAATGCTTTGAATTTTAAATTTTTAATAACCATTTTCTTGTTTAGATTCTCGAAGAAAAATGCCGAATTGCTCGTCAGGCTCAAAAGATGTTTAGTAAAAATGATGAATCGTTGCAAAATGAGGATGGAGAAGAAAAAGAAAATAAAGCCAGCTGAACAGATACAAATATTCGAGTAAGTATATCTCCATGATCAATGGACTCTGGTCAGTAGAAAACAGTTATATAAATTATTTAAAAATACAATCGATTATATTAAGAATTTTTGTTCTTTTATTATTATCCAACATAGCGTTTCTTGTTCATTTTCCAAAAATAGTTAAAAAAAATTCAGTACAATGTGAGAAATCTTAATAATTTGTTTCAAAGTAGTGCTAAATATTTGAATGCTTCAAATGCATGTCTTTAAAATTATCGATATAATATGTAAAATATCAGATCGTAACAGGTACTGTAATGTGAATCATTTAAAAAAATTTTCGCATTGTAACGTCTTGCATTCGTGCTTGCAATGCATTTTGGAGTATTTGAATGAATGTACAGGTAGTTTAAAAACCCTCTTTATTTTGGGTGGACAGCACACAGATACACTACATCACAGGAAGCAGAATAACTACATAAAGCAGTGCTTCTCAAACTTTCACACAAAATATTTGCTACCCAATATTCAATCATAACTTTCATCGCGCCCGCTTCCCTCCATATAAGCAATAATGTATTCAATTCAATAATACCATACTTTGACACTAAAGCTACAATACGACTTTTTCTTAAGTGCCATTGGCGTGTATAAACGTCTCGCTAAGCCAAAGCGTTAATTGCCCCAGAGGTATATATACGTCTTTACGAAGTACGATCTTTTCTGTGCACTGCTACCCAAAAATATATTCCGAAAGCTTTGGAATGCAATAAAAGAACCTTGGCAGTGTTTATTATGAACGTCACAAATTATCAAGATAAATGCTAATTTTGAATATAATTTTATATATGACAAGCCCATGGGGTTACTGGTGATTACTAAATTTTTTTAACTTAGTATTGTTACATTAATTATAAAATATATTGCGTAGAACACTGATACATTTATAAGTGTATTATATCAGTGCAAATGTGTATTTTATATTTTTTTTATGTCAGAATGATACTTGTTTGTTTTCTCTTTCAGTAAATTAATAGTTTTTTTAAATAATCTTTTGTTTTATAACGCCTCCTTGGAGGTGGGGGGGCACAGTTTTGGAAACGCTGTCATACAGGATATTACACGCATACACACGTATAACGAGAAGACAGAGGACGGAAGACTTAACAGAACTTAACTTAGAAGACAGGGGACTTAACAACCATAATAGGAGGACTGAGGACTTAGCTGTAGCCGAACTGCTACCATCATGCACCAGGTGGCGTAGCAGTTTGGTTATAGTCATAGACTGTTACAGTATGAAAATGATAAACGAAGTACTTGTGTGTGTGTGTGATACATTTTGCAAAATATTCTTTATTACTAATAAAAATTTTGGATATGATTTTGGCTCATAAATGTTTATCAAATATTAAAAATGCAGTTAATAGTTTACAGAAAGGTTGCATTCATTAATTTAATTATGTGTCAAACTCCGTTAAAAGAAGAATTTTCAACAAGGATCTAATTTTGTTTTTCATACTTTCTGTAGTTATAAATTTAGACATATAAGCAAATTAAAAAATTGCTCAGAAGTTCAATTGTTAAAGGTTTAATAACTTAAGATTTCTGTATAAAGTGAAAATTTTTTATGGTATAATTATCATAGTTTATATTATTTTTAATTTTAGTCGAGCAGTAATAACTAATCATACATTTAAAAATATTTTGAAGAATTAATTGAATATTAAATATATCGTAAACATTTTCATATTTTTAAGTGACAAATCTTTGAAATATGGTTGTCTAGGAAGCAATTTTCCATTTTTTTTATTCATTAAATGAGAGTTAAGACTTGAGATAAATTCTACATTAGTCCGATTTTTTTAAAAAAAAATATTTAAATAACTATTTGAAAAAAATGACAATATTGTGTGTTTCAAGTACTCTGAAAACTTTTTTATTGCTGACTAATTAAGTATTTTTCTTTACAGATTTTGATACAGACTGAAGATTTGTGAGAAGGAATATCAAAACCAAAAAAAGAACATTTCATCAAAAGTGTGATATAAAAAAATTCTGTGTGCCTTCAAAACTTTGTATCGGCTCCGAAAGGGCATATTCTTGTTATAATCATACATTACTTTGCATTTATGCAATGCATTATTAATGCTTTTTCTTCGAAAAAAAGATTGTATTTCCCATAAAAACTGTTAATGACATTATTGCTAATACTTTTTTCAAAAAAGCATGACACAAAACCATTCCTCATGGTATATATAATAAATTATCAAAATGTTTTGTACTCTATATCATACACATTTGTGTCGCGCATCATGCATATTCACATTTCTCATACGTGTATGAAAATTTATGTTTATTATTATTATTTATATGTTATAGCTAATAAATGCTAATCCCATAAAATGTGTTGTGTACTAAAATGCATTTATTGCAAAAAAAAAGTTTCATAATTGAATGCACAACTCCCCAAATATAAATATCGAACAATTTTCACTCTATAATTTTGATAAAAGAAATTAAAATACATGAAATATTCGCATATACAAGGTCCATTAAAAAAGTATCGGACCTTTGGCCAGAAAAAATATCTCAATTACTTTGCGGCGTTAGGATGCTAATCAAATTTAATGTAGACCCCTTGCGCCTTCACTCATTTAGCCCACCATTTCTTCCACTGCCGAAAACACTTCAGGAAGGCTTCTTTTGGAATAATGTTCAACTTCACCTTCGCGTTTTGTCTTATCTCGTCTCTACACTGAAAATGGGGTCCTTTCAATGACATTTTCTTTTTCGGGAACAGCTAGAAGTCCCAAGAAGCCAGGTAGTGTCCGGTAGGTCATGTAAGACGGACGTAAGGTCTGTAAGACGGAGTTCTTTCTGTTCTACCGACAGAATTTTTGGAACGAATTTCGCAGCCACTCTGTTCAGGATCATACAGAACTGCATGTGCAGTACCTGTACTGATTTGAACTTGTTCCAAAGTCTCTCTTAAAGTCAGACAACGATCTTTCATTATCAGATTTTCCACCTTTTCAACAACAGCTGCTTTTTGAGCGGTTTGTGGCCTCTCAGAATGCTGATCATTCTCTACCGACGTGCGGTCACTTTTGAATCGGCTCCCTAATCAGACTCCATAATTTTGTGTGACCCGCATAGCATCGTTTTCAAACACTTATTGAATGTTACGAATTGTCGATTTTGACAAACTTTGATGCAGTACCTCTATTCGAGTCGTTCAGCCCTCTTTAGAGAAATAAAAATTCTATGAACATATGTCGGAAACAGTTCTGGAAGGCGTCTTTTGGATAGGAGTCAAACTCCGCCTTCGTGCTCTGCATTATATCTCCTCTACTCTGAAAACGGGATTCTTTCAAACGGCACATTTATTTTCGGGAATTGCCGGAAGTCGCAAGAAGCCAGGTCCAGTACATCCTGTGTAACTGAAAGACGGAATTTTTTTGTTCCACCGACAGAAACTTGGGAACAAATTTCGCAGCTGCTCTGCGCATGAACACACAAAATTGCATGAGGGGAACATACACCGATCTCTATTTGTTCAGCAGTCTCTCGTACGACTAAATAACGATCTTTTATTATCAGATGTTCCACCCTTTCAACAACAGCTGCACTTTAAGCGGTTTATGGTTTTCCAGATTGTTAATCATTCTCTACCGACATGCAACCACTTTTAAATCGGTTAAACCGTTACTTAATTTTTGTGATCCCCATAGCATCGTCTCCAAACACTTACTGAATCTTATGAAGTGTTTCACTTAGAAAATCACCAAGCTTTTAACAAAAATCTTGATGCAGTATCTATGCTCCAGTAGTTCTGTAACCTTTAAAAAAATAAAAGTCCGACGAATACGCATAACTGCACCTCAATCTACTGCCTGTAGGAAACGGCTGGTACACTGGAACAAAGGAAAAAAATTCAAGCATTTGCATTAAGCTGTCATCTGCCACTGTGCACAGTAACAGCTCTTTCGAATCTCTACTGTTTGCTTGAAAATTCAAGGTTGGATACTTTTTGAACAGACTTTGTATAGTGCATTGATTTACTATATTTAATATACATATGAACCATGTGCTTTGATTTAAAAAAAGTTCTATTTTTTTCAAAATAAATAAATTTTGATGAGCAGTGTCAGTGTTATTAATTTTAAAATTTATTGAGCTGTGAGCTCATTTAATGTTTTTTTATAAAATGTACCAAATGTATTCAATCAGTTTAGTATTATGAAGCGATGAGAGACTTGTTCTGTCTTTTCAGTCCTTTCGCAATTTCCTCTGAATTTATGTGTTCTTATAAGTTAAAATGGATTGTTTAATCATAAGGCAAGTACCCTGTTTCCTTGCCATCAAAGACTGGTCATGTAGAAAAAAACATGTTCACATTTCAGAAAAATTTTTTCCTTTGAGAATTAATTTAATATTTATATATTATTCGTATATATTTCTCTATTATTATATTGAAGGATATAATGAAAAAATGCTCAGTTTCTGTCAGAATACAACTTGTGTCTTATCATGCAGCTTAATTATTAAAAAGTCACGAATCGATTGTATTTGAGGTAAGATGGGGTTCGAGCAGCGGTTCTCCAACTGTGGGTAACCCTTCTTCTAGGGGGGCATGATAATTCTACGTAAGGGGTGATTATATCAAAAAGTAAAAAATAAAACTTGTTTTTAAAAATTATTAATTTACTAAAAGGAAGCAAAACAAAATATATTCTTACATAATAAAAATGCACGTTGCCTATTTTTGCAGTCTGTTTCAATTAAAAAATTAGAAAGGAAAAGTAACACGATACTTATCCTATTATTTAAAAGTAACTTACTTAAAATATCTATTACTTAAGAGCAACAAATACAAAATTTAATACTTATCTTGGTAATCTGTATGGTTTATAATTAGGACCGTATTGCAGCTTTAGAGTCAAAGAACAACGTTATTACACAATACATTGTTGCATACATTGTTATTGTATGGGGGAGGATGCGGTAAAAATTCGGTCACAAATATTGAAAGTTTGAGAAATACTGGGCTAGAGACGAGAGAGAGAGAAACATTCAACTGTTTTTTTTAAACAATTTTGAGCTACTTTAGTGAAAAGGGAAAATATTACGCGATATTAAAATATCTTTGCTATATCTAGTTTCAATTCAACAATTATATCTTTTGAGAGTGTGTTGAGAAGATTATAAAATCGTTCCTACATATTGTTTCTTGAATAGATATTAACAAAATTCAGTAATTTTTCAAAACCCAAATACACTGCTGGACAATTGCTAAGGACGGATCACAAATTGCTATGTAGCATAACACTAAGCGAGACGTGAGGCCTAGTAGGATAAAATATAGTTGCCACACTGTTCAGACATTAGAATAAAGAATATTTATTGTTCTGGAAAGTACAAAAGCTGTGAAACATCTGAAAGGAAAAAAATGTTCATTTGATCTGCGTACGGAGAAATGGAACAATGCATCTAAAAGTCAGCAGGCACCTTAAAGAAAGGTATCAGTGCGGGATATGTCGAACGTGGAGTGTGATGCAACATTCCACACGTCGTACCATACTTTGCACAACATTATCCAGCAGCTGTTGAGGCAATTTATCCCATTCCTCTGTGAGTGCACGGATGAGGGTGTTCTTGTTTGTCGGAGGATAGTTTCGACCAGCAACTTGCCTCCCCAAAACATCCCACACATTTTCAATGGGGTTTAGATCTGGAGAACGCGCTGACCATACGAGACGTTGAATACCCTCGCTGTCTAGACAATCCTGAACAGCGAGTGTTCGATGACATGTTGCGTTGTCGTCCGTAAAAACAAATTTATCACCGACAGCACCACGGAAAAGACGAACATGAGGAAGTAGAACTTCATCCATGTATCGTTGGCCCGTCATAGTCCCATTCGCAACCACATGTAGGCGCGTGCGGCCATTGATCATGATGCCGGCCCACACCATGATACTGCATGTTGGATATCGGTCCTTTTCCTGGATATTTTCTGGACGATAAGCAGTACCACTCTCGTGCCAGATCAGTTGGCGTCTACAATCCGATGACAGACTGAACCTACTCTCATCTGAGAATAGTACGCATGCCCAGTCCTGTTCAGTCCAATTGTGATGCTCACGAAACCATTGCAAACGGGCAGTACGGTGCTGTCTGGTCAATGGGACACACACAACAGATCTGCGTGCATATAGTCGTCCTCCCCTCAAACGTCTGGCAACAGTTTTTCCGGGAGATCTGCTTTCCTGAGGCAGCAAGAAACTGATTTGCCACCTGCTGAGCTGTGGTGCTCCTGTTCCTTTTTACTGATAGGACGATATATCTGTCTTCTGCAGGCGTCGTACTTCTAACCCGACCTCCCCCGTGCCGTCTACTACACATTCCAGTAGTTTTAAATGACTTCCACAGCCGTGAAACAACGCTGTAAGCGATGTCGAACTCCCTGACAACATCTGTTATTTTTCGCCCTTCTTCGATCTTTCCAATAATTCGGCCACGCATAAAATCATCTATGTGATGCCGGAAAGACATGCCAAAAATTTTAAGTTCGTCTATTAAATCTTTCCTGTAAAACTTTGACTTGAAACAACAACTGTCCACACGCGTCAAAACCTTTAAAGCTCTTATGAACGCTATCACGTGATGAACAGACGTGGGGAAAAAAATTGCATACTCATTCTTCTTCTTACTATTATCCCGCACTTATTCTAATTTTCCACATTTTGCTTCCTTTCATTTTGTGGTTGCTATGGATGATAGTGTTATCCGTCCTTAGCAATTGTCCAGCAGTGTATATTCTGTACCGAAATAAGGTTAATAACTTGTGTGGTGAAAGTAAACATATATTTTATTGCTTAGGGAAATCTATTATTTTGTTTATTGTACTCTAAGAACTGTGTCTTTGTTAAAAGAAGTATCCGGATAAGTGTTATGAATGTGTACCTTTTTTAACACGCTTTCATTAGTTTCACCTGTATGTAACGGAGTCTTTGAGTTGGATTTTTATCCGCTTTAAAATGTCAGATTATTCTGAAATTTTGCACACTTGTCAAAGACCGATGACAATACAATAATTTAATAATTTTTTTCCATTGTCTTGATCAGTGTAATTAGGATTAAAGATTTCCTATTTGCATATTTGGCGACTAATTCCCGATCCCATTTCCATATTTGGTGACTAAAAGATTAAGGCATCCGACTACGTTCGGAACCGTGATTTTCAAAAACGCATAAATAGATAATTTTCATGACATTTAGTGTCACTTAGATTATAAAATATGCATAAAATTGTTTTAAGGACATTTTGACAATTTTTTTTAAATTTAAATACAATATTTTGGCAAAAAATTAACTTAGAATAATCTTTTTTCCAAATGTTCTCCTTTTGTGAAAAATGCTTCTATTAGAATAATATTTTGCATGTATATAAACTCAGACCCCTCTCTGTTCAGAGGCTCAACTAGAATTTTTGAAATATATAGCTTAGAAATGGGTTTATTCATATTTTAAGACAACAGAGGGGAGCAACTTTAAGAAAAAAACGCCAATAATTATTTCAATTGGTGGTAACTCTGAAAATAATGTGAATTTTTCAAAAATTCTAGTTGAGCCTCTGTAGAGAGGTCTGAGCTATATACAAGCAAAATATTATTATAAAAGAACCATTTTTCACAAAAGGATATTTGGAAAAAGATTATTACAAGTTAATTTTTTGCCAATTTATTATATTTAAATAAATTTTTTTTTCAAAATGTCCTTAAAGCAATTTTATACATGTATTCTAATCTGAGTGACACTAAATATCATGAAAATTATCCATTTATGAGCTTTTTTAAAATCACGGTTCCGAACGCAGTCGGATACCTTAAGTTACAATCCTAAAGTGAATGTTTTACTTTTTAGTTTGATTAACTATAAAGCACGTTTTTCAGTTCCTTTTTAAACTATAATTTTTAAGGTAGGAGCAAGACTAGTCTATTTCCATACTGGAATCTGTTTGAATATTCCTTTTCTATTTATTCGCATGTCTTGAATTTATGTTTTCTATAAAAGCCTGGAATTTGGATTAATTATTTGAGAATTTTTGTTATAAAACTTCATCAAATGAGAGAGAGAGATGTATTTACCAGGGCAGTGGAGTCGGTAGAGAAATTGATCGACTCAGACTTTGATTCCTGAAATTTTAAACTTATGGCTCCGACTCCTTCATATATAAACATATGCATATGTGCTGCAGAGAATTTTTTTAAAAATATGAATGAAGTAATAAATGCTATAAAAATGATGGAATATCAAATTATTTATATTAATTAGCATTTATTAAGAAAAGGAAAAACTAGCATTAAAAATTTCTGTAAAACATTACAGCTACGGAAAAATATTTGATATAGGACTGTAGATCCGATTTAATGAACTTCTGATCTGAGAATAGTCTTCCAACCCTAACTTGAGTTAGAGGAAGAGCTGTTGCTGTTAGGGCTACTTTTATTTTAACTTTTCAGGGTAGATTTGCACAAGTTCTAAAATCTTGTCTAGTCTTGCAAAAGTGATCATATTTTTCTAGTTCTTCAAGGAGAAATCTGTCTAGACTCCTTGTTTGTATTATTTCATTTTTTTTTATCTAATTTGCCTTGGTTCTTTATTTTCATTCGCTTTGCGTTAGACTTTTCAATAATATCCTAATAATTCTCAAAATCTAATTCATAATAAAAATTAATAACAAAAATAATATTTCCATTTATCATTATTTTTTCTCAATTCACTTTAATTTCATTTTAAATTCAAATTGTCCAATAAAATATGGAGTCGGAGTTGACGACTCTGCAGCCCTGGTATTTACATCAATTACATTGAATAGTTTTATTTGCCTTAATGATGGATGAAAAAATTGTTGGTTTTTACATAATGTTTTGCACAAAATGATTTTCTCGGCAAACAAAAAAATATGGATTTATTTAACATATAACTCAGCAAAAAAATGAATAACACGTTGAGAAACAACAGTAATTCTTTTTTTAGATTATATCAAGCTATCTAAAGTTATTTTCTTAATGAGTGATTAATAATAATTATTGTAAGTAAAATCAACTGAAAAATCTGAATTTTCTGATTCAATGTATAATTTATAAAAATTTAATAGACGAGTTGCCATTTGTAAGTGGTTATATATATATATATATATATATATATATATATATATATATATATATATATATAATTTGGTTTCAATTGTTAACTCTAATAAAATTCTAATTGTAAATTTTCTGATAAAATCATATTTAAGTTTCAGAAGAAATAAAGCTTGTGTCTAGACATTATTTACTTGATCTTTATGACTAAAATTTAATTTGTATAAAATATTTTCAGAAATAACCCCATTCAGACAAAACATTGGGCGAGTTATTTTGAAAATTGTTAAAGACATCGAAAAACTTTCAGTTTTATATAATTCATTTCATCAATTGTTATCAACCTCTTTGAAAGTATTTTATAAAATTTTTCGGTACTTTTCCATTTTACCGGCACAGGTTATAAAGTCCCCAAAAACGATAAACCGACACCAAACGGAATATTCTAGCTGGTAACCTTTTACATCAACATTTTCAAAGCAAGTAGTGGTCGTTTCTTATCAGAAGCTTGTTTTTCATAATACAATCACAAATTGATGAAAAAACAATGATAACTCATTTTTATTAATATTTTTATGTGTGTATTTATTCTGTGTGTTGTCACTAATAACAAAACGGAAAAGTAACTTTTTTTTTTTTACTTTTCATATGGTTTTACAAGAGACTTTAATAATTTTTTTGCTCAACGTATATAAATACAAGAAATGTTGATTAAATAAACATATAATTATACGAACTTGATGAGCTATCAATGATTTGTGCATTTATACCTGAAACATTAATTAAAACTTGCGATTAAGGAAGGAAATATTTATTTTCAATTTTTGATGTAAATTACTCAGAATTTATATCATTAAATTTTTTATGTGTTTTTATTCTTGGTATTGAGAATAAAATTATTATTTTATGGCTCTACAAATCGAAATATTAAATATTGATATTTTAACAGTTAGAGCAAAAACTAATTTAGGGAAAAAAAGAGTCTTGAGTCTCAATATAATCTTTTTATTCAAAGAAGTAATATATCTTTATGAAATTGAATTAAAACACAGATAAATGATTGTGACTGCATTTAGAGAAGGATCCTTTCGTGGATCATTAAATTAGTTTTCTCATTTTGTCATCATTACGTATACATCTCTGAAATTGCCATAATAAATGAATAAAGTTTTATTCAGATTTTTTTTCAAACATCGAAAGTTTTTCTTAATTCATAAAAAAGACTGTATAAGATTTTTTTTTTTGTTTAAAAAATATTTTCAGAATGAATGATTTGAGTAAAAATATAATATATTTGAAAAATGAATATATTTCAAATATATTCATTTTATTTACTAATATATATGTAATTTGAACAACAGATATCTAAATTTCCAAAAACCATCAAAAATTGAATGCTTTATTTAATTCCTACTATTAGTTCTCAATATCGCTAAATATATACCTTGTTCAAATTTTCAATCGTTAATAAAATTCATTTTAAAGCGCTCAGTTGAGCTGAAATTTTACATACACGATTATTTTGGATGAAAATACGGTAATTTAATTATAATTAATAAAAATTAATTGATTAAAACTAATTATTCAAAGAATTACAGATACAGCCACGTTGGCATCCTTTTTGGCGACTTGCGACCATTTTAGCGACTTGGATCAAAACTTTAAAAAGATTTTTTTTCTCACGTTTTAAAGCATTCAGTTGAACTAAAAGTTTACATATAGGATTGTTTTGGATGACAATACGATACTTTAATGATAATTAATAAAAATAAATTATCATTTATTATTTCGATTCTGTTATATGTATATACATATTTATATCAATTGTAATTATTTAGCAAAAAGTAACTAAAATAAAATTAATTCATAAAAAAAGATAGTATAAGACCTTTTAAAAAATTTTAAATACATTTTCAGAAGGAAGAATTATTCACTTAGATAATTTGAACAATAGATACCTAAGTTTAAAAAACCATCGAACATTTAATGCTTTATTTAAAAATTCTATGCACATTTCTGCCTTCAAGAAAACATTGTATTTGTGAAACATTTTATTAACATTATATATTAATTGTAAGATAAAGGGACTTCAGAGGAATTAGATTATAAAATAAATATATTTCAAAAATTTTATATTATTGTGTATTACAGTGAATTTACATAATTTAATTATTTTTTTCCAAATTAATGATTCAATGTCTTACTATGTACTTATAAATCATTTAGAAATATCAAAGAGTTATCTTAATTTTAGAAATAAATCAGTAATAATGTTCTAAATAATTTCTTTATGTGTATATTAACACAAGCTCTAATTTTGAAAGAAAAGATTCTTTAGATTAAAGTTTTATGCAGTTAGCTTGTATTATTTGTGAACAAAAATTTACCATTTCTATTTAAAAAATTTTGATTGATATCATTGTAAGTATATCGTTTTTATGTAAATTTCAAAAGCTGATATCAAATTCGAATCGTTCTATATTTGTGATGAATTTGTGTTGCATAATTTCTATATTTTTGTATTTCGCCTCAAATTCTTAGATTTACGTTCGAAACTCTTTTCCTTTTGAAATTTCTATTGCTACCAAAAATATAAAATTTATTTAACATTTGCAAATACCTGCTTCATTATTGAATTACCATAAAATGTTTTGTTGTAAGAATATTTTTAATTACAATAGAAAGAGAATATTGTGCAAGTAATGTTATGTATAAAATAGTTATTTCAATTAACTGTAAAATAATCTTTAAAATTTTGTTTAAGAAATAATAAATAATTTTTGACAAAATAGTTTTGAATATTCATTTATTGTAGCAAAACATCACATTTTCCCCATAATAAGGAAATAAAAGTAATATTTTTAATAAAAGAACAATATTACATTTTTAAATAAGCAATTTAAAATTAAATGTGATTTTTATGGCACTAATTTGATAGCTGAGCACTACAATACAAGTATATTTCAAAATTAAAAAATACCCTCAATTTTGAATATATATAATTTATGAAAAACACAAATATTTTATATTTTAAAAAAGGAGCTTTTAAAAATACTACAAGTGTAATGAACAAAATGAATACAACAGCATCTCTGATTGAATTAAAAATGAAATTGACATCATATTAATAGTTAATTTGATTCAAAATGGAATTTATAGTTTATAAATTGCTTGTTTTTTACAAACATAGATATAAAGCAAAATAAAATATTTGCTCTATTCACCTATAAATAATATCAAAACCATGTAAGTATTTAATAAAATACTAATGAACAATTGCAATTTTCGAAAGAATTTTTCTTACATCATTATTTGATACAATATGAACCATTAATATATTTTTTACTGAATTCTTAGCAAGTAAAAGTATAGAGAGAGAGAGAGAGAGAGAGAGAGAGAGATTTACGATAATTACCGTAAAATCCGGCGTATAACACACGCCTGTATTTTCAAGCTGTGCATTTTTTAATTCTTAGGTATATTCGCCGTATAACGCACACCCCCTTTTTTACGAAGAGATCTGAAATATTAGTATACATTGCTCTTATGTTTTGAAGTCAATTATTCGAGGCATTATCCAAGGATTTTTGAAAAAAATAGTATACTTTTAGAACTCTACATCTCTTTTAGCTCATAAAGCAAGTCATTTCTTTTAAATAAACAGTATTTCGATACAAATAGAAGTAAATTTTTTTATGTTCATCTCGTTTGTTATTTTTAAAGCTATCGTATAACGCGCGTCCTTAAATTTCCATCTTATTTTTTGTGTTAAAGGTGCTCATTATACACTGGATTTTAAGGTACGTACAAATTAAATTAATTAAGTCAAAAATCTGAATGATTTTAATTTATAGTTATTTAATATATTTTTAATGAATATTAAGAACCTGTAACTGTGTCTACTAAGATACTTTCATTAGGATAAAAATTTTAAAACATATGCTGTAGTATTTAAAGGATTTTCAAATGCTTAAGTTTTAAAACTGCGTCCCGTTTAGGTAATTTAATTGTTTGTAATAATTAGGAATACTAAGTAAAGAGAGAGCAAATCTTTATAGAAAAATCAAAATATTATGAAAATTATTATAAAATTTTATTATTTTAAGATAAAACATGTCAAAGTAAGGCATGTCGTTTTTTAACGAATGGATACTTTTTTTTTACCGAAGTATATAGAAATGATAAAAAACGAAAAATAAAATATTATTTTCCTGTAAAATCTATTGAAAAAAGGCTGCATTTGTAAGGTAAATGTTTAAAGTAAACAATTTAAAGCATTATTAAACTTGAAGTTAATATTAATGTAATTGGTGACATACGTTCAAAATGCATTTGATGAATGATTTTATAGTAGTTTAATATAATTAATAATAATTTCTAAGATAAATCAAATATTAGGTAATGGGAAAATGAAAAATGTTGCTTGAAAATACTTTTTAAAAATTAAACATTTAAATAGAAGAAAAAATCTAATAAAAAAATGCTTGCACAAGGATTCCGTACTTCAGTGTTTTTAAGTAATGCCTGCATAAAATTTTCAATTAGATTCTTCAATATTTTTGACAGTACAAAGATATATATATATATATATATATATATATATATATATACCACACAGAAATTAGAATATCTATAAATGATAAAACAGATATTTACTTTTGCATCTACGGATGATGAAAATAATTAATTTTAGAAATGACTTTTCAGAATTATAAATTCATTCTAGAAGACAAATAAAATAAATTTCGGTTGTTTCGAAAACAGCATATTTTTATCATCTTATTTAATTTAAACAGAAAATAACGTAAAAGGTAGTGATAGTTTTACTCAGCTGTTCCTTATATCTAGTAGCTTTTCTTTGTATGCATATGTTTTCATAACCACCAAAATTTATATCTTCTTATATTGAGCACTAGAAATATTTCCAGCATACTGTTACAAAAGCATGAGATACTTCTCACAAAATAAATAGAGTCAAAATACAAAACAGCAATGAGGACACAATTTTTTTAATTCTTTCCTCCTGAAATGTTCGTGTGTCAATTTTTAAGGTGACTACAAAATTTACTTAAGAGCAATATAAAAATAAGAACAATTGTGGTTAAATTTTATTTTTCTACAGGTAATCATTGATATAGTGTTTTTGACATTTTGTTCTGAATACCAAAAGGACATTCCATAAGATTAATGAGAGGGTCAAAGGGTATTCAAAGAATAACCGATTAAACAACCTGACTGGCATCCACAAGCCGCTGGAGCAATTTGTGAGATGATTAATTTTGCATCAAATAATCTATTATCATGTACTTAAAGGTATTCATTATATTTTTAACAAGCAAACAAATATCATTAATCTTCCAAAGAAAATTAAATTAGAATAAAAAGAGAATTTCGAAGCTCAAAGAATTTAATTTTTAAGCCTTTGCGATATTTGCTTTTTTATTTTTTAAAAACAATGAAGCACATCAAAAAATAAAAATAAGGAAACCATTTATGTAACTGTTATTAATTTTAAAAATCTGAGGGTTTTTTGCTGTAAAGATTAAAGATATTACCATCGTTTCTCTCTTTTTTTATTTTGTTTTCTTTCTTCAAAAGAGAGTAAGATTCAGACCAAAACTTAACATAAAAAAAGGAGTAATTTTCCAAACTTTCATTAATTTTCATAAAAGCATATTTATTTTAATGATACTAATCTTGAAAAAGCATTAATTTCTAATTGCTTATTGAATACTTTTATCAAGAAATTACCAATTACTGATTTAACTGTTAATTGTTTGTCATTATCTATATAAATAGATGTGTCATTTTGAAAAAAAATTATCCATGACAACGCATTTTACTGAAATTAGGAAATTAGAGATTATTTCATAGAATGTGCTTAGTTTAATTTAGTAGCTACTAAAAATAATTTTTTAAATGAGCGGTAGAAAAGTATTAATTTGTTAAATTATTTTGGTATTTAACGTAAATTAAATTCGACCAAATAAAAGATGTGATTTTTGATGAGTTTGTAAGAACTTAAGCGTTTTAGATTAGAGATATTTATAACTTTTGTTTATTCATCAAATTTCGATTAGCATGTAAACTACAAATTGTTAATAACTGACATTTTGCCGAACTATAACATATACTGAGAGATAGAAATGTATTAAATTCAAATGTATCAAACCAAAATGAAAAACAATTTGTTGTTAGTTTGATAAATAATGCAACATAAGATATATTCGTCTTTAAGCTTCATTGATTTTTTTAAAAAAAAGTCAAGAATCATTGTAAAATATTCAGTAACTTCAAAAAACCATAATAATTATATTTTGACATGTCATACAAAGTTTAAAAAAAAAGGAATTCAAGAACAAATTACGTACATTTTACTACATAAATGTTACATTGCAAACTTGTATTTAGTTAAAGTTAAATATAAAACTTATAGTTAACCATTTTTTCATCTGAAGAACTTTAAACCAAATAAAATCACCCTTTTAACAGAGAAAAAAATTACTTCTTCTGCAAAGATTTTATAACCTGTTCGGTATTTCCTAGAATAGTTCCAAGTCCAGCAGCAACACCTGTTCCTATTACTCCAACGTAGTGGCCGACACTGTCCAAATTTTCTTTGATCTCTTGTTGGTTAAGAACTTCCACTATACGATCTTCTAGACGAGTTTCTTGTTCTAGATTTTCACCCAGTCTGCTGATGACACCTCGCGTTGGACCAGATTCATCAGATCTTGCATTTCTTGCAAAAAAAGTGAGTAAGCAGCACACACTTACAAGTGATACACAATTCATGATATTAATTTTTAAAAATCAGATTACGTATACACTAAAATTTGACATTTGAAAATCATGAAGTCTATGATAAACTTCAGTTCCTATAAAATTTCATAAGTATGAACGTTTAATTAACTTTTCTGTTAAAAATGGAAAATAGAAAACGCTCTCTCGCTCGTTTCCCAGTGGCATATCTTTTCCAAATGATCTACATAATGCATTTAGGATACTACATTTTCAGCTATTTAACTGTATTGTTAATGATAAATGGAAATGCATTCATTATATGTTAAAACCACAATTATGAATTGTTTAGTCAGTGATTAATGAGCTGTGGCATCTTTTGTGGAAAATGAGACTTTAATAAAGGGTTTTGTGGATAGGAAATGGTATTATATCTATTTAAACGAAAGTCATTTGCTTTTGACCTTGTGTTAAGTTTAGAACAAAGGCTGTATTAATGTAGTTCGCTTTACTGCAGTATATACAGATATAAATACGCACATACATATGTAAATTAACTTATTATATTTTCCTTTATAATATACATATATGAAGACATTGTATATAGTATTGTAGTATAATGTAATTATAAAAAGCAAAATTATATATATTAGCTATAAATTTGCTATACAAGTTTACTTACTGGAATTACATGATTTTTATATATGCGCTAAATTTTTTTTCTATAAAGTACCCAATAACTTTTGGTTTAAGTTTTGCAGTAATTTCTTCTCAAAAAAAAATTTAAGTTTTCTATTTTTTTTATTCCATAAATACCTCATACACAGCATATTTAATAATATGAGTCTATAATTCTACATTAAAGGGTAAAAAAAAAATGCAATAATAAAAAACAGATTTTTCGTCTACAATTAATAAATTTAAAATTCAGATATTGAAGTTTTTAAAATCAATTTAAAATATTAGAAATTAATATTGCAAGAAAAACTTATTACAGGTTGATCGAGTGACTTAAGCATTACATCCAATTCTTTTAAAATAGTTATTAGAAAAATAGAATTTCACAAAATTAGATTATTTCATATTAATAGAACAAAGAATATATTTACCATATTTACTCTAATTTGAGCCGCACTTTTTTCCAATATTAAAGCTACGGAAAATAGAGTGTGGTTTAGAATCGAATTCAAAAAATGCGCTCTGCATGGGGCAATTAGAACAATTACAGGTTTGAAACTATTTTACACTGTTTTTCATTTTCCACAAACACTTGTTGAGAATTTAGGGTGCGGCTTAGATTTGAGTAAATATGATATTTAAAAGATTTGAATGAACGTCGACAACAATTACAAACAACGATTAGATCTAACGACATTTAGATTGAAACAAAACACATGGTTTAAAAAAATCATCAATATTTTCCCTCCTAAAACAATATCCTTTCACGTAACACATGTTTACCAAAAAAACATTAGAATTTTTTTCCAAAAATTCCAAAAAGAAATCAGCCAAGTCTCCTTGTTAGACCATTAACGATACCTCCAGCTGCATTTCCAATGTTACTTACGCCAGTAGCAACATTTCGAAGTGTATCGCCAACGAAACCGACGACGTTATCGACAAGACCTGTTCCTTGCGAATTACCTGGATTGAAACTTCTAGGAAAAACACCATGTCCCTGGTTTGGTAAGAAAAGAGCAGATCTTTTCAACATTATTCTCGGTAATAAATTCGACATTACGGCTTGGAATGGCCCACAGAGAAAGACGAAAGACACAACAGTGAGAAGAGTCACGCAATGCATTGTTAATTTCTCTCGTCACCTCTGTGGGTGAAATGAGTTTAAATAGTTCGGTGACAAAGAATGGAAATGAATGAAAGTGTTACAGCTCGGTGAGTATCAGCAGGTGTCGTAGATTAGCTTTGAATAGGGAATGGTTTGTTACATTTATCAGTCAGGGATAAGCTTAAAAATTAAAAAGGGAAATATATAATTTGAAGCTTTTAATTTATAGGTGCTTGTACTTTTTCAGTTCGTTTGGCGAATAAGGATATTTAAATGTGACTTTTATTCAAATGTCCTTATCGAAGATAAATACTTAAGGAATCCGACCGACCCAATGGCACTCAACCTTTTTTTCAGCCGGGCCACATAGATATGATAACTACTTCACGCGTGCCGCATACATATGGCAACTATTTCTCGCGAACCGCATACATATGGCAACTATTTCTCGCGGACCGCATACATATGGCAACGCGGACCGCATACATATGGCAACTATTTCTCGCGGACTGCATACATATGGCAACTATTTCTCACGGACCGCATACATATGACAACTATTTCTCGCGGGCCGCATACATATGGCAACTATTTCTCGCGAACCGCATACATATGACAACTATTTCTCGCGGACCGCAATATGAGGATTAACGGGGGAGGGGGGACGCTATAAGTACAAAGGCATTTAAAATGCAGAAATTGATCAAAATATTAATAGTTTTGTGGATTTCATTTTTAAACTATATTAAGCTTGATCAAACTCAACTCACAGGGGAAAAAAAGTTCAATGCATTTTTTTACCTTGTTATGGGGTAATTTCGATTTCCTTTCATCAATGATCCCAAGTCCCCCACCCCCAAATATTTTGTTGCTCAAAAAAAAAGGAGGCATTGAAAGATTTGTGCTTAGTGGTATAGTGACGAACAAAATTGTAATTTTTAAATATAGCCTTTTCTTGACAAATTAAACGAGTTGTTAATCCATGTTTTTTTTTCACGAAACAGTCAAGATCCCAATCGCCTTGAAATAACAAATATTATTTAGATATTTCTCGCTTGGAAGGCATGAGGTGTAATTAAAAATTATTTTCACCCATAAATTAGTCGCTAATCTACTGTTATTTGTCAACACTAACCGTTACAATTGCAAAAGAAAATAAGTTATCCCTCAATTCCTACCAGCACCACATAGATAGCATAATTGATATATGGGATTGCTTGATTGATAAAATTTCTCGCTAAATTTTTTATGCATTGTTCTTAAATAATTAAATTTGTTAGTGAAATAGAGCACGAATGGTCACTCAGAAAGTTCCGGCGGGCTACATGCGGCCTGCGGACCACAGGTTGAGTATCATTGGACTAGCCTGAAAATTGTGAATTTTGACCAAAATTGACAATTTTTTTATGAATTTATTTTATAGGCCATCTTATTAGCTTTATAAAAATACTAAGTTTATTATTTTCCATTCACTAGAACAAAAACTACAAATGTTTTAGTAAAGGCAGAGATGTCACTACTTTAAGCAAGATGTCGTATTTTAAAATGAGTTTTACTCGAAATGTGTTTTGTTGAAAAAGCTCAAACAATGACAGGGATTGCTCAAAAAGTTTTGAAAATTATTAAGTGAAACTTTTAGTGTACATTCTGTTGAACAGTAGAAATGTTTTAACCTTCAGATTTATCAATCACTGCTTTATTACAAAATTTACAGTCCCTTATGTGAGCATAATCGCTGTTTCGTTAAAGCAATTTCATATAATAACGAAGATAAAGTGCTCTAGTTTTGGTAAAAATCCAAATATCTCTTATCCTGAAGACCACCATTTCAAAAATAAATAGCTTAGCAACACATCAAAATTGAAAATTTGCTCATTAATTTTTTGTACAGAATGGGGGCCGTTTATGTAATTTTTTGTAAGTTTTTACTAGTTTTTTTCCCATTTTAATAATAACTTTTTTTCTCTTCTTTAATTTTAACATATATTTCTTAAAATATACTAAATAAATCTAAAAACCACAAAAAAGTCCCCATATCTTCTTTTTTTAAAAAAAGAAGTTGTCACAAGCAGTCGTATACTTTAATGGATAGATCAGTGTTTGTCTTTGATAGGGATATTTAAATGAAAATTATATTTGTTGAAAACTATATAAAACGTAAGAGAAAAGGGAAAAAGAGGAAAAATATTTATTTTAAAAATACTTTTGAATTTGTTTTTTTACAAGTAGGAAATAGAAAATTGTGAAGTTTCTAATCAATTTCTGTGAGAGTATTTAATATTCGTCTTTATCTGTTTATAATAAGAGATTTTTTTACGTCTAGATTAATCAAAATTGCTGTTCTCAATAAAAAGAGGCTTCATTTGCTATATTTGAATCAAATGAAAGTTTTTTGTTCGATATAATGACGCCTTAAATATATAAACTACTTTCCAAAATGTTCTGCAGAATTAATATTTTTAATTAGAAAATGTATGAGTGTGTGTTTAATTTTAATTAATTTATTAAGTTATATTATAAATCAATTAATTAATATTATAAAGTAAGTTATATTATTATTAATAATTATTTAAGTTATATAATTCTGAATACCCTGCTAAACTAACTTCCAGATCCCTAAAAATTTTAATGTATGATATACGTTTAGATAAATACCCAAAACATTATTTTCCACACTTATGACGTTTAAGTTTCTCAAAAACTACACTAATTATTAATTGATGAATTTAATCTTCATTCTTTCGTGAACAGTCAGAAATTCTAATTCTTGTTAGAATAAATTTGCTGCGAAAAAATAAAAAAACATGGTCAGATCTTGGCTAGATAGCTTAATCAAGCGTGTTAAAATAATTAGATATACAGTGGAGCACAGAAATGTTAGAACTCTTGAAGTTTCCCGTAAAATTTAATGTTTTCGCCTAATAAAAATTAATATATTGTAACTGTAATTTTTTATGATATCTGCAACGTTCTCTCAAAAAAAGTAACATAATCAATTTTTAGAACATAATATAACTATTTTTTTGAAAAATTAAAAATAAAAAAACTACTAAAAAAATTACGCTACAAAAGTTTTCATACACTTATAAAAAAAAATCTGAACATAGCTTTAAATATTGTATTTGTTTCTTAATTTTTTACTTAGTAAGATTTCTTTTTGTGTCCACAACAATTTTTAAGTGTCTTGGTATAGATTTCGTCAGTTTTTTTGTAATTTCTGCATCGATATTCCTCCATTTTTGTGTGATCAATGTTTTTACTTCACATTTTGTTTTATATGTTATGGTTTTTTTTCTTAAATCAATTTCTCACTAAATATGTTCTACTAAGCTTAAATCAGGTGATTTAGATAGTGTTTTCAGAATTTGGGAACAGTTATAGCGACATCAAGTGGTGCATATTGAGAGCAGAGCACTTAACGCCATTATCTTGTTAAAACGTGAAGTCGGCTCCAATATTCAAATTTTGTGCGGATAATTTAAAATTTCTCTTTACAATAGTTAAATAGAACTCATGAATCATAATACATAAAAAATACCCAATTACTTAATCCTGAAACCTATTTACAACCCCACGCAAGAACACCTCCGCCTTCATACTTCACTGTTGCAACTAGATTCTTCGGATTAGGTATCAGAAAATTGACACAAAATTAACTGGGATGACAGAAAATTATTCATAATTCGGGTTTAAATGGATGTAAAATAGCTTGTAAAGAAAAAATGAAGAACTTAATCCCCAAAACACCTCCCCCATCTTTCAGCATGGAGGTGGATACGTTCTTGCGTTAGGGTGTAAATCGGCTCAAGGATTAGGTAATTTATATTTTTTGATGTATTGTGAACCATGAGCTCTATTTAAATGTTTTCATGAGAAATTTTAAATTATCCACACAAAACTTCATATTAGAGACTTCATTTTTTAACAAGATAAAGATACCAAACGCGCTGCTTTCAAAATGTACGCCGCTGGAGCCTCTATAACTGTCCCCAAATTATGAACACCTCTTAAATCACCTGATTTAAGATTAATGGAGCATTTTTCATGAGAATTTGAATATAAAGTGAGAAAACATGTCATACAAAAACAAATTGGGAGGTAAAAGCAATGTTCCCAGAAGAATGGAGGAATATCGATTCAGAAATAACAACAACAACAAAAACTGATGAAATCTATACCAAGATGCTTAAAAATTGTTGTGGACGCTAAAAGAAATCTTACTAAGTAAAAAATTAAGAAAAAAATGCAATATTTAAAGCTATATTGAGATGTCTTGTGAGTGTACGAAGACTTTTGTCGCGTAATTTTTTAATAGATTTTTGATTTTTAATTTTGCAAAAAAAAAAATAGTTATGTACTATGTTATAAAAATTGATTAAGTTATTTCATAAAGAAGATGTTGCAGATAGCATAAAAAATACAATTCTAATATATATATTTTTATTAGATGAAAACATTAAATTTTATGGAAGAAAGGAGGAATATCGATGCAGAAATTACAAAAAAAATATTCAAGAGTACGAACACTTTTGTGGTCCGCTGTATTATTGTACTACTGAGCTTGGTTATTTGGAACCTATATAAAATAATTATGAAGTGGAACTTATATAACAACTTTTTATAGAAATTCTATAAAAATAATGGGTTAAAAGTTAAAAGCTATTTTTTAAAAGAAAAATAGATATTTCGGATACACTAATTATATATTTTTTTAAAAAAAAATACAGACGCGATTTTTTTCTTCAAATAAAAACTGACAAAAAGTTGTTTATAAAGATTTTCTTACTATCAACGTTTTTTTTAGTACATGTTTTAATGTGTTTCTTAGATAGCTCTTTGTAAGTGCAAATAAAATCTCTCTCCAATAGTATAATATAAAATATTCTGAGATTTTCGTCAATGCTTTCTGAAAAATATATATCTTGCCAGAATGTTTGATATGTTATAAAAGGAAGAATCATTTATTCTTTTAGAATAGCCATCAAACTCAAAGGTTTTTGAACGTTCAAGAAACCCTTTCTTCAGAGCTTTGAATCCTTTCTATTTGTGAGAAGAAAAGGAATAGTCCAAAAAGGATAAAGAAAAAAGATTTTGTCTGTCTTTTATGAAATTTAATAAAAAAAATTGCAAAAAATTATGATTGATTGTATTTCCTTTTAAAAGAAATTGAATTGAAATGAAAAAACGCAAACACAGAAAAACTATTTTTAATTAAAAATATTGTTTTGTAAAATAGAGCATTTATTTTATTTGAATTTTGAACTAGGTCATGCAGGTTTTAAATTCCACATGATACTTTTTGAAGCAATGAAGTAAAAAAATAAAGAAATATGTTTTTATTAATATTAAAATAATTCATAATTATTCCTTGAATTTTTACTTTCAGAATTATATTAAACAATTGAAAATACAAAGTATTAATGTTTTTATGGCGATATTTTTTGACGTAAAGAATTAAACCAAAAAAGTTCTTAACATTTTTTTAAAGACGATAACATATTATCCTTCTCTTATTGAACATTCAATCAAATTTTTAAAGTTTAGCAAGTATTTGGGGCGTAATAAAACAAAATTAGAAAATTGCTAATTTTGATTATTCAGAAAATATCTTTTCCACAATAATGGGTAAATTAACTGAAACAAATTTTTGAAATCATTCTTTTTGAAACATTCTAGTTGTCTATATATAAATTAGTACATTTTTTCTTTATACATTAAATAAATTACACTGAAATACATTGATCCCTTGCTTAAGACTAACTAGTTTAGTTTTATCTTGATAAATGTATATGATATTATCATGGGTATTTAGTTTTAATACATTCAATATTAATCTTATAATGCTAAAATTATTATCCTTAGTATTAATAATGACTTATTCTTGCTCTTTTTTTCTTTTCCTTACACTTCGGTAGCATAGGTAAATTACAAGTGAAAGTTGACTGGCCTGAAAACAAAGTTTAAACCTGTAATCTCAGTTCCTAAGGCTAAGAGTTTGCTATTAGACTATTAATTGCTAAGAGTTGTAGCTAACTTATTCAATTTCCACCATTATTTCACACTCTCTGTATATTTATCTTGTTCAAATTTTCAATCATTAATAAAATGCATTTTAAAGCGCTCAAATGAGCTGAAATTTTACATACATGATTATTTTGGATGACAATAAAGGAATTTAATTATAAATTATAAGAATTAATTGAGACTAATTATTCAAAGAATTACAAATACATCCACGTTGGCATCATTTTTGGTGACTTAACGACCATTTTGCCGACTTGCGTCAAAACTTGAAAAGGTTTTTTCCCCACATTTTAAAGCGCTCATTTGAGCTGAAATTTTCTATGCACTATTGTTTTGGATGATAATACGATAATATAATTATAATTAATTAAAATTAATTGACTGAAACTAATTATTTAAAGAATTACAAATACAGCCACGTTGGCTTCATTTTTAGCTTCTTCGGTCAAAACTTTAAAATATTTTTTTTCTCACGTTTTAAAGCATTCAGTTGAACTGAAATTTTATATACACGATTGTTTTGGATGACAATACGATACTTTAATGATAATTAATAAAAATTAATTGCCACTTAATACTGTGATTCTGTCATATGCATATACATTCGATTATTTAGATTTATAGCAATTTATAGTGCATGTATATATATGTGGTTAAGGCCCGGTGTTGCCTAGGGTTCATTGAAGATAACACTGCCTTTTGCTAAAAACACTAACGCTTAACCCGGCATTCTACGCACAGAAGAAGCGGGCGGAATTTCACACGCAGGATGTCTCATACTCAAGGGTGTTTGCATTTTGTTCTCACAGTAAAATTTCAATACAAAGGTGAAAAAGGAAGAAAAGTAGGAAATGAAATAAGTTTATTACACTTTGTACACGTAAATTTAGTTTTTCTGTTGTTTTTATTATGACATTCAGTATATTGTTTATACACTCCTTTAGTTTTCGTTGCGAGTGAGTGAGATGTTTTCACTGGATCTTAATTTTTTTAAATATCGTAGAAGCAGTTTTTTTTCTTGCTGATTTCTACATTCTTTACATTTTTCTGTAAATAGAACTTCAAAAAACTTCAGAAATCAGCTTCTGATTCAATGTTTAGTAGGTGGTTTCTGAGTACTTAGAAAAATAATTTACGCATTTATTGCCACAACATTCAAGAACACATTAAATATTGTCATAGGTTAACCATTACATTTGCCAGTCATTGAATATGATGTGGTCATTTTACCAAGGGCGATAATTGCTGCCTCAGTTAAATTATCTGGATCGATTTCAGTTGAGGAATCATACTTGCTATTACACTCTTCATCATTCGATTATTCCTCATCATCTCCGCAAAGAGACTTGCTTCATCCGAAAATACTGTTGTGCTATAGATATTAAAAACTGTATCTATTAAATTCTTAAATATCACATTTCTTCATCATAACTATAATAACACGCCATTGCATAAGAAAGATTTTGCATTTAGAGCTGTAACGGCGATTCACGTGCAGTATGACATACACGAATAGGCGGTATCCTAAAATATATATTTAGAATTCGCTCACAAGATAAGACCCCTGAAAGGATATAACTTTAAAGTCAGCTACACGAGAAACTATTCATTTTCCAAAAAAGGTTTAGATGGAGTTTTGAAAAAGTTAGGCGGTGGTATGACATATCCTGCACGAGAAGTGGCTTGTTAATGATGAACCTTTAACACAGGACTACATAATCATACATGAAAACATAAAGACGACTTGGATCACATTTAGATAGAACACTTCTGATTCTCAAAGGCAGCTTCACAGTTCCTAACACAACGGTGCAGGTAATGAATGACCTACGCGTCACTCCCATTTCTATTCCACACACATACACCCACACACAGTGCCGGTCACTACAACGCAGCCGCAAGATTGGTGGTGTTCTGCTCTACGTTTCTGCGCATGTCTGACGGCGCACACTTTGTTGTCAGAGCTAAACTGGCTATAGATTCTCGGTGATGAAAAACGCCTTGACTAGAAGGAAAACGATGATGCATCGTGGATGTTTAAAAACTGCAGTGTGATGATCAAGACGGCTCGCAATCCATTGTAATAAACTCGAAACCCATCATTTATGAAAATAATTTTGTATACATTGCAATTGTGAATAATTAAATTTAAAAGTCAACTGAAGACGTCTTGCCTTGTTTTGATGACCAACATGCATTACCTCATATATATATATAGTCACCAGCAAAAATTTGGGTAAATTTTAATTATAATTGATCTTTCCTCATGTTTTCAAAATGTCTTTATTCATTTTTAGATATCTAGTCAAGTATAAATATTTCACATGATTTTTATCTTTATTTTTATTTAACTATTTTCATAAAATATGCTTAAAATGTAAAAACTGTTTAACATTGCTAATTTTACAAATAATTAATTATCTGAAATTATTACTATAAGAGGTATAAACATATTTTTTAGAGAAGGGTTGCATTCTCTTCTTTATTTAGCATTATATTTTTAATAACTGAAAATATTTTAAAAAGCAAGAAATAAGAGAGAAAATAAGTAGAAAAATACCGAGAAAAAATGAAAGCCCTTTAAAAAAAAGAAAATAATTGCGTACAATTGTGAGCTAAAAGAATTTAGGTTTTAATTATATTATTGTTATAAAACTATCTGTGTGTAGTGTATACATTGGATGTAGAGCTCATTTTCTGCAATCAAGAAAGGTGGCTTTATAAAATTGCTTTATGGTAAGTTACAAGATTAACTCAATGTTGCTTTATACGAATTTTGTATTTCCCCCAAAACGCATAAATTTCAACTCTTATATATACCCTGAACATAATACAGAATGACTGCATTCTACATTATAGTAAAGTCGATTTTTCGAATGTTTTTAAAATATTTCTTTGAAGATTACACTAAAATCAACAAGCTTGACATAAACAGCATAATAATTGTTTTTCATATGTGACTGAACTAATAAATTAAGATAAAAATTTATATCAATATTATATAATATTTTATTCTTACTCTTTTAGTCATGATATAATTAATAACTGTGAAACTGTTATCGATTAATAACAGAAAAAGGTGCCTGATGCACAAAGGATTTTTATTTATTTTGGTCACATATAAATAACAATAAATAAAAATATTTAAGAGAGTGAAATACATTTCTCCAATACGGGTCAGAAATTGTCTTCATTAGATATAATTAACATACAGATGCATCATGCTACATCAAAAGATGCCACATAAAAAATCATCGCCAATTGTTGTCATCGCATAGGCGACAAGATTACTGCGTTTATAAATGTGACCTAACAACCTTGTAACAAAAATGAATCAGCCGCACTGCTCAAGCAGAAAGGCATCCACTCCATCAATGAGCTTTCGAATTCGGTTAAAAACTAAGTAATTGCCTACACGGATGGGTCTTCTGACTCTGACCTTGATAAAGGTGGTACTGGAAACTATTTTATTCAACCAAATGGTGAACTTGAATCCTTTAGAATTCCTACTGGTAAAATTTCCTCAATTTGACGTGCGAACTTATGGCCATTAACGGAGCTCTGGATAACTACCACAGCAGGACAATTGAGAGTTCCAGTGACATTCTACTGTTCTCAGACTCTAGATCTGCATTGCAGGTTATCCTGAGGAGCAACTCTCAACTGGTCCAGGATATAATTGCTCTCATAAATAGGGTAGTTGCATCCCAAAGAACCTTAAATTTATAATGGATTTCGGCCCGCATTGATAGTTTCGACAATGAGCAGGCTGATAATCTTGCTAAGGAGGTCCGAAATTCCCCTGAACTTTCCAATAGCCTTACCCTTACCGATGCTGATGCACTTGCCAGGCGTAAACTCCCCTACCATCCAATTAAATACTTCATTTCAGAACTTGAATGTAACCGTCTATTTTCAACCACTATATCTGGACTACGTACAAGATACTTTACAAGGATGAAAATTTCCCCTGATGGCCAAAGAAGTTACGGCACTTATCCTCACTGTCCTGATATTCAAGTTTCTCCTAATCATGTTTTTAATTGTCCTTATATATTGGCTAAACTCCACAACATAGACCTAAACCCCACGAACCATCAACTACTTTATTCGCCAAAGGTCTTCGACATCGTAAGGGACGTTTTGGAAGCCTTTAGTGCCATTTGATTTTTCTGCATTACTTGGACAAAACAACAGCCTGCATGTGTGGGAACAGGTTTCATATCGCGGCGTTTGGCGACATCTTTTCATTTTATGAATTAGTCAACGGTATAATACGTAAGAACAGATTTACACTATGATAAGCATAGGTTATATAATTTATTATAAAATTAGAGTTAAATCTATGTAAAATTAATAATATCTGAAAATATAAAAAATGTATCATTTTTTTTCTAATTTAAGAGACACTTTGTATTTTTAAAATAAAACGGTAAAGTTAAGGGATATGATAACGATAATGAAAATTTTATGTATTTAATATGCTTAAGCAATGTGCTTTGCATGCTTTCTTTAAACCATAAAAATCTTCTACTAATAAGGAATAATTACAGTTATTTTAAAAAAGAAGGTTGCGGGCACTTGGCTGAAGCAATTATTACGTTACAGATAAAGACTTCGAGTAATACTTTTAAAAATAAATTGACTTTTAGCCATAAATTTCTGAAAATGAACAACATAATAAATGAGTAAATGCGTAACATAAATTAACGGAAAAAAATTCGTATTCTTTTTGAGACTTTAGCAGGGACGTATAAGCATGAAAGCAATAATTTGCTTAAGATATAATATATTTACGAAGAACAAAAGACCAAAACGAAATTTTTCACGTTAGAGCGAGAAATTCAACTTCATCATAATGTCAAAGACAAAACAGAAAAAAAATATGTAGAAATGAGGTTATTTTTAAACACACAGTAATTCTGTTAAGATGTTATTTATTACAAAGCTGAGAGAAAGGGCTAACTGGAGGAAACAATGCTAATAAAATAAAATTAGCGATGTTTTCCGACAGTATATCACCGTTAAAGCATAAAAATAAATTATGATTTAATTGCTATCTTTTAAAGCTTACTCATGTGTGTCGGCTTCGAAAAAGAAACTTATTTTATAGACATTATGAGTCAAATGTTATATTCAACATTGAACATTTAAAGTTATATTATTTTGCTTAAGAATAAATTTTTTTAAAGAATAAAAAAAACCACTTTTATTGTGAAATTTAATTAATTATATGTAAAATATAGAACATAATATATATTGTTCTTCATTTTAATTAATACTTCCACAAAAAGAAAAATAGTGCAAATTATATTATTCTTTCTCCATATGTATATGTATATATATATATATATATATATATATATATATATATATATATATATATATATATATATATATATATATAAATGTAATAATTCCCCCTAGCATCCTTTTAATTAACTCTTTTAAGAATATTCAAATAATCTTTTAATTATTTGGTTCGAAACTAACACCCTGATCTTAATCGTAAGCGACTAATATTATTACATCATAAATCCCTTTCTCGCCCATTGTGTGGCCGCGGTAGCCGAGTGGTATAGGTATCGGACCGTGGCTTGCCTTGTCACGAGTTCGAGCCCAGTACCACTAAAGACCCGCCGTATAGAGCAGCGATGCACGTTAAATCTGTCGAGAGCTGAAACGTCCTCCCGTTGGTGTGGTGTGGTAGTTCGGAGAGGGGGGTGCCAGCTCAGGTGTCGTCCACGTCACCTGACCAGGGTTCAAAATTACGTGGTCCGTCGCCAAAAGCCCTGGTGTAGCTGAAAAGTGCGACTTTAATATTCAATCAATCAATCAATTCCCGCCCATTGTAACCAATCAGAGCTCTTATTACCCAAATGTCTCGTGGTATTCACCGTCGGGTATAAAAACAGATGTCTCTGAAAAACCCGCGCTGTTTCTCTCTTTCTATTGTTTACCTGCCTTCATCATGTAATCAGCCAGCTGCAACGCGTTCTGTGTTAGTCTTTGTCTGTGCCACGATGTTTGCTTCTTTTTATGTGTAATGCCGTCCCTACTGGATCTTTATGTGTTTCCAGATGCGAATAAAAAAGAATAATGATTTACATGAGTGCCTCTTTGATTATACCGTACTCGACCACGTTCCAAGTAACTCAGAAAATCACACCACCGGCCACGCCCTACTTTTGGTTGGCCATTTTTTAAATCAACCACTCGCCACGACAAATAATGCACTGCTAAAGTTTTATCATTTCATATATATATACATTTTAAAGAAAACTTTCGAGTTGATTTATAGAAAATGTTACGACCCGCATGTGCAGAGGGCGCTAGTAGTCCTCCTTGTTTACATTTCGTCAGTATGCTTGTAATGCATCCTCGGAGCGGACGTACCTACCGTCCTCAATAAACAAACAATTTTTAAAGTATACAGTCCACGCCTTTTGCTTGAGCAGTCAAGTTATACATAACTCAAAGTCTGCTCATAATCCGTTCTAGACATTTCTAGAATAACCACACCATTTGTGGTTAAAATCAGAGCTATCGACCTCACCCAGTTTTGTGGTCGGTGTCGAGCCCGAGCCAAAAATCAAAATGGCTCCAAAAGAACTATCAGAACTCACCGTGTTTAACCGAAGGAAAGCACATCTGCTCGGTCAGATCACACGCATTAGAAACTCCTTGGAAAATGTGGAGTCACCATTGAATCAAGTTGAAAAGAGAGCTAAACTCGCATCGCTTTCTGAAGTGAAAGCAAAAATAGACAAACTTCGGACCGAAAGCTACGGGGTTCTTTCGGATGAAGAGCTCATGGATTTCGAGGCCAGTTTGGACACGATGGAAGTGGACGCAGATAATTTAGAGGTGAGTCTCAATACTTTACTTGAATCTTCTAATGTGAATACCTCTGAATTATCTGTGAAAAATGATTTTGCTAATTACAATGTGAAACTGCCATCCATTAATTTACCGGAATTTTCGGGACAATATATAGATTGGTTGCAATTTAAATCCCAATTTGTATCATTAATTCATGATAACACTTGTTTATCAGACTCGCAAAAACTATATTATTTACAATCTGCCCTGAAAGGCCATGCAAAACAATTGCAAACAGTAAACGATTCTTACTCATCTTTATTTGAAGCTTTAGAAGGTAGATACGAAAATAAAAGATTAATTGTAAATAGTCATATTGCTGAACTTTTAAATCTTAACAAAATAAAATTTGAATCTGCTTTTCATCTCAGAAGTTTAATAGATTCTCAATTCAGAGTCATCTTAGAGCCTTAAAACAACTAGAATTAGAACCTAACGCTTTGTGTGAATCAATGTTAATTTTGTTATAACTCAACGTCTAGATGATGAATCGCGTAAACAATATGAAATGGAATTACATTCTAATGATTTGCCTAAGTGGAATAATTTTTTAGACTTTTTAATAAAAAGGAGCCAAGCCTTAGAAAACGTACAAAGAAATTCTTCGTTGAAAAACAAGAACGAATATTCTCCAAAATTCAGATCATTTGTCGTGAAAAGCAATGAAAAAAACCTGTCCGTTATGTCCTTCAGAGACACACCCAAATTTTAAGTGTAAAATGTTTCACGAGATGTCTGTTGAAGAAAGAAGCAACAAAGGGAGATCCTTAAACCTATGCTTTAATTGTCTAGGCCATCACCTTATTAAGAACTGTTTGAAACTGAACAGGAAATGTAGGGTTTGTAATGCGAACCACAACTCTCTTCTTTGCAAAACAAGTGTCCCCCGAGCGATAAACAGAAATATCCCCTCTCTACAGAGTTCATCAGGGGTCATTTATGACCCGAGTCCAGCCGCGACGTGTCTTTACAATGAGAGTGGGGAGAAATCTATTTTGCTTTCGACCGCGAAGGTCAAAGTTCAGAGTGCGACAGGGGGTTGGCTTGTAATGAACGCGATCCTCGATTCAGGGAGCCAGAAATGCCTTTGTAACTTGGAAGCGTCAAATTTCCTCGGTTGGAAAAAATACTCTATGAATTCAACTATTGTAGGCTTGAATGGAGCTTGCATTTCAGTGAGGAAAGGAATTTCCGCTGAAATTTCGAACGGAAGTTCATTTAAAAGAAAACTTAACTTTCTCATAGTCCCTAAAATTACTGGTTGCGTTCCTACACAGCCATTGGATTTAACAAAAATAAAATTGCCTCAAAATATAAGATATGCAGATGCGGAATTTAATATTCCCAAACGAATTGATATTCTCCTGGGAGGTGAAATATTTTATGAATTATTAAAAAGTAAACAAATAAAATTACATGACATTTCAATAATATTGCAGGACTCCGTATTTGGTTACATTGTAACAGGTTCCATTCAAAACGAACCATCGAACTATATTATTTTTGCAATTTCATCCAAGATCAGGTTGATAGAAATTAAACAAAATTTTGGGATTTAGAAGCAATAGGAATTAAAGCAGAGTCTAGTTGTGACCCAGACGACCAAGCCATGCAACATTTTAAATCTTCAGTACGTTTCAATAGTGGTCGTTATGAAGTTGGGTTTCATTGGAAGGGCCATACACAAGAGTTAAATGACAATTTTTCCGTAGCAGAAAACGTGTAAAATCCTTAACAAGAAGATTCATTCGTGATCCAACTCTGTACATACAATATTCCGAAATTTTGAAAGAATATGAATCTCAAGGAATAATTGAAAGGGTTCTAGAAACTGAAAACCCAACTGATAGAGCAGTATTCTATTTACCGCACCAAGCGGTATTTCGCCAAGAAAGCCTAACTACAAAAATGCGCATTGTTTTCGATGCAAGTTCTCATGAAGATGGACAACCATCTCTTAATGACTGTATATGGTCAGGTGGGAATTTAAACCCAAACATATTCCACCTGATAATTTCTTTTCGCTTGAACACGATTGCTATCACCGCAGATATAGAACGTGCATTCTTGCAAATCTCATTACGTGACGAGGACAGAGATGCAGTTAGATTTTTTTTGTTTCCAGACATAAGATCAAATCAAACAGATCCCTACAAGTTTCAAGTGTATAGATTTAAGCGTGTGATGTTTGGAGTCAACGTAAGCCTCTTCTTGCTCTCCGCAACAATTAAGCATCACATCGAGAATTACCGTGAGCAATATCCAGCAGCAACTGAAATGCTTGACACTTGTCTCTATGTTGATGACGTAATCAGTGGTGCTGATGACATCTCCCAAGCCTTAAAAGTATCAAAGGATGCTGAAACAATCATGAAGAATGCCAGCATGAAATTACGCAAATGGAATTCAAATGATCAAACATTGATGAGAACTTGGGAAAAGGAAGGCCTTGAGACACATCCTCGTCACCCGGACGACAGTTCTAAAATCCCTTCGTCAAAGGTTTTAGGGATACCATGGGATGTTGTCCACGACTATTTTACAATTGATGTTAAAGGACTTCTGCAATTGGACACGTCAAAACCCATCACAAAAAGAATTGTGCTTCAATCAGCTGGGAAAATATACGATCCAGTTGGGTTCTTGTCACCCTACACAATTAGGCTCAAATGCCTATTACAAGAACTTTGGCTACGGAAGTTATCCTGGGATGACGAGCTACCGCCAGATATTCATGCAGTATGGTCACAATGGTGGTTAGAACTTCCATTTTTATCAGAGTTGAAGATTCCGCGAAAGATCCTCGAATCCAGTGGAGATTCAAGTGAAGTCCAAATCCATACCTTTTCCGATGCCAGTCAAAAGCATATGGAGCAGCCGCCTTCTTGAGAGTCAAGCACAAGGACAGAGTCAGCGTTGATCTTGTAACATCCAAGAGCCGTGTTGCACCTCTGAAAAGATTATCCCTACCTAGATTGGAACTGATGGGCGCTCTGCTTGCTGCACGCTTAGCGAAGGTGTAATGGTCTCTGGGGACCTCACTTTGAGAACTATAATATTAGGAGACGTAAAAGAACCAGTAGCCCTTTTTATAAATAACTTTCTTTATTTGAATAACTTTCTCAATTAAAATCGAAGACTTATTAACAAATCCGAATTATAATATTATGAGGTTTTAAATATAATATCTTTTAATTTAACTCAATTAATTAATAATCTAATTAATCAATTCATTAAATAACGATCACGCAGAATTTACCACGATAAGAGATCCCAGAATTATATCCAATAATGTTCTTAATGAACATTTAACTTTAATCTCACTCTTAAAACTTTAATGAGACTTTAAATATAATTTTATATTTACCACTCGGAATCTCAATTCTTCATGAGAACAAATTATCTTCAACTACAATATTTCAATTCAAATTCACTATAACTCTATGTTTCAATATCTATCTCCTACTGCTCTAACTTTACTATTTCGTTTGACTTAAATACTGAATCTAATCTGCATAATAAGGAATCCTGTCCGCTTTTTGGAGTTGATTGGAAATAGGTAGGGAATTAAATTTCCCTAAAAAGGTCGGTTCAGAAGGTTAGTGATAAAGTTCCGTATAGATTCGTCACAATCCCCTCCAAAAGAAAACGGGATTTATTCGAAGGACTTAAATGTCCTGAAAATAAATTACGTAAATCCTATCTTTGTCTTACAGTACCGACGATATTAATTTCTATCTGTATATTATTGAAACATCTTCCGTAATGAAAAAGGATAAAATTACGATTTAGAATTAATTGACAAACCTCATAATATTTTACAAGTTTAAATTAATCCCTGCACTCTATCCATTCGGCAAGGGGCGTGGGAAAAACCACCCTAGTGGTGGCAAAAAACCAGCCCCATAGAGTATGATTTATATACTATACAAAAAATACAATACAATCTTCTTTGGCACTGGAACATCGAAGACTTCAGGGTCAGCTACCCTGAAAGATTGATATCCATTTGAGAAGTAGGTAAAAGTATACATGAAGTTATACATTTGTTATATGAATGTCATACAATAAATATCTGGTTCCTTTGCCTTCTCATTCGAAAAACTTGATGCGCTAGTTAGTGTTAATGGTTAATCCTATCTAACTTCGCCGCGTAATAAGGCACCAGATTTGAAACAAAACATACATAGAAACACACATAGCATATAATAATCATTTTGTAATAAACAAATAACACAAACAACCAAATGAATTGTCGCATCTTAGCGAAGTCATACATCGAAGTAAACAAATGCAAAATTTACAGATGTTTTCTCCAAAATACAAAAAGTAACACAAAAGTCGTTTTTTTCTGTTATAGAAAAAAAACACACACAATGCAGTGTTCACTTTTGCCAGTCTTCTTAATTTTAGAGTCCGCCCGTGACTTGCTTTAATTGCAATAATTCTTCATTTGTTCGTACCGCGAAGATAATGAAACAATACAACCTGGATTTTGTCTGTTAAATCCTATGCACTGGATCTCCATTCATCGCTTCCATACTGAGGCTTCTTCTGCGGAATATGCTGCCAGGTATGCCGTTGATTTCGATGTTGTTGAGGTTCTCATGGATTCTGTCTTTTTCTTGTATACGGTTCCGTAGATTGTATTGGCAAGGTCTTCTTGTATTGGTTTGATTCGACCGGATTGTTTTCTCCGCTTGTTCGTTGTGTCTTCTCGTTGTCGCTCTGGTCTGACGGGTCTGGTTATCACGTCCACTAACTTCCATTCGGGATCCACTTGTAGTCGTAGCAGTTCTGCGTTCAGGTAACTTTGATGGACCTGCAATGGACTGTACTCCTGGTGAAGAGGTATTAGGTTTTTTTTTGTTAGTTCTGGACGAGATCGAGGAAGGGATCGATCTCTTGACTCCTTGCCTTTGCTCAGGAGCATGTCTTTTCCGGTCCTGATGATCAGATCCTTGTCGGGATCTCTTCTTACATATCTTGGATCTTTTTTATAGCTGGGTCTTTCGACGCAGTTCTATTAATTTTACGTTTATTTCTGGGGATCTCCCGTGTGGTGTTACTCTGCCGTGATCTACACCTCTCACTTTCCTGACTAGAGGTTTTCCTATGCTCTTTAAACTGTCCTTGATGTGATCTATTTGACCCATGACTAACTTCTTGTTCGTCATATAGAGTTTTTATCTGACTATCCGAACTAATTGTGTCTGACTGACGAGGTCGGTACACTCGAACCTGATCAATATTAACAGTTATATTTCTTCCGTTTTTCCAAATAACTAAATTATTTCCTTTTATTTCCAAAACTTTATAGGGACCTTCAACTTAGGCATAAATTTTCCCACCTGTTTCTTACCCGCAGCACTTAAGAAATGTGTTTGAAGTAAAACCAAATCGTTCACTTTGATGTGAACATCCCTCCTTCTGAGATTGTAATGTTTTTCCCAAGATCTATGCTGTTTTTGCATATTTCGTCTTGCCTCATCGAATAATCTTTCGATGTTATTACCAACATATTTCGCATCCTCCGTAACATTTATGAGCTTGCTAAACGGAGTTATGATTTTCCTTCCTAAAAACAACTCAGCCGGAGTTTTATTTGTCGTCTCATTTACTGCCGTGCGCAATGCGAAAGCGAACTCGTGTAGAAATTGGTCCCAGTTTTCATGATTTTCTTCAACAAAAAGAAGCTATCATTTGAACTAAATTTCTATTCACTCTCTCCGTGAGATTAGACTGTGGTCTGTACGTTACCGTTTTCATATGTTTGATGTCCAACCTGTGACTGAGATGTTCAAACACGTCAGAAATAAATTGGGGGCCGTTATCACTTATCAAAGAAATCGGAGCTCCGTAACGCGCTATATAGTTATTAAAAAAGGCATTAGCTATTGTCTGGGCTGAAGCTTTACGAAGAGGAATCAGCTCACACCACTTAGTGAAGTGGTCAGTTATAACTAATATGAATTTATATCTCTCGTGTCGGGATGCGGGGTAGGGGCCTACTAAGTCTAGCGTTACAATTTCATTTGGATATTTCGAAACTATAGGCATTAAACGACCAGCTGGTAGCGCGTTTTTATAATTAAACTTTTGACACCGGTCACAGGTTGAAACATATTCAAATATATATTTTCTCATAAATGGAAAATAGCACGTGTCACGAAGTTTAAGATATGTCTTCCTCTTTCCGAGATGTCCTGCCAATGGCAGATCATGAAATTCTTTCATTATATCTTTTCGAAGAGAACCAGGAATATAAACTCTTAGCTCTCTAGATTAGAAAAATACTTCGCGTAAAAGAGGAGACCATTTATTAACTTGAAGTCCTGGGACCAACTCTCGCATATCGTCGCATTAACAGAACCGTCATCAGGGTTTTCTAAGTATCGATAAATATGTCCTAATTCAGGATCTTCCCTCTGTTCCTTAATGAATTGTTCACGGGAATTTATTGCGAGGGCTCTAAGAGCTGCGCACGAAATTTGCGATCCCTCGACACTGTCTACTGGATTTCTTGATAAAAGGTCTGCGACCACGTTTTGAACACCAGGTCTGTGCTCCCATTCTATGTTAAACTCTGACAATTTCAATGCCCATCGGATCATCCTACTTGATAAATTCTTACCTTTGGTTAACTTCGTTAACGCTGCGTGATCTGTAATCACTTTCACAGGTAGGGGTCCAAAATAAGTTTTAAACTTATTTAGAGCCCAAATTACCGCCAAACATTCTCTTTCGGTAACCGTATAATTACGTTCTGCTTTATTAAGGGTTCGAGACGCGAAAGCAATAGGTTTTGATTTTGTTGAAGCACAGCACCAATTCCGACCCCACTTGCATCAGTGAATAATTTGAACTGTTCAGAAAAATTTGGTAATTGCAAAATTGGTGCCTCCGTTAGTGTGCGTTTGATCTGATCAAAAGAATCCTGTGCTTCTCCCGACCAGTTAAACTTCGCCCCCTTTTTCTTTAATTGGTACAATGGTTCGCATATATCTGCGTATCGCGGAATAAATTTTGGTACCAACCCGTCATCCCTAAAAATTTTGACACTTCTCTATTATTTTGGGAGGTTTCATTTCCGTAATTGCCCGAATTTTCTTATTGTCAGTTTCGATTCCTTCTTTACTAATAATCAGGCCTAAATATTTGAGTTTGTCACGAGCGAAGTGACATTTTTCTTTATTTAACGTTAGCCCTGCGTCTCGTAATAAGGTAAAAACCTGAGTTAAATGATCTAGATGGTCTTTAAACGATGGAGATGTAATAATAACATCATCCATATAAACGGACACGAAACGCCCAATAACAGGTTGGAGGATTATATCGATAGCCCTTTGGAAATTAGGCGCCGCCCCAGAAAGACCAAAAGGCATGCGTAGGAATGCAAAAGTGCCATTGCGAGTGATAAACGCTGTTTTCTATGTCCTTTGGACTAATCGCCAACTGAAAATAGCCACTTCTGAGATCTAGAGTGGACATAACGTTGGTGCGAGGGATATTGGTGAGTAAGTCATCAATAACCGGTAATGGATATCGAGGATATTTGGTAATTGCATTTAGTTTCCGATAATCGATCGCGAAACGATACGCCTCGGGAGAATCTGGAGGAAGGTCATTGTTCTTTCGAGTTAATACGACTGGAGATGCATAGGGCGAATTAATAGGACAAATTGTACCATCCCGTAACATCTTATCTATGTGATAATCAATAATGCCTTGTTTGACCCTGTCGTACTTGTATGGTCTCGACATTACCGGTCCTTTATCTCCAGTATCTATCTCATGATATACAACATGCGTTAATCCCGGTTGATCGGAAAATAACCCTTTAAAATTATTAAATAAGGCTTTTAATTGCCTCTGTTGCTCGTCATTAAGTTTCGATTCTGTGAGATCAATATCAACGAGTTTCTCCTCTTTAGGCTTTTGTTTGATCAGATGATCGGGAATGATTAAGGATTTCTGATCAAAATCTAATGTTAATCGCGACGCCTTCATAAAATCAATCCCAGAATGCACTGATAGTGCATGTTATCAAGTATATGGAATTCCCAGGGTTTCTGAAATTCCCTGATTCTAATTTGTAATTCGACTCTACCCAAATGACTGCACGGGGCTCCTTGTGCTGTCACGACTCTGTCTTTCGTCTTTTGACGAGGTCGGTATGAAAAATAATTGCGGTATACCTCCTCCGAAATAAAAGATTTCTCCGCTCCCGTGTCCCATAGTGCGGTAATAAAGGTTTCATTTAATAGAATAGGGACATACGGTAATTCGACTGGGGTCATTCTTATAGAGGATACTCTGATAGGCCGATGATCCCAAACTGGAGGATTTTCCGTACCCCGCGATCGATTACCTCCATATTCACATCGATCGCTTAAAAGTTTAAATTTCTACTTCGTTCATTTTGACCTCGAAATGAACTATTTCTCGACCCACTTTGTCGACCGCCTTGACTGTGGAATGGTTGATCCGATTGTCCACTTTGGCGTCTACCCTCGAATCTGCGATTATTTGTGAAACCTTGGTTTTCGAACCGATTAAATTCTCTTTGTGGTCGGCTATTATTGGCGTATCTCTCATTATTTATGTTTTCCCTCCAATTTTCCTGTCTATGCCGGGTATTAAAACGATTGTTTTCATGAGGGCCTGAACTTCTAAATCCCTCACTCGAACCTCTGATTTGCCTATGCATAAAACGTTCTTCGTATTTATCAACGATTTGTAGGAGATTGGCAGTATTTCGTGGATGTCTAACTTCGACATAATCCAAAATTTGGGGTTCTAATCGACTGATGACGTGATCTATTAATTTTTCCTCCGACATTTCTAGTTTAAGTATTTTATGAATTTTCAACACTTCATAAATAAAGTCCGAAGGTTGTTGATCTCGTCTTTGTGATGAGGAATAAAATCGCGTTTCTAGTTCTGACCTGTTTCTGACCACGGGAAATTGTTCTGACAATGCCTGTTTTAAGTGCGCGTAGTCTGTTGTCTTATCTTCAATGACTCTATAACCTAGAACTTCGAACCAGTCGAGTGCTCGACCTTTGAGATGACCTTTCAAGTAAGCACATGCCAGTTGTGCAGGTATCTCATAATATGCGAGATTATGATCAATATTCTCCAAAAAATCATCTATGTTCTCAATTCCCGAAAAATATTGTTCCGGAATGATTCTAAAACTGGATCCGACTCTATTCTCGGGATTTATACGTTGGGCGCCATTGTAATGGTCCCTGGGGACCTCACTTTGAGAACTATAATAATTAGGAGACGTAAAAGAACCAGTAGCCATTTTTATAAATAACTTTCTTTATTTGAATAACTTTCTCAATTAAAATCGAAGACTTATTAACAAATCCGAATTATAATATTATGAGGTTTTAAATATAATATCTTTTAATTTAACTCAATTAATTAATAATCTAATTAATCAATTCATTAAATAACGATCACGCAGAATTTACCACGATAAGAGATCCCAGAATTATATCCAATAATGTTCTTAATGAACATTTAACTTTAATCTCACTCTTAAAACTTTAATGAGACTTTAAATATAATTTTATATTTACCACTCGGAATCTCAATTCTTCATGAGAACAAATTATCTTCAACTACAATATTTCAATTCAAATTCACTATAACTCTATGTTTCAATATCTATCTCCTACTGCTCTAACTTTACTATTTCGTTTGACTTAAATACTGAATCTAATCTGCATAATAAGGAATCCTGTCCGCTTTTTGGAGTTGATTGGAAATAGGTAGGGAATTAAATTTCCCTAAAAGGTCGGTTCAGAAGGTTAGTGATAAAGTTCCGTATAGATTCGTCACAAAGGAAGTCAAGAAAATCCTAGATCAGAAGTGTTCAACCAGAGCCTTTTTCTGGACGGACTCTCAGGTCACCTTTACATTGGATCAAAGGTCCAAGCCATAGATGGAAACCCTTTGTTGCGAACCGGGTTCGCGAAATCAATCCCTCACCGATCTAACTCGTGGTTCCACTGTTCCGGCAAGGACAACCCAGCAGATCTACTTACGAGAGGAATCGGCGTAGACGCTCTTACAACCAACTCCAAGTGGTGGAATGGATCCTCGTTTCTACGTCAAATTGACTTCCAGACCAAGGGACTAGATGAAGCGATCCCAGAAAGGTGTATTTAACGGAAATGAGAAAGAACTCAAATCCAAAGAGGACATTTCCTTGACATTGACAGTGACTAAAAACAATTTCCTTGAAAACATTATTGATATTTCAAACAACTATGTAAAATTAATTCGTGTTGTAAGTTTTCTTTACAGATTCATACACAACTGCAGAACCAGAATTACAAAGATAAAGGACCCCTTACTTCACAGGAGGTAAGTCATGCTGAGAACTGGCTGATCCACTCATTGCATGAAAGGGAGTTCTATAAAGAAATGCGCAAATTGTTGGCAGGTGAGCTTATTCCTATGAAAAGCAAATTAACTCCACTTAATGTTTTTCTTGATGAGAGCAACATCATTAGAGTAGGAGAGGCAGACTTGCCAATTCAAATTTAAATGAGAAAGCTAAATTTCCCATGATTTTACCTAGTAGAAACGTTTTAACTGATATTATATTGAGCCATTATCATAAAAAATATTTGCATGCAGGACCCCACTCACTTTTATATCTTGTTCGTCAAAAATTCTGGCCACTCAATGGCAGAAATAACGGTCGTAGAATTATTCATGAATGTGTGAATTGCTTTAAGAACAAGCCCATCACTGTGAATCAAATTATGGCTAACCTACCGAGAGATCGTGTAACACCGAATTATCCCTTTAATGTCACGGGCGTCGATTTTGCAGGCCCATTCTTCATTAAGTTTAAAAATCAAAGGAAAGGGGCATTAAATAAAATTTATGTAGTAGTCTATGTATGTTTATGTACAAAAAGCAATTCATTTAGATTTTGTGACAGATCTCACATCCCAAGCATTCATTGCAAGTTTAAAACGTTTTTGGTAGGAGAGGAAAGTGTGCAAAAATCACCACCGACAACGCTAAAACATTTTGTTCAGTGTACGTATGTAAATGTAGAGCGCCCTCTAGCGCTCAGAGTGTCTAACGAATCTGTGTAACATCTGACTCCACCGCGAGTAAGGAGTCGAATCGAGTGAGCTGAGCAACAAGTAATAAAAACTACAGTCCACTTACTGAGAGAGAACCTTTCTTGAGAGTTTTACTTGTCACCCAACATTCTGGTCCAGTCTCATCCGGAGAGACCTATGCATTGAAAATACGAGGTATGTGCTGTAGTTTTTGACTTTCGTTAAAAAATCGAACTTTAAACTTTAACGATGTTTAAAGGAGCAAAAAAAGAAGACTTGAGGCGAATCGCTTCTGAATTAGAGTTGTGTGTGAGTGATAAATTAACTGTTTTAGACTTGATGGATCTTATAAAAAACTGTGATAGATACAAAAACGATCCTGATTCAGTGCATGAGTTAGCAAATTTAATTATCGAAGAAAGAAAGTATGACGAAAGTCAACAATTAGAGCTAGAAAAAATAAGAGAAAAGTCTAAGCTTGATTTAGAGATAGCGAGAATACGAGCAAATGATAAAGACAATAATACTGAAGTTAATTGTAATGATTCCTTTTCTGTGGATTCTTTAATTAAAAGTATCCGCATACTTACAGTGAAAATTCCCGACAAACCTGAGGGATGGAGTTTCTTTTTTTATCATTAGAACGTGCATTTGCAGCCAAAAGTGTAACTGATAAATTTAAGCCTGAGATTTTGTTAATTTATTAGAGAAAAAGCTGCAAATATCATTATATATCTGAACGATGAGGATCTTAAAAATTATGATAAAATAAAGTCCATAATACTCCAAGAATTTGAGCCAACTCCTCAATCGTGTTTAGAGAATTTTAAGAAAGAAACACGGCAAAATTGTGAATCCCATGTCCAGTTTGCTAGTAGATTAACAACAAATTGGGAATACTATTTAAAATTGAGAAATGTTTCAAATTTCGAGGTATTAAAACAATTAATAGTTTCAGACAAAATATTTAGCACTTTAGATAAAGAAACCGCATCGCATATTAGTGTCAGACAAGCAGATAAATGGTTTGATCCTTTAACGTTGGGAAAAGAAATTGATTTATTTTATTCATCACGAGGAAAACCACTGAGTGAGAACATTAATTATTGTCATAAAAATCAAAATTCTAAAAATATGTCTAAGTATTTTTCTCAGATGTCAAAGGAAAAAAAAAATGTGTTTTGTGTCAATCTGATAGTCATTTTTTAAATAAATGTCCTCAATATAAGCAATTATCAGTAAATAAACAGGTAGAACTTGTTAAAAATAATTCCTTGTGTTTTTAATTGTTTAAATTTGCATAGAGCCAGTTTTGTAAATCTAAAGTTCTTTGTAAATGCTGCAAAAAAAGCATCATTCTTCCTTGTGTTTTCTCTGGAGACCCAAATTTTACGAGTGAAAGGGTCATTCAACCTTCTTCATTGGGGGGGCAGAAAGAGCCGGAAACAGAGGAATCCTCGATGAGTAAACTTTCAGCGAAGGCGTCTGTGTTCAAACCCATAAATTACATAGGGAGATTTCGAAAGAGGTGTCTTCTCAGGGTTTTGATCTGTTTACTGCAACGAGTTACGTAAAATCGAAATCCGTTTTACTTTCAACCGCGATTTGTTTCAGTAGAGATTCCTTTGGGAAAATGCAGGAAGTCAGGCACTGTTGGACGGTGGTTCAACAAGCAATTTTATTTCGCAACAGTGTATGAATAGACTCAATTTAAAAGAGAGAAAATAAACATTTTTAGTTTCAGGATTAAATAATTCAGAGTTAACGATTAAATCGCGCGTTAATGCAACAATTGCAAATAGAGGAAATAGTTATGAAACTAATGCAGACTTTTTTGTAGTGCCGCGAATTACGGATATGATTCCTTCTCAACCATTTAACGTTAGTTTGGGTAATTTCAGTAGAGAGAAATTAGCGGATGAAAATTTCAACATTCCGGGAAATATTGATTTATTGTTGGGAGCAGAAATCTTTTATGAAATTCTTTTACCAGGACAAACAAATCTTTTAGATACAAAATTAATTTTTCAGAATACAGTCTTCGGCTATATTGCGAGTGGGAGTATTCCAGTTTCTAGTGAAAATAAACCTCACTGTGGGTTAATCAAAGATAATGTCGATTAGAAAAGACAATGAGGAGATTTTGGGAAATCGAAAATGTTGAACCTGAGACAATAAAAAATAAGGAAACGATAATTTGTGAGGAGCATTTTCAAAAAAATCATGCTAGAGATAGTACGGGAAGATACATAGTATCTATGCCATTTAAAAAGGGTCCAAATTGTTTAGGCCAGTCAAAAGATATTGCCCTTAAAAAAGTAAATTCTTTATGGAATAGATTAAAGCGTGAGCCTAACTATTTAAAATTATATAGAGATTTTTAAAAAGAGTATAAAGAGCTAGGCCATATGCAAGAGGTAGACGAGAGAGAGGAGTGTGGAATGTATTTCATACCACATCTTGGTGTTTATCGCTCTGATAAAAAAACAAGTAAATTGAGAGTAGTTTTTAATGCGTCGAGTGCAACTACAAACGGTTATTCTTTAAACTCTCTACAAAACAATGGGGGAGTTGCTCAAAATGACCTTTTTCAATAATGGTTCGCTTTAGAAAGCACATATTTTGCATTCATTGCGGATGTGCAAAAAATGTATCGAATGATTTGGATTAATCCAGATCAGCGTAAACTTCAGCGCATTCTGTGGAGAGAGAACATGGACGAACCAATAAAAACGTTTGAGTTGTCAACTGTGACCTATGGAACAACGAGTGCACCATTTTTAGCGACACGTACGTTAAAACAATTAGCCCTAGATGAAGCAGGGGAATTTTCCATTAGGGTCTTCAGTTGTGATGAGTGACATGTACATTGATGATGTACTTACCGGTGCAGAGACCTTATTAGAAGCAAAAGAACTGAAAAATCAACTGATCAATATTTTCGCTAAAGGAGGTATGGTTTTGCATAAGTGGTGCGGAAATAATACGGAATTGATTGAGGTTTCCGAAAATTATGATTTTTCAGATTCATCAGAGATAAAAGTGTTGGGTGTTTATTGGAACCCCAAGCATGATTGCTTCTCCTTCAGAGTAAAATAGACTTGCACGAATTAAATACCAAACGGGATGTTTTGTCAACCATCGCCAGGATATATGATCCTCTAGGTCTTTTAGGTCCTGTGGTGGCGAAGGCGAAAAATCTTCCTTCAAAAATTATGGATGTTAAAGATTGATTGGACAGATTTGCTTCCAGATACAATCAATAGAGAATGGCGACAATTTGTCGAATCACTTCAGGTAATAAATGACATCAACATCAATCGATGCATTGTGCTAGAGCAACCGGAAGTGATCGAGCTGCATGGATTCTCCGACGCGTCCCAGTCAGCATATGGAGCTGTCGTCTACTGCAAATCCATAACCTCAGATAGAAAGATGCTTGTACATCTTATTGCCAGTAAATCCCGAGTTGCGCCTACAAAGCAAACAACGATTCCCAGACTTGAGCTATGTGCCGCTGTGCTGTTAGCAAAATTAGTGCATCGTGTCAAGCAAGCTTTGAAATTAAATGTGACTAATACTTTTCTTTGGAGTGACTCCATGATAGTTTTGTCATGGATAAGGAAGGAGTCATATCAACTAAAACCCTTTGTGGCTAACAGGATTGCTACAATCCAGGAGATGACTTCCAGTGAGCAATGGCGTTATGTGGCAACAGAGGACAATCCTGCCGACTTCGTTTCAGAGGAATGGATTCTCTAAAACTTAAAACCTGTGAGTTGTGGTGGAATGGTCCTAAATTTCTGATGAGCAACTAGTACCCACAACGACAAATTCCTGTTGCAGTGATCAAGGATCCAGGTGAACTTAAAAACTGTAGTGACTTTTCTAACTTTTTCTTGATTCTGCTACTAACTCTTTTGTAAATAATTTACTTAACCTTAGTAATGACTATTTTAAAAATTATTCGTGTCTTAAGTTTTATTTGTAGATTTGTTTATAATTGTAAGAGCAAAGAGAGCAAAAGAATTGGGCCTCTAGATTTAGGAGAATTAAAAAAGGCTGAACAGCTTTTATTGAAATTAGTACAAAGGGAAGAGTTTAAAGTAGAGATGAATGGTATTCAAAATTCTGCCATGGTACCTTCCAACAGTCGAGTAAAAACACTCAATCCATTTATTGATAGTGAAGGGATTTTGAGAGTTGGAGGTCGATTGAGAAATAGTGATATTAATTATAACCAGAAATTTCCAATTCTTTTGCCTTCGAAACATAAATTGACTTATTTAATAGTTGAGTATTTTCATAAAAAGTTTTTACATAGTGGTCCACAATCCTTGTTGTATCAGATCAGACAAAATTTTTGGATATTGAATGGCCGTAATATTTGTAGAAAAGTTGTTCATAATTGTGTAATTTGTTGTAAGGCCAATCCTACTTGCACTGATCAAATAATGGCTGACTTGCCAAAGGATAGAGTTATCAAAAATTATCCATTCAATGTGTCAGGTGTGGATTTCTGTGGCCCCTTTTACATTAAGTATAAAGGGCAGAGAAAAGGTGTATATAACAAAATCTATGTTTGTATATTTATATGTTTCGTTTCTAAAGCTGTGCACTTAAATATTGTGACTGATTTAACCTCTAATGCATTTATTGCTACACTTAAGCGTTTTATATTTAGAAGAGGTAAATGTGCTAAGTTGTATTCTGATAATGCAACAAATTTTGTGGGTGCAAATATAGAACTTAAAAAATGTTTAATTTGGGGTGTAAACCTGATGAGGCACTTGCAAGTTATATGGCCTCTGAAGGAATAGATTGAAATTCCTCCCCTAGAGCCCCAAATTTTGGAGGTCTCTGGGAGGCAGGCGTTAAATCTTTTAAGTTCTATTTAAAGAGAGTAGTAGGTAACATTAGATTAACATATGAAGAGTTTCTGACCGTGATTATCCAAATAGAGGGGATGTTAAATTCTCGTCCTCTTGTCCCATTATCTTCTGACTTAGATGATTTAAATGTATTGACTCCTTCTCATTTTTTGATAGGTAGATCAATTACATCAATTGTTGAGCCTGATTTAACTAATTTAAATGAAAATAGGTTGGATAATTGGCAGAAAATTACAAAAATAATTCAATTAATTTGGAAAAGATGGAGTGTAGACTATCTAAATAGTTTGCAGCAGAGAAATAAGTGGCATTTCGAGAAAAGAATGCTAAAATTGGAGATATGGTTATAATAAAAGAGGATAATTTACCTTCATGTCAATGGTCATTAGGTAGAATCAACAATATTTATCCAGGAAAGGATTCTAAAGTAAGAGTAGTGGAAGTCAAAACCACTAGAGGTATATTTAAGAGACCCATTTCGAAACTGTGCATTCTACCAATTGAAACAGTGTGTATGTGAAGTAGCATATATAACCCTTCAGATAGTAATGTTTGTGTGTAGAATAGTAATTTTTTTTTAAAAATTCTGTGTGATTTATCAATTGCTTTATACATTGTCTTCATTTGTATGTTGTTTTGTTTGTATTTTGAAGTATTGTATTTCTGTGTGTTATCTTTATGATTATGTTCTATGTAAATCTTGCATGTTGAAAAACATTTGCAAGGCCGGGCGGCATGTTCAGTGTACGTATAAATGCAGAGCGCCCTCTAGCGCTCAGAGTGTCTAACGAAATCTGTGTAACCTCTGACTCCACCGAGTAAGGAGTCGAATCGAGTGAGCTGAGCAACAAGTAATAAAAACTACAGTCCACTTACTGAGAGAGAACCTTTCTTGAGAGTTTTACTTGTCACCCAACACATTTGTTGGCGCAAATGCCGAAATTAAAAAATTGTTCAAAATGATTAAATTACCTGATCACACATTAGCAGAGTTTTTGACAAATGAAACGATAGAGTGGAACTTTATCCCACCCAGGTCCCCAAACCATGGAGGGCTATGGGAAGCAGGAGTAAAGGCATTTAAATTCCACTTAAAAAGAGAGTCGTGGGGAACGCACATTTAACTCTCGAAGAGTTCATCACAATACTTTGAAATTGAGGCTGTGCTAAATTCCCGACCACTCACTCCTTTGACGTCAAATTTCGATGATTTCGAAACACTGACCCCCTGGACACTTCTTAGTAGGTAGACCCCTAACATCCATAGTTGAAGCGCAAATAACTAATATAAACGAGAATCAGTTGTCGAGATGGGAAAGAGTAAACAAAATTACCCAACATATATATAAGCTTTAGAAACGCGATTATTTGAATAATTTACAAGAACGTCACAAGTGGAAATTTAACAAAATAATGTTTCTGCAGGAACCTTAGTTTTAATCAAAGATGAAAATCTTCCTAGTACGAAATGGAGTACCGGAAGAATAACTGAAATTTTTCCTGGCACCGATGGTAAGGTGCGAGTTGTGAACCTGCGTATGCCAAACGGAAATATATTAAAAGGACAATCAGAAATCTTTGTATATTACCTGTATGAATTTGTTATTAGTAATTATTGTATGTGTATAAATTAACTTCAATCGTATTTAAATATCATAAAATGTATTGTGTATTTTCATTTAAGTACTGTAAATTGTGTATTTGCATTTAATATTGTGCATGCCTTTTTGCTTTGTAAATATTGTGTATTTTGTATGTAAGTATCGTGAATTGCATTATGTATTTGTATTGAAATTTCATTTCAATGGCGGGGACTCTGTTACGACCCGCATGTGCAGAGGGCGCTAGTAGTCCTCCTTGTTTACATTTCGTCAGTATGTTTGTAATGCATCCTCGGAGCGGACGTACCTACCGTCCTCAATAAACAAACAATTTTTAAAGTATACAGTCTACGCCTTTGCTTGAGCAGTCAAGTTATACATAACTCAAAGTCTGCTCATAATCCGTTCTAGACATTTCTAGAATAACCACACCATTTGTGGTTAAAATCAGAGCTATCGACCTCACCCAGAAAATGTCTCTAATTTGAATTGAGTACACCCAACTCTCTTTTTTACACGGTCTTTTTTTATACAATTTTGAAATGACACGGCTCACCAGTATACTTTCTTACACGAAATTTTGTTCTATAGCATGAATCCCCAATCCCACCTTATTTTTTAAAAATTCTCATTTTGTCAGAAAACGATCGGCTAATGGTCACACATGTGTGAGTTACGAAATCTACTTCGTATCTTGTTTGCTTTGTACTCTGGAGTTACGGGGAATACACGAATTTTATAATTATTTTATTCTTTATTATGTTGTACTTCGACTTGAACACAGCATTTCGTTCTTCAGTATAATATAATTGTATTTTGTGTTAAAGTAGCGTTTCTCAAACTCTGGGGCGCCCCCTTAGGGGGCGAGACAACTCTTCGAGGGGGCGCGAGCATATTGAAAATTCGAAAAAAAAAGTTATTAAAAATATTATTAAAATTTACTGAAAGTAAACATAAAAAAAATACTGTCTGATATAATAAAATACACATGTACACTGATACAATACACTTATAAATGTATCAGTTTTGTATAATGTATACTTTATTATTAATTTAACAATACTAAGTTAAGAACAAGTTTGATTAATTATCACTGACCCCATGGACTTGTATTAACACTTATCTTGATAATTTGTTCGGTTTATAATTAATTCCTTAAATGCCGATTAAAAGTTACGCTATTCGCTCCCGAATACCACTGTTTTCCACGTAGACCAGCGTATTTTGATGTTTTTTTTAGGGGGAGGAAAATAGGAATAAATAAGCAAATCCTCTGAAATAAGTAAATTCTTCACAAACACTGTCAAGGTCCTTTAATTGCATTCCAAAGCCTTCGGAATAATTTTATGGATAGCACTGTACAGAAAAGATCGTACTTCGGAAAGACGTATATATACGTCTAACCCACTAATGCTTTGTCTGAGCGAAACGTTTATATACGTCTGTGACTCATAAGAGATTAAAGTAGTATTGTAGCTTTAGTTTCAAAGTATAGTGTTTTTGAATTCAATACATTGTTATTATATGGAGGGGGGCGCGATGAAAACGATGATTGAATAGTGGGTCGCGCATATTGAAAGTTTGAGAAGCACTTCGTTAAAGTGTTCAAATCGCGCGCGCGTTGGATGCAATAAATTATTTAAATAAACCTTTAAAAGTGGATGTTCAAATTAAAGTTTTTTTTTAAAATTCATTGGTGAAATTTCCAGTTAGTTACTATTGGTGATAATTTTTTCAATTCCTACTATTAGTTCACAATCTCTTTATATATATCTTGTTCAAATTTTCAATCGTTAATCAAATGCATTTTAAAGTGCTCAATTGAGCTAATATTTTCTATACGCGATTGTTTGGGGTGACAGTACGGTAATTTATTTATAATTAATTAAAATTAATTGTGACTGAAACTAATTATCTAAAGAATTACAAATACAGTTACGTTGACTTCATTTTTAGTGACTTGAGTCAAAATATTAAAAGATTTTTTTTTTTTACGTTTTAAATCCTTCAGTTGTGTGAACTGAAGTTTAATATACACGATTACTTTGTATGACAATACGATACTTTAATGATAATTAATAAAAATTAATTTCCACTTAATATTGCGTTCCTTTCATATGTATATACATATTTATATTAATTGTAATTATTTGATAAAAAAGCAACTAAAATAAAACTTTTCTTTGTTAAGTAGAAAAATTGATTTTAGAATTTTTTTTATATTACACTTGTTGTTACAGTAAGACCCCGCTTAACGCGGGGGATATGTTCCATCAAAGTAGAGAGTAATGCGAAACAGCGCTAAACGAGGCTATCTTAAAATGTAAATAATGGGGTTAGGGCAGTGCTTCTCAAACTTTCAATACTGGCGCCCCCCTTTTCGATCACAATTTTTTTCGCGCCCCCCCCTTATACATTAATAATGTACTGAATGCAATAATAATGCACTTTGACGCTAAAGTTACAATAGGCGATCTTAATTATAAACCATACAAATTAGTAACATAAGTATTAAATTTTGTATACTACTTTTAAGCAAAATAAATAAATAAAATAATAGGATAATTATTATGTTATTTTTCCTTTCTCTAATTTTTAAATTGAACATATTACAAAATGTGGTAGCTGCTTAGAAGACAAAATATAGATATCTGCTAAATATAGAAAAAGAACTCAGAGGGTCAGATTCTAATAATAAGCATTCCTTATAAAAACTTTGCTTTCCAAGACAAGCTCATGGAGGTCATTAATACTTATTAAACTTGTTCTTAATTTAGTATTAATTAATTAGTTATAAAATATTCTGTGCAGCACTGATACATTAAAAGTATACCGGCTGAAGTGCCCGCTCTTTGCTCGAGTTCATTTATAAGAAAATAAAACATAATTGATATAATAGCTGAATTGTAAGGAAAGCAAAGCCAAGTGCTCGACAATGTTTACAAAAACGTAAAATGATTTTTTTAAAATCGTTGCTCAAATTATTATTAGTTTTAAGCGAATTGTAATTTTAAGCCTCACAGAATTAGCATTTATAACTGTGATGCTAAACAGTAGCGCACACAGGAATTTTTCAAGGGGGGCTCCGGGGTCGAAAGTTCACCAATCTTGTATCAGGTTCCTTTTGATTTTGTCGATTTTGGGGAACAAAACACAGTAAAAAACTAATTCTTGACTAAATAATTAGCATTAACTAATAAAATTAATCATTAATAACAAATACTTAACTAAATTTTGCATACTATAAACTTAGAATTATAATCAATCGGAAAAAAATCAAGGGCTTTGGGGGGGTCCGGACCCCCCCCCCTTGTGTGCGCCACTGATGTTAAATAATGATCAATAATATAAAATATCGATGAAGAATAATTGTATTACTTTTAATATTTAAAGTGAAAAGACTTCAACATGTTTTAACCCGGGAGCAGGCGCGCACTCGGTACGGTCGGGGTTATTGAGTCACCCCAATCCTTTTTTTTTTTCATAATTATTTTATTGTACACGATACAAATCATGATTCCAGTGAATAATTTAGCTAAGAGAAAGTTTACTTACCTACTTTCAAGGACTTTTCAATTTTCCTTTGGTAATAAATAAACAGTTTTGCCAGAATTAACGATTTCGTAATCTGTGTGTCCCTTCCGGGTAAAAAGTATATTCATTATGATAATATGTATGTTACTAATAAAAAATTGTGTGAAACGTTTTTCGTTATGCTTTATACATTGAGAATATTTATAAAAATATGTCTTGGCCAAGTAATCCTTCATGTGCTTGTGTGTGTGTGTGCTCTCCGTTGTTTTCTAAATATCATAAAACTCTTTTGCATGAAAAAAAGCGCAACAGAGAACACGTAAGAGGGGTCATAACTTACTGTACCAATAACTTAGAAGGTCAAACAGATTACAGCTATAATGTGCAGTATTTCAAAAATAATGACATGAATTTTTTATGTTCCTAAATTTTTTTCGATTCTGGGTCCGGGATCTGGTTTTCTCTGAAAGAGTAGTATGTTAGGTTAAAAAAAAAAAGCGTAATAAAAAAATCTCTCATCACGGTATGACAGCAAATCAAATAAAAGTTTTTTATTTGGTTATAGGATCAAAGATAGCTAATTAGGTATTGAAGAAGTTTTTATTTTTGATGGCTTAATATCGCCTATAAATTATATCAGAGTAAAAGTGCATTTTTTATTGTCTGAAAGTATTTTGTTTTAATTCATTCCAGTAAACTAATTATTTTTTTTAATCTTTTATTTTCGATATGCTCGCGCCCCCCTCGTAAGGTCATCGCGCCCCCCCAGGGGGCGCGCCCCACAGTTTGAGAAGCACTGGGTTAGGGGAAGATGGATAGAAAATTGCTTAGGTATTAAATTTAATAATTATGTTTTTTAATTAAAAAAATAAAGCCAAACATTTATTTCTTACAAAAATAGAAACAATATAAACGAATGTATACATATGAAAACAAATAAAATTCAAGTCAGATCATTCAGTCTATTCTGTGTTTCCAATTTTCTGCCTTTTAGTCAAGAAGGTATCTTGTTGAAGTTGACAAAGTTGTTTTTGAGATGGACGTTCACCAGAATCTAATCTTCTAATCACTTGCATTTTAGTTTCCAGTGAAATGCTTTTTCTGGTAGCTTTCTTATCTTGTTTTTCATTATCACACATGATAAAAACTAAAGAGCATAATATTTGTCACTGTATTAATCGTTATAGTATTACATAAATTTATGCTTACAATAATGTCAACAAATGTTTTTCAAATGATAAAAATGCGTCCGAACAGTACCGTACTTAACAAGAAACACAACTACTCTGTTTCGGATATGTTATGTACATATTTTGAAACCTACAATTTCGCTGAATCTCCGTAGCGCTGTGAGAAATTTCGGGGAATCCCCGGGTAGAAATGAAAGAGCGCTAAGCCGATACAGCGCTAAACGAAACAGCGTCAAGCGGGGTCTTTACTGTACTTTAAAAAAGGTAATAACAGACTTTGTAACAACAACAACTGCAAGTCCCAACAGAGGCCGTCAATAAAGAACGAAATTCTTCGAATTAAAGCCGATAATTGTGCTAGACACATATCCGAACCCATCTACCGATGACAGCATTTTTGATCCAATTCGTAATAAACGTGCACACTTGTTACCAAGTAGCGATGAATAGTTGTTAGTTATTTCATTCCTTAATTGAGTTGGAATGTTTGTATGTTGTATATACAGTACAGTCCCGATAATCCGAACAATATCGGACCGACCCCTGTTCGGATTACGTGATTGTTCGGATTAGCCGGAGTAACAGCGAAATCACTATTTGAACCGGGAGTACGGGTCTATTGTGTCTATGTATTTTGTCGTAATGTGAGCGTACGCGCCCGCTTTTTTGCCGCGTGGACTGTACTCCCAATCCTCGACGCGTGTGTCCTCCCTCCACCACTCCTAACTTAGTGTGTCAGTGTGACTGCGTGTGCGTGTGCCCGTACTGTTGGCCGTCAGTCGTTCCGCGATCGTTCTATACTCGTCTGCTTTTTTCTCTGTGTTAATAACAGTGTGATATTCTACATTGAAAACAGTTTGTTCTGTGTTTTGGACATTTATCTGTGATACAGTGTACGTAAACAGATTGTTATGGCGAGTAAGCATAAACACTCAACACTTACTCTTAAAGACAAACTAGAGGTTCTAAAGAGGTTCTGTTGTACAATTTTTCATACTAAACATTAGTGTTCTGTTCTGTAGTTTATTCCATTTTAAAATTTGTACCATAACTTGATGTACAGTGCGTGAATATTAAATAAAGAACTATTTTGAATTAAGGTTTACACTGTTTTATATTGAAATATTCACCGATTTTTTCGTCCTTAAAATTATAAAAAAAATTTTCCGCGGAGTCGTTCGGATTAACCGGATGTTCGGATTAGCCGTGTTCGGATTAGCGGGACTGTACTGTACTTATTGACTGAATTTTCAGATTACGCTATTTTTTTTTGTAGTGGAAATGAATGGGTTTTTTTGGTTTATAAATATGTAACATGGATTTCATTATTATTTTGTGCACTAGCTTTGGGGAAAATATTTAGAATTTTTTCACCTTACACGATTTCTTAAAGTTGTGGAACATATCCCCAAATTCACCATATGCCGCGTGTATTTTTTGCAATGTTTTTTTACGAAATGTATCAGCCGTGTAAAAAAAGAGTCGGGTGTATTTGTCTAATGCAGGGGTTGGTAAACCGCGACTTGTGAGCCTCAAGCGACTCTTCTGTCTTTGCCTCTACGAGTTATTAAAAACAATTATGCCTACTAAAAATTTTGTTTCTTTTTCCTTTATAATTTTAAGGGAAAATGTTACCTGCATTTACATATACATTTAAATATTTGACTTGCTTATGATAGTTAAGATTGTTATTTCTGTATTAAATGTGTCTCTATTAACAAAGCTTACTGAGAATCAGTGAAAATATTACAATTATTTCTAAAGCAGTGTGAAAATCCAATTTATTGGCTCAAATGACGCCATTGGAAGATATACCTTTAAGTGATTTCCAGCAACATTTGCTTATTTGCATAAATGAGTTTCACAGCACTCCTGATTTGGGACAAGTGATACACTTAAATCTTCAACACAGAAGTGATAAACACATATTACGCATTTTATCATAAGCCTTAAGATTAATAAAGTGTTGAAATGACTTTCGCATGCAAAAAAAATCGAAATCAATTTTAATTATTAATGTAAACAGGGAATTCTAGAATAAAGCACTTACGATATTATTGTTACAAAATTTCTTTTACGAAGCTTGAAATTTAAATTCACAACTTCGTGAAAATTTCCCAATGGTTGTTACAGCATTGAGTCACAGAAATAAAAAATTCTTCTATAGTTCTTAATTTTTGAAGAAACGCAAAATATTACTTTGCATAAAATAGTTGGGGATGGCGATTTGAGATCAATTATACGAAAAATCGATTTCTGTGACAAAAAAAATCGATATGTAGCATTGAATCAATTTTTCATCCTAGAAAATCAAAATTCGATTTTTTCTGTTTTAGTAAAAACCATACAATGATTTACAATCAATTGAATGTACTATCTTTTAAACCCGTAATATTAGTGTTGGTGGTTAAAGGGTTATTTTACTGGCAAGAACAAAAAAAACTATTTATCATCACGTTAACTCAATAGCCGTATATGAGTATCGTTGAATCATCTGTTTCTTGTGAGTACCTTTTTTCCATTGCCGGCAACATCGCAAGTGATGAGCGGAACCGCTTGGATCCCAGTAGATTTGACAGACTGTTGTTTTTAAAAAGCTTATATATTAAGCATTTGGAACTGTAAACTATATCATATATGTGGCAGCCAAAGCCAAACAGTCTTCGCGCGCAGGCGCAGCAAATCAAAACTAAAACCTGTGAACTTTTAAGAGAAGAGAAGGGAAACACAGAGGTGCGCGAGCAGGCGTTACCGACATCACAAAAACCTATTTGTTAGAATAGCTACCTTTTTAATTAATTTTTGTTAAAGTTTAAAATAAAGTTAAAGAAAAGACAAATGTCTTGGACCCCTTGTTGTCTCCCACAAATTATGGGGGCTCGGCCGGGATCGAAAAAATTTCGATTTTGAACCAAAGTCTGGACAATGAACAAAAGCGTCCGTGAAGGAGACGCTCCGCCATTTTTTAAAAAACTTCGTTCAACCTGTGTAGAGGTTTGAACTCAGCATGAATACTCCGCCTGTGTAGAGGCCGGGATCGAAAAAATTTCGATTTTGATCAAAGTTTGGACAGTGAAAAAAAAAGCCGTCCGTGGAGGAGACGCGCCGCCATTTTTGGAAATTTCGTTCAACCTGTGTAGAGGTTGAATTTTTAAACTTCGTTCCGCCTGTGTAGAGGTTGGAACTAACTTAGTGTGAATAATCCGCCTGTGTAGAGGCCAGAACTTTTAATCAACGTTTTTCTTCAATTGAATTCTTCATTGGAACCCATCGACGAAAATTCCGCCTGTGTAGAGGTTGGAACCACTCACATAAACACCTGCGAAGAGGTGTCAATTCGAACAATTTCAACTATATTACCTGCGAAGAGGTGAGATCTGTGGAATTAACGTTTTTCTTCAATTATTGGATACATCGTAAGTGCGAGCAACAAGGGAGCTAGAAAAAAAAGGTAGGATCTTTCCATATTTTTCTAAAATGTATAAAAACGCTCTTAAAGAGGATTTCATAAGAGTTGTTGAGGATCTAGACGGTACTGTGGAGAGTACGGACACCATAGCTAAACTAAAGACTAAAATTGAGAACAGTAGTACATTTGAAAGTGATCCAGATTTCGTTAAAACTTTAATTAAAAACTGTATAGATGAGAGGGTATCGCGAAACGAAAGGGATTTAGAAAAACAGAAAATTGAACTTGCTAAACTACAGTTAGCAAAATTAGAAAAAGAAGTCGAACTTCAAACGGCTAAAAATAAAGCATTAAGTTTAAATCCTGCAGCTAAAGTCGAAGAGAAACAGTTCGAAACTTTAAATAAGGAAACCGCAACTCATATTAGCATTCGAGAAGCAGAAGATTGGTTTAGGCCTATTGATTTAGCTAAAGAGTGTGATATTTATATTTCATCTAAAAACGGATCACGTAAGGAAATTCCTATTGCTTGTGGATATACCGAAGACCCCTTTAAAAATAGATCACAAAACTTTAAACCAAAGATTAAAGAGAACTATCCCCAATATCTTGAAAGAGAAAATAAAAATTGCTTTATATGCGGTGATTCATCTCATTACGCAAGAGACTGTGAGAAGTGTTTTAAACCTAAAGAATCCCACATCCATAATAGAATAAACGTGAATACTTTGAAAGTCGAGAGCGAAAAACAAAATAGCGATGAATTCGCAAATCTTCAATATGTAAGCATTTTTGTAGAAAATCAGCCCGTAACAGCCTTGATCGATTCAGGTTGCCAGATCCCAGTTTTAAATTCCTCACTAATTAGAGTGCAAACACCTTCCGAAGAAATAATAACATTACGTTCATGTTTTGGCGAACAGCGAATGGTAGAAGTTAAACCCATAAATATTTCTCTTGATCAACACTCTTCCGGTCTAAGTGTTCGAACGGCAATATCACCGACCTTGACCGAAGAATTTATTATACATCCCAGTGTATATTCTGAAATAAAGAAACTAGGCCACGCAAAGAGCGATGTTTTATTGAATGAAAGTGAATCCTCTTTAGGTGCTTATGCTTATCTTAGTGTTGTTTCTGTTTCAAGTGTGATAAAAAACTCTAGTTATGATTTGCCATATGTTAAAAACTTTAATACTAGAAATTATTTGAGTTCTCTAATTAAGAATTATAAATGTAATAAAATTAAAAGTACTAAGTTAAAAATGAGTATTATAAGAGAAAAATGCTCTGATATAGTATTGTGTAAGAAAGTCAATGGTGCCATGAAAACGAGTTTCGTGGAATTTATCTCCCGCTCACCTACCCCTTCACCTATGAAGAGTAAACATCGACGGTTTGTGTTGCTCCGAAGGATCTTTGAGCCCTGGCAGTGGAAACGGAGGAAAAAGAGAAATCGTTTTGAACAGACGTCCAGAACTCTAGAGAGGAAAATATCGATGCGTTCAACCAAAGAACTCATTAAAAAGACTTTCTTATGCCTGTGAAACACAATGTGTGTGTGTGTTTTCCTGTGGAACTTTCCTGATGTCGAAGAGATGCCTTCACATGATGGAGAAACTGTTTAGTTCAGCAGAATTATGATATGTTAAATCTTTGTATATTTGTCGTATAGTCCTTGTCTGTTCCGTCTTTTTTGTATGTTTCAGATTCTCCTCTGGTCTCGATGAAAAAGAAAAAAAGGAGGACGTACCGCTGCGGACAGCGTACAGTCAGGCTGGCCGATTGTGGCAGCCAAAGCCAAACAGTCTTCGCGTGCAGGCGCAGCAAATCAAAACTAAAACCTGTGAACTTTTAAGAGAAGAGAAGAGAAACACAGAGTTGCGCGAGCAGGCGTTACCGACATCACAAAAACCTATCTGTTAGAATAGGTACCTTTTTAATTAATTTTTGTTAAAGTTTAAAATAAAGTTAAAGAAAAGACAAATGTCTTGGACCCCTTGTTGTCTCCCACATATATTTTCTAAGCTTTTTAATGCAAAAATTCATTTAGAAAATAAATGTCTTCTTTTATACCTGATACTTTGATATAGTAATAAAAATAATTGTAATTATCGAATTCCCTGAACTAAAGAATTCACTGATTTTACTAATAAGAGACAGTTTATTATGGCATCTTTTTTTCATAAAATGGATTTATATTTACATTGTAAATGTAGACTGAAAAAAATCGATTTTTTAGAAATCGATCTTTTAGATCTCGATTTCTTCGTGATCGATTTAAAAATCGATCTTTTTCGGAAAGAATCTCTACCCTAAAAATAGTATTCAAATATTGACCTAAGTACGAGAGTCATAACTGCGACCGCTACCAGGGTCCTCTTCTTTAGCTCAAGCATATACATATAATTAGTTCACGCTCTTTTATAATTGGGCTATCTATTTTTGGGCTCTTAGGAAGTTTAGTTGTCTTGTTTGGTGCTTCTGTCTCAAAAGTTTGCCGATCCTTGGTCTAATGTGTGCGTTCGGAAACGCATATTCTGAATTCAGAAAAGGGAAAAGCAGAGGACTAGCTGAATATGAGATAGGAGCTAATTAAATGGGGTATAACTACAGTGGTGGCACAAAGTCCTGAACACACTCATTTTTTTGCATAATTTTTGTGTTTGACTTCATTTTTCGTTATGAAATTATCGCACTATCTTAAATACTGTTATTGATTTTAATGTATTTTTTCATGCTGATTTCAAATCTGTTTGTAGATTTCATTTAAAGTAAATAGTTTCATTGATTTGTTGAAAAACCCTTGACAAGAAAGCATAAGGTCACTGTAAGAATGAGTGAGTGTGTTTTCCACCAATGAAATGCTCCATTATTTCAACCAATCAGAGAGCAGTAGCGATAAAGGGTTGAAAGAAAAAGGTGAAACGTGGTTTATTGTATTGAATGCAGTTGTGTGCTTGTGGATAATAGTGTATTGAGAGCAATTTGAAGTGCGTTTGTGGAAAATATTGGAATTATGGCTAAATTTTCATATCTGCCTGAGAATAAAAGGTACAAAATAATACATTTGAAGGAAGAAGGTTATTCTATGCACCAAATTGCTGCTAAAGTACCATGTGGCCTTTCTACTGTTGTGAGAACTTTGAAAAGATTTTCTGAAACAAATTTTATTGCGGAAAGGAGGCAATCAGGATGACCAAGAAAAACATCTTTACGTGAAGACAGGTTATTTCTTTCAAACAGAAAGCTTAATTCCTCACAAATTTTGAAACAATGGACTTTGACATCAAATGTGAGTGTGTGCCCAAGAACTGTTAGAAAAGGACTGCTGGGAATTGGGTTACGTGGCTGTAAAGCGCGCCCAAAACCATTACTGACTGAATTTCAACGCAAGAGGCGATTGACGTGGGCAACGGAATATTCATTATGGACTATTAAAGACAGGAAAAATTTAATATTTAGTGACGAGAGTCAGTTTTGTATTTCTGGCAACCAAAGTAGTGCCTATGTAAGACGACGCACTCATGAGGAATTCAGCCCTTAGTGTCTGAAGCCCACAGTAAAGTACCCAACAAAAGTGATGGTATGGGGTTGCATGTCTTCTCATGGTGTTGGAAGACTTCACATCGTTAGCGGAACAGTGAAAGCCATGGATTACATTGAAATACTACAAAATAAATTGCTACCAACTGCGAGAGACCTTTTGGGGAATCAGTCATAGATTTTTCAGGATGATAACGCCCCTTGCCATCGTGCAAAGGTAGTCCAGAATGGTTGGAAGACCATACTGTGAATAGAATGAACTGGCCAGGATAGTCTCCCAACCTTAATCCGATAGAAAGTTTATGGTTTAAAATTGGTTATGAAATTTCAAAGAAAAAACCTTCAAACAAACGTGAATTAATTGAAGCTTTAATATTTTCCTTCAACCATATTGTCACGAAAGATCTTCTTTTGAAATAGGTGCATTCCAAGCCAAAAAGATGTAGAGCCGTAATTAAAGCAAATGGCTGGCCCATAAAATATTGATTTTCTAACATGTGACAACAATGTAATTTTCAAAATGCTTAAATATATATATTAAATATACCGTATTTGTACATTTTCGTGTTATTTTTCTTTGAATATTATGTTATTCTATATTGTTTTATTCTGCACATATTTCACATTATTGTGTTCAGGCAGCTTTACTACAAAAAATATTTTAGTCATTAAGAAACTAGTAGTAGATTTGAAATCAGCATAAAAAATACATTAAAATCAATAACAATATTTAAGATAGTGCGATAATTTCCCAACGAAAAATGAAGTCAAACATAAAAATTACTCTAAAAAATGAGTGTGTTCAGGACTCTTTGCCACCACTGTATATTCTATAGATTTGTACAAAGTTTTCAATTTTTGATAAGAACTTTTAAAATATAAATTTTACTAAATAAAATAAGCATTAATGGAAAAAATGCCAAATTAAAGCTACCCCATAAGGGAAAGAAAAGTCTCAGACTTGACAAAAGTTTAAGACGATTTTTAGTAAGCTGGGTTCACACAAAATTAAAAAAAAATCTCTTCCATAAAAGATTTTGCAACAAAAATTTTAAACAATGAAATAATGTAAAACACCGTATATTCTTCCGAATGTAAGACCGTAAGAGAGCGTTTTTTGTTCATGAATTTACCAACGATTCAAAAACAGTAAATCAGCCGAATTGAAAAAAAAAATCTTATAATGTTTAAATATGTAATTTTTAAAACTATACGGAAATTTGGATTCTGATTCTAGCTTTGTAGGACTTATGTGAGATTTTATTTTTTTCCTTTTAGAATAAAAGTTCCTCTCAAAATACCACACAAATTAAAAAATTGAAACTGAAAAAAAAACTTTTTCCTTAACATTTTGTTTTTTTTTTTTTGAGATTTATGAATCCGTATGTAAGCTTACTTCCCTCTCCCCCCTACTTCACCTTTAAAAAATCCAAAAATTATTGACTTATGCACGTAAATATATGGTAATGATTAAAAAATAATCACTATTCTTTTTTTTGGGGGGAGGAGGATCTTTTTTTTTTCAATTTTAAAAACACACAATAAAGGGTTATTACTAAACTCCAAAATTGTCAGTATTTTTCTCCTCATAATAGCCCCAAACGGTATTGTTACTAAGTAATTGTTCCACTCTTTTCCTACGCAATCATGTTATTTACAAAAAAAGGCTATTTAAGCCCTCCAATGGAAATGAACAAGAAAGGGGAAAGCGTTTCAAGCACATTACGACACATATCGTTACCCACCCTCAGTCATATTTCATTTTCGGACAAATATGCTGATGACACGTTCAACTGTTCAAATAGCTGCGCTATACAATATTTGCCTTTTCATTCTCCTGAATGCTGCACCTAACTGGTTTCAATATGTTGGACAAGAGGTGGCTTACATGGGTCTTTTGTTGGGTGAAATAATAAGCCTTTTATGATATAGATAGTTCGAGAACAGCAGGGAGTATCCTGTGTCGAAATGAAAGTACGAGGGCTTCACGCAAGGCCAATGAGTAGGATATCATTGCCCATGAATGGCTCTTGCAGCGAGATGTCTCTATGGATAGGCAGGAAAGCATTATGAGTTGTTCTAGAACAAAGGTTGTTGTTCTTGAACCTTCTGTTTAAGGGCTTCCTCTCAAAACAAGGCTTATTAGTTTCTTCACCCTATATTCATCACTTACTTAATCTCTCACTGTATTAGTTTTTACTTTGACTTGTATTATAATGTACATATTCAATAATTAATCTGTTAATAAATATATATTATTATTAGATAAAATGTATCTTATACTATACTACTCGAGAAGAGATTATTATTTTAAATACTTTTAGGGTTTAAGTTCCAAGAGAGTAATTTTTTAAATTTCATTTTTTAAGGTATCTGACTACGTTTGGAACCATTATTTGGCAAAGGTGTATAAATGGATATTTTTTTATTAATGTTTAGTGTCACTTGAATTGAAATATACATATAAAATAAATGTAAGAATATCATTACACTAAAAATTATATAAAATGGCAATTTTTTGGGAAAAAATGAAGGTGTAATGACATTTTTTAAAAACATTCTCCATTCATTGAAAATGTTTCTATGATAATAACATTTCGCTTATATCTTGTTAAAACCTCTCAATGGAGCCGAATCCAGGAGTTTTGCAAATTTCAAATTATTTTCAGAGTTACTATCAATTCAAATAATAGTTTGTGTTAAAATTCCTCTACTCTGATACATTAAAATGTGAATAAAACAACTTTTAAATTGCACATTTTTCAAAAATCCCTCTTCAGGTTCTGTACAGATGTTACAACAACGTATGTGGACAAAATATTATTAATTTTATGAAAGTATTTTTCATAAAAGGAGATTAGTTTGAAAATATGTCATTTTTTCTTCATTTTAACAAAAAAAAAATGCATTTAAATAATTTTTTATTGTAATTCAAATCTTAGAACTATTTTATACGTGTATTCTTATCTAAGTGACACTAAATATCAAAAATTTTACATTAATATACTTCTGCAAAATCACGGTTACGAACGTTGTCAGATACCTTAAATTCAATGCAACATTTATTATAATTAATAAGATAAGTTATAATTAATATTATTTGTGGAATGATGATTATACTGTACATATATATTGTTCAGTAATGAGTATTCAGAAAGCATTTATAAGAAATATCAACTTTTCAAATCAAATAATTTTAATATAGTTTTTAGTTTCCTAAATGTTTCAACGCTTGACAAGATTAAAGAATGTGTTTATAGACCTCAAATTCGTGGGTAAAAAAAAAAAAAGTAGAAATATCTAAATAAACTATCGTAAAATCCAGCGCATAACGCGCACCGGTGTATAACGCCCACCCATATTTTCAAGCTGCATTTTTTAATTTTTAGGTAAAGGGTGTTTTTTTAGAGGTATAGAACTTTAAATTGCAATAAAACAACGATGTATTATTCGATTGACATGAATTTTTTTATTCGAAAGATAATCTTGTGGCATTACATTTTAAATATGATTTCAGGCATAGGACTGCCACGGCTGGCTCGGATGTAGTCCAATCTGGACGTCCAATTTTCGATGACTTTTTCCAACATTTGTGGCCGTATATCGGCAATAACACGACGAATGTTGTCTTCCAAATGGTCAAGCGTTTGTGACTTATCCGCATAGACCAATGACTTTACATAGCCCCACAGAAAATAGTCTAGCGGTGATAAATCACAAGATCTTGGAAGCCAATTCACAGGTCCTAAACGTGAAATTAGGCGGTCACCCAACGTGTCTTTCAATAAATCGATTGTGGCACGAGCTGTGTGACATGTTGCGCCGTCTTGTTGGAACCACAACTCCTGGACATCATGATTGTTCCATTCAGGAATGAAAAAGTTAGTAATCATGGCTCTATACCGATCACCATTGACTGTAACGTTGTGGCCTTCATCGTTTTTGAAGAAGTACGGACCAATGATTCCACCAGCCCATAAAGCGCACCAAACAGTCAGTTTTTCTGGATGTAACGGTGTTTCGACATACACTTGTGGATTAGCTTCACTTCAAATGCGGCAGTTTTGTTTGTTGACGTAGCCATTCAACCAGAAGTGCGCTTCATCGCTGAACAAAATTCGCTTATGAAAATGGGGAACAACGGCCATCTCGTTTTGGGTCCATTCGACGAATCTACGCCTTGCTTGATGATCGTTTTGATGAATTGCCAAACCAAACTGAGAATAAATCACTTGACAGCTGTTAAAACGGTCGCCATCTTGGAAAGTAATGCCAACTTAAACTTCTATACCTGGAAAAAAAACACTCTTTATAACGCGCATCCTTTTTAAAATCCAATCTTATTTTTTGAGTTAAAAGTGCGCGTTATACGCCGGGTTTTACGGTAAGTAATTATTTTGTACGTTATCATCGGGATACTACTAAATACACTGAATTTTTAACAGCTGTAAGAAAATTTAACTATCAAAGTGTGAATGAATTTATGAAAGCAAATGAATAAATTCAAAAAAAGGTATAGGAGAAAGGAAAAAATGAGCACGCTTAAGAACTTTCATAATTCTCATACCAGCTGGAAGATTGTAGGTGTTAACACTGTTAATGGTTCGGAAGGAGCTAAATTGTGACGCTAATAGATTCATTAACTTAATTAATAATGTCAGTTAACCGATAAAAAGAGAACTGTAGACTATGTGCAATTTTGTAGGTTCTATTTTTGTTGAATCAAATATAGAAATTTCTAAACGGGCAGTTTTAGTGAGTTTCTTTCAAATCCGATTATTAGTTGTTGAGATAAATGCAATAAATTTTTAAGAGGTCATTTATTGGATTATCTCATGAAATTAATTTGTAAAGCATTTCGGAATTATTAGCTCTTACTTTAATGCTGTTATTATGTAATTTTTACTTGAGTTAAAGTATATTTCGAATTCATGAATTTTGCTAAGAAAAGATAACATTTTTTGTTTTGTTTTTCAACATCACACGATAGAAAAATTGACAATTAATATTTATAAAATAACACATTACCGTTTGAAGTAATTATTTTTATATGATATTTTAGGTTTTGAGAATATATATCTAAATAATAAAATAATATTTGCAAACCTTTTCTTCTAATATTTACTTCATTATATGTATTTATAAGCCCTTAAGGAAAATTGAGAGAAAATCTGGATTTTGGGGGATTCAGAGCAACATAACCCCCAAATTTTAAAATTTAAATCTTGCAATCCATTTTTTCACCATTATATTTTATAGTTCATATTTTTAATGTTATTTATTTACTAGATGGTTTCATGCATCCTTGAATAAAAAGTAATTATCCATTCATGGACTTGTGAGCTTGCATGTAAAGCATTTTGGATATATACTTTTTTTTCAAATATATTTTCATTTAAACTGATTTTTTTAAATTATCTCAACTTAAAAACTTCAAGCAGAACTTTACAAATTTCAAAAATATAAGCAAATTTTACAATGGCGGATCAATTTCAAAGTAAAATGACATCCACTTTGACGAAATTTGTTGAGATAATCATTAACTATGTAAATTATGCTGATTAATTAATCCTGCAAGATTATTGTTTTATCAGAGTTGTGTTGTGTTACCAATTTTGTTTGTATGTTATAAGCATTGTGAAAGTTATTAATAGACTCGACGGTATCACTAGATCAGGGGTGGCCAACCCGCGGCACGCGTGTCACAAAGTGGTACGGCTGAGTTAAAAAAAAGCCATGCGAATACTTTTTGATACTTTTTGAAAACTTTGAAAGATAACTTATTTTAATTGTAGGATTCGAATTATGTTGAATTTTGAAAAGTTGTACCAACAAGCAATTTTTCATATTTACACGATTTGAATATAGAAAATTGTTGTAGGTTTCTATCAACATGTTTGCGATCAAATGTTTTCTATTATGAACATAATAAGGACAAAATCAACTGATACACACTTAAAACAGCCTAATTTTGTTAACATCTTCGAGAACTAATCCTAATATAGATGACATGGAAAAAAAACTATCAATTCAAACACCCCATTAAGCAAGTACGGATTGTTCAGTAAATATTTAGAATTAAATGTTTCGAGTTACTCATTTTCATTTTATACCTACCGTAAAATCCGGCGCATAACGCGCACCTATACTTTCAAGCTGATATTTTTAATGTTTAGGTATATTCGCCGTATAACTCGCAGTCCCCTCTTTTAATGAAGAAATCTGAAATATTAGTATACATTGCTTTTATGTTTTGAAGTCATTTATAGAAGGTATTATCTCAGACTTTTGAAAAAATAGTATACTTCTAGAACTGCAACTCTTTTAACTTGAAGGAAGGTTTGCCCTGGGTACCTTCCGTTCCGAATGAAAATGCGAGTACTTAGCCGATCACGTCAAAACGATCGTCTTCGCGTGATGTTGGTACTAGTTCATATAGCTATCACACCGCCGCATGCTCCCCTGCCAGTGTTTTGGTGAAAAGTCGAACGAACGAAACCATATTCGTGGCGAGCATGTGAGCAGTTGCGTCACGTGGTGGGTTGCGTCAGTTTCGTGCGTGACGGCTTGAGAATTGCGTCATGTGTGTGACGATTTAATTACGCCATTGTTTGACGACTTCCAGAAGTAACGGCTTATTTTGCGTTAATGTTTGACGGTTTGGTTGCTGTTGCGGTGGATAGATGGCACCCCGACAGCGGCGCGTGAAGGGCGCGGTTCTTTGCACGGCCAGGGTCACCGATGAAGGAAGGTTCGTTCTGGGTACCTTCCGTTCCGAATGAAAATGCGAGTATTTAGCCGATCACGCCAAAACGATCGTCTTCGCATGATGTTGGTACTAGTTCATATAGCAATCTCACCAGCGCAAGCTCATAAGGCAAGTCGTTTCTTTTAAATAAACAGTGTTTCGATACATGTAGCAGTAAATTTTTTTGTACACATCTCTTTTGTTATTTTTAAAGCTATCGTTCTTATACCCGCCGTATACCGCGCACCCTTAAGTTTCGATTTTATTTTTGGGTTCAAATTGAGTGTTATGCGTCGGATATATATATATATATATATATATATATATATATATATATATATATATATATATATATATATATATATATATATATATGTGTGTGTGTGTGTGTGACATGTTTTTTGAAGTAAGAATCAGACTTAACTTTTAAAAGGAACTTTATTCAATCATTTCTACATCTCTTCTGACTATAAGAGCAGGGAGGGAAAAGCACGCCACGGGGTACCACACAGACGCGGTAAGTATCGCAGATTTTGTGATTGTACTTGAAAGTTAATGCCGACATATAGGGGCTATTAATTCTAACGATCTGGAATTAGACATGTTTATTGGCTAGGCCATATGTTCGGAAGAAATAAATGGGTGATTAGTTTGATACTTGAAGATAAGATGAAAAGTATGAGTTAAGTGCTAGATAGGGAATTAAATTTTTAATCTAATTTAATTATATATATATATATATACATATACATATATATAAGCTTGTACTTTAGTATTATTTTTTATCTTATTTTAAACTTCCGATAATTAGATTTGCGTAAATAACGTGCTATTTGCGTATAAATTGCGTAAGTCAGAAAATAACATTTTTTATCTTTTCATATTCTTTTGTTTGTTGGAGAAGTTGGAAGTGACATGCGCAATTTTTTTTATCAGATAGCGGTACTCTTCCCAGAAAGGTTGACCACCCCTGGACTAGATGTAAAAATTTTGTAAGATACAAGAGCTAATAGCCGTATATTACTTTTCGTGTGTTATTGAAATAAAAAATAATTGTATGTTAAAATTAATGAATTTTATTAACATTTTCTAATTTAAAGCCTACAAGTAATTTTATACATACATTACTTTATAGCCAATACAATTTTAAGCACACATTGCTACATCCATCCTTTAATTTAATTACAGATAAAGTTTTAATTTCGTTTGAAAAAATAAAATACTGAGAACTATGGCTATATTCTATTGCTTTAGATGAGTAAGAGACCTGGTAAAACCAGTTCAAGGTCATTAATCTCCATAAAATGTGCTAAAAGAGAGAATAATTTGAAATATCCAGAAACAAGTAATATAAACAATTTTTTTTAAATCAATTCCTACATAATATAACTAAAACACCCTGGGAACCATATGAAATTTTTTAAAAAAAATATTTGATTAGAAAAAAATACTTAAAGGCTAAATGAAAATAAAAATTTTCAAATAAAATAACTTCTGACGCCATCTTATCATATTACATGCATGCGTACGAGAGAAACAATCAGAAAAAATGTTTTATGTAAATATTAAAATCTATTTTAAAAGATTTATTTTTAGAATAAATAGTAGGAATTAAAAACAAAGGGCATGATTTGTCTGCATTGTTGCAACAATGCACATTCGATTTGGCTAGTTTGGCTGAAAAACCGGTTTTCGACGCCAACTTTTGTCATTGTTTTAACAGTTACAACAATGAAGACGAATCTCAGTTGGCGTCGAAAACAGGAACTTAATTTAATTTAATTAATAAATTAATATTTGAAAAGACTGTATTAGCATCAAGTGTCATCCACTACAAGTTTCAAAAAGTTTATTAGAACATGATTGGATGAATAGAAAGTATTTTATTAACGATTGAAAACTTGAACAAGATATATAATTCATACATATATATAGGGACAGATTGAGCTTATAGTAGGAAAGAAGGAATGAAGAGAAAAAGTGTCGAATCACAAGAGAAAAAAGTTCGTTAAATAGAAAATATGTATTTCCCTATTTGGATGTTATTTAACAAAGAAAATCCTTAAATGTTCTTGGTTGCAGGAAAAGTTCGTAAAATAGAGAAATTCGCAAAATAGAGGCTCGTAAAATGGAGATATCTTAAAAGAATGACAGAATTTTAAAAAAAAATTCGTAAGAAGGCAAAATTTTATTCAATGACAAACAAATGTGACAAAATATATTTAGTAATGAAATATAAACGTTACACTTATTATATATATATATATATATATATATATATATATATATATATATATATATATATATATATATATATATATATATATAAGCTTTGAATATAAGTATTTTTAAAATTTAAAATAATTCTTTACTTAATGTAATCACCTAAATAAACAAACTTTAGACAGAAAACAAGAATGAAATAAACTCAAAAGGTGGGACAAGGAAAAGCTTTTAGAACGATTCTGCGTACGCATTACTTTTGAAAATCCAGGAAAACAAGTTATCAATTTGAATTAACCGATGAGAGAGCTTAGAATTTATCTGAAAGAAAAATTCTAAAAGAAAAAAGGAATCAATTTCTTAACTAAATAGAATTAAAAAAAAATTAAAATTTTTTCGGGAAGTTCCAATACGTCGAACATTTTCTGTTGTCTTCAAGTTTATTGTCTAAGAAAACTTTTGAAATTGATTCTGAAGAACAATTAAGCAAGAAAAAAAAGACAACCTACTGCTAATTCATTGTGATATCATTCTCTTTTAACGAAGCATATCAAAATGAGAGCCAAATCAAAGTAAAATGTTTTAAAGATAGTGAGACAAAAATATCCGCTTTATGCCTTTGAATCAAAATTGTTTAATTTGTGATTATTTTAGATCCCCCCTTTATTTATGATAATATATTTAAAAATGTATTTACCGCAAAATCCGGTGTTTAAAGCGCACCTACACATTCAAGCTGCGCTTTTTATCTTTTATTTATATTCGCCGTATAACAACAAGCACATAACGTTCAAGCTGTAATTTTTATTTTTGATTTATATTCGCCGTATAACAAGCACATAACGTTCAAGCAGCACTTTTTATCTTTTATTTATATTCGCCGTATATAACAGGCACATAACATTCAAGCTGTAATTCTTATTTTTATTCGCCGTATTGTGACGAATCTATACGGCTGACCCTGAAGTCTTCGCTGTTCCAGTGCCACAGAAGATTGTATTTCTTTTTTGTATAGAATCTAAGTAAAATCTATGGGGCTGGTTTTTTACCACCACTAGGGTGGTTTTTCTCACGTCTCCGATGCCGAATGGATAGAGTGCAGGGATTAATTTAAACTTGTGAAGTATTATGAGGTTTGGCAATTAAGTATGCATCGTAATTTTGTCCTTTTTCATTAAGGAAGAAGTTTCAGTAATATACAGTTAGAAGTTAGAATTGTCGGAACTGTCAGACAAAGATAGGAATTACGTAATTTATTTTCAGGACGTATGAGTTGACGAATCTATACGGAACTTTATCACTAACCTTCTGAGTCGACCTTTTTAGGGAAATTTAATTCCCTACCTATTTCCAATCAACTCCAAAAAGCGGACAGGATTCCTTGTTATGCAGATTAGATTAAGTATTTAAGTCAAACGAAATAGTAAAGTTAGAGCAGTAGGAGATAGAGATTGAAGCAGAAAGTTATCGTGGATTTAAATTGAAGATTTCTTGTTAGAGATATTTAATCTCAAGAATTGAGATTCCGAGTGGTAAATATTGATTTGTGTTTAAAGTCTCATTAAAGTTTTAGGAGTGAGATTAAAGTTAAATGTTCAATAAGAACATTATTAAATATAATTCTGGGATCTCTTATCGTGGTAATTTCTGCGTGATCGTTATTTAATAAATTAATTAATTGGATCATTTATTAATTAAGTTAATTTAAAGGATATTACCTTTAAAACCTCATAATACTAGTAGATAAACTTGTCAATAAGTCTTTGATTCTATTTGGATAAGATAACCAAATAAAGAAAGTTGTTTATAAAAATGGCTACTGGTTCTTACATGACTCCTATTTATTCTCGTTCTCAAAGTGAGGTCCTAGGAGACCTTCACAGTATAACGAGCACATAATGTTCAAGCTGCACTTTTTATTTTTGATTTATATTCGCCGTATAACAAGCATATAACGTTCAAGCTGTAATTTTTATTTTTTAGTTACCGTAAAATCCCGTGTATAACGTGCACCTATACTTTCAAGCTACAATTTTTAATTTGCAGGAATATTCGCGGTGTAACGCGCACCCACTTTTTTACAAAGAATCATAAGATGCACACGAGCAATGCTCTTGTATTTTGAAGTCATTTATTCGAGGTACCATCCCAAACTTTAGAAAAAATAATATACTTCTAGAACTACAATCCTTAAAGTTCATAAGGAATGTCATTTCTTTTAAATTAACCATATTTCGATATATATAGAATTTTTTATAGCCTAATATATAGTATAATTTCTTTATTTTTAAAGCTATCATTTTTATATTCGGCGTCTAACTCGCGCCTGTGAATTTCGATCGTATTTTTTTGTGTCAAAAGTGCGCGTTATACACCGGATTTTGCGGTATATTCGCCGTATAACTCGCACTCCTTTTTTTACGAATAAATCTGTAATGTACGGGCGCAGTGCTCTTATGCTTATTTATATTTAAGGTATTATTCTAAACTTTAGAAAAAAATAGTTTGCTTCTAGAAATGCAACCCTTTAAGTTCATAGGAAATGTCATTTATTTTAAATAAACAGTATTTCGATATATGTAAAAGTCTAATTATTTTCTATCCATATCTTTTTATATTTTTAAAAAAAGCTATCAGTTTAAAATCTCTCTCTCTCTCTCTGGTGTGTAACGCACATCCGTAAATTTCGATCTTATATTTTTGTGTTAAAAAGGCACGTTATACGCCAGATTTTACGGTAATTGCTTTTGCATAAATTTGACATTAATTTTTTCCAAAATTTTAAGAGAAATATATCATTTTAATAACAATATTTTTTATCAAGGTAAGCATAAGCTTTCAGCTAAATATGCATTTCATCCTAGAAAAGTCTCAATATGAACAATTCTCATGTTAAATTTTGTCTTGAAAAATGATAGTTAATTAATATTACATATCAGAATTCTTTTATGGATTGAATAGCTGTACTAACCATTGTAATATTATTTTAATGAGAAGCGTTTGGTTAGTATTATGTTAATAATCATGATTTTTATTGATAATGAAAAGAATGGGCAAAGCTCAATTGCGAGTAATGCGTATTAAAGATTTTATTGTATCACGCAAAACATATTACACAGCATAAACGAAGTTTAAAAGTGATTGGATATGTTTCAACAAAGTAAAAATATAATAGAAAATTATATGTCTCGTTAATAAAAGCTCATTCATAATCCTTTTCTGGTACAACTCAAAAACATATTTGATCTATGTTTGAATGGAAAATATATCATATTGAGGTGTGTAGCATTTTTTATTATCGTACAGTTAAACAGAATTAAAAAAAAACTAAACACAACTTTTAAAAACATTTTATTATAACATTTTTAAGTAAGTACATATCTTAACAAAAGTTAATACAAAACTCTTCATTCTTTGAACATGAATAATAAAAATATTTTAAAAAGAATTTTCAAAATAATTAATGTTTCCTTCAAAATACATTAAAATTTTATTTTTTAAAAAAAAATTTCAGATGACAGAAACACCTTTAGTTTATTAAAATGTCATGCTACAAGCATTTTTTTATTCAAATAATTCTGGCCGTATATTTAAGCACAATGCATAGAATTTCCATTTAACGCCCTAGTTTCATTTTTAGCAGGATTAAGATTTTACATAAGAAAAAAGGAACCAAACAAAAACATATATACACAAACAAGTAAATTTTAATTCAAACGAAGGGAAAAATTATGAAATATTTTTTAGTGGAAATATTAAAATAGAATTATAAAAACGTTTCACAAAACACAATGAATGAAATTCATTAAACAATTTTTTAAGTAAAGAGAATAAAAGGAAAAAATAAAGAAGTTAAGTTTAATATGCTTTTTCGTAATTTTTTATAATTTTAAGTAAGAATCATAATTGTTCACTAGAGCAAAGCAATAAGAGAGATCATTATAATGTTTTCCATAATGCGTTAAGTAAAGCCTAAATCGTTATAATATTTGTCCTCTGTCTTTTGTCTTTTTAATTTATTTTTTTATTTTATTGGAGCTAGAGAAATGTTAATTTACTTGAAAAATAGAGGTAGTTGAGCATTTAAGATTGTGAAGTTATAATCGCATTTTTTAAATCTTAAAAAAAAGCATTGTTAAAATTTGTGAATTGCATTATTCATACAAGAATAATTTCTATTCAGCATAAGGTAGTATATTAATGGGAAAAATGTTTCAATGATTATGCTAAGAAACTATAAAAAAAACTATAGAAAAATAAACTTAGCAAAAATTCAGAATTCCGTTGAATTAAACTTGTTTCCAAAAAAACAAATTTTTTCTCTACATTGTTTCTTTTTTTACTTTATACTTAATTATATACATCGAATTTCTGTGAAATCTGAAGAATGAATGTTAAGTCGAATGAATAAGTTATAGAATTTCCAACATAAAATTTAATTATCTTAACTCGTAAAAGTTTTCTTCAACAATAACAAAGAATACACACAAAATACCAGTTTTCTTTGAGTATAAACTTTTTCCTTTTCCAGGAAAATAAAGTTGTTTTCATTCCAAAGCACGTATTTTCAAAAACATGATTTCATTGTATGTAATTAGATATTTTTAAGCATTCCTCCGAAGTTATAATTATTGCTTTTAGCTTTCTAAAAATCCTTTAACGCTGATAAAACTAAAAAGAATAGACTGCTAAAATAACTTTATTACGCCTATTTTCATATATAATTTAGTTTTTAATGTTTTATACGGGTAATGATTACAATGATGTAGAAAGAAGCCTAATTTTCTGTGAAACAAAATTTAATTTTCGGAATTTTTCGGAAAACTAAATAATTCAATTTGCTTCCAGACACACGAAAAAAACTTTATTAAAATATTTAATTAATACACAACAAAATAAAGAAAAACAAATAAGATTTTTGCATGAGAAAAAAAGATAATATATAAAACACAAAAATAAGAATCAATTTTTTGGACACATTTTGAATATGTATGGAATAAAATATACAAGAAGAAATGTTTAAAAAATGTATGTGAAAGAGTTCACACGATATTCACTGAAATATATTCAAGAAAATAAGAAATGATATTCTCAAAAATATATTTAGTAGATACTGTGATAGTTCAAAGAACTTATTTTCGAGGTATCATGCATAATTCGTAAGGCAAAGGCTCAAATGTAGCACCCACTCTTCCTTGGAAACTGTGTCTTTTTCCTTCTGGAAACACGATGTGAAACTTTTGCATTAGACTAGTGAAATACAAGAATAATTCCACATTGGCCAAAGTTTCTCCTGGACAAGCTCGTTTACCTAAAAAATATTTTGAAGATAAAAAGGAATTCATTATTTTTACAATATAATATTGCATGTCTATAAATAGAAAGTACTCTTAGTACAGAGGTTAATTAATTTAGAATTAATGATCAGTTTTAACATAGGGATGGCGATTCTTTCAGAAAAAGATCTAAATCGATTTGAATCGTAACCCGATGAATCGATTCACAAAATAAATCGATGTCTAAAAATTCGTTGTCTAAAAATTCGATTTCTAAAAAATCGATTTTTCTACAAGTCTGCATTTACAATGTAAATATAAATCTATTTTATGTAAAACAAGAAAAATACCATAATAAACGATCTTTTTATCAGTAAAATCAGGGGATTTTTTAGTTCAAGGAATTCGACAATTACAATTATTTTTATTACCGTATCAAAATACCAGGTATAAAAGAAGACATTTATTTTCTAAATGTATTTGTTGCATTAAACAGTTTAGAAAATAGATTATATAGCTTATAGTTCCCAATGCTTAGCATCTAAACTTTTTTAAAAACAACTGTTTTTCAAGTGTTCTGGAATCCAAGTGGTTCCGCTCATTTTTTGCGATGCTGCCAGTTATCGAAAGAAGTCGCTCACAACGAACAGATGATCCCACGATACTCATATAGATCATGGCTATTGAGTGAACGTGATGATAAATAGAGTTTTTTTTTGTTCTTGCCTGTAAAGTATAAGATTATACTTCAGGAGCACAACTGCCTGCGTTAAATAGTTTTCAAATTCTTCGTTTTTTATGGTTTTACCAAAACTTTAAAAAATTGACTGTTGATTTTTTAGGATGAAATATCGATTTGCTGAATCGATTCAGTGGCACATATCGATTTAAAAAATCGATTTTTTAAACCGAAAAACCGATTTTTCGATTAATTGATGTCAGATCGCCATCCCTATTTTAATAGTTGATTGGTAGGATAGACATTTTTGGCGCAAGTGTTAAATGTGATTACACTGCGTCAAACACATTCGTTAATGATATTCAAATAAGTTTTTCAAAAATAGAATGTTGTTAAAATGAAAGTGTAATATGAGAAATAAATACATGGGGTGTTCGAACGAAAAGATACGAAACGTCGTAACAACGTAACCGTTAACATACAGTCGACTCTCGCTAATTCAAAATTTCGATAATACGAACCTCTCGCTAATTCAAAATTTCGATAATACGAACCTCTCGCTAATTCAAAGTATATGCTCAAACCCTAGAAAAACTCGTGATATTTCAAACTAAAATAATACGTTTTGTGTTCACTCAATATTTCGAAGTAAAATCTGTGACTGGCCAGACTACAACACGATAATTATCTTACAAAACTATAAGTTTTCTTATAAAACTTTCGACAATTCGAACACTCACTATCATGTAGAGCAGTGCTTCTCAAAGTTGCAATATTCGCGACCTAATATTCAATCATGATTTTCATCGCGCCCCCCCTCAAACAATAACAATGTACTGAATTCAATAATACTGTACTTTGATGCTAAAACTATGATATGACTTTAACCTCTTAAGCACCCCCTCCTCCCCGTGTATATAAACGTGTCGCTAAGCCAAAGCATATATTTCCCCAGACGTATATATACGTCTTTCCGAAGTACGATCTTTTCTGAGCACTGCTATCCGTAAAATTATTCCGAAGACTTTGGAATGCATAAAAGACCTTGACAATGTTTGCGAAGGGTTTACTTATTCCAGATTATTTTCTTCTTTATTCCTCCCTCCCTCCCCCTCCACCAATACATCACATACGCGTTCGTACGTGGAAAATTGTTAGCATTCGGAAGCGAATCGCGAAACTTTTGATCAGCAGTCAAGGTTTAATTATAAACCATTCAAAAATTATCAAGACAAGAGTTAATTTTTGTTTTAAATTATACGTATGATAAGCTCATGGGGTCACTGGTAATTAATAAACTTGTTTTTAAATTTTCTTGTTAAATAAATAATAAAATGCATTGTGTAGCACTGATAGTTTATAAGTGTAATATATCAGTCACACAGTGTAAATGTGTATTTAATTTTTTATTATGTCATAATGTATTTTGTTTGTTTACTTTCAGAAAATGAATAATTTTTTCAAATAATATTTTGTTTAGACTTTTCAATATGCTCACGCCCCCTTGTAGAGTTGTCACGCCCCCAAGGGGGACGCACCCCACAGTTTGAAAAACGCTGATGTAGAGTTATATAGCAAACAGATTGGAGTTTACATGTTTTGTGTTGTATTGTCTCTGCTTGTCTCCCCTGTAACGTAGTCCCTTTGACGACCATCTGCATGCCACCTCTTATTTGTGTTTCCAGGTTCCTCAAGCAAAAAGACTTACAAAAGTGTAACACATGGCTCTACTATACATGTGTTCAGAAAGGATGGTCCGTTATTGTGAAGAAAAGATGCGTAGGAGTGTGTATTTTGCTTTAGAATGGCATGACAATTTATGACTCATCTGTATGACTTATGGTATGAGGCACCCAATAGAGCATGGGCCGGACTGGACCCTGCCTTGAAGAACCAATGGTGTTGGGGACAGTGTCTGGGCGGGAGCAGATAACAGATTTTTAAAGATAACATTTTTTTCGTCAAAAAATATTAATTATGTATAGTATGTATTCTTTTAATAATCGTTTTTAATACATAAATGTATTCTTTTAATACAGGACTTTTAACTTTCGTATAATATTTATAGCGTATATAATATGTACTTTTTTAAATACTTTTAAATAATTTTATATATAAGCACAATTGTTGTTTTATTGAATAATTTCAAACTTAAATGTGTTAGAAAAAAATTTCTCTCCATATATTTAGAAGTTTTTCCCTATCCTCTTGATAATACGAAGTTTTTTATTGGTATCTCCAACTTCGAATGATCGAGAGTTGACTGTATTTGCCTGTGCCGCTATGGGAGAAAGTAGCAAGACATTTAGGGATGAAAATGGAGTCTGGCGTGGCTCAGAGCATACGCGAGAGCCCACGTGCGAAGAAAAGAGCAGATGCTGTTATAAAGAGCATCGTCCAATAAATGCTACTTGTTGAGTTTCTCGCGCACAGAAGAACCATTAACTACAATGAGTACTATGAGACACTCCGAAGCCTACACAGGTCCATCAAGAACACAAGACCGGAGCTGCTAACGGAGGATTTGGTTCTGCTCCATTATAACAAGCGCCAAAACGTCTCCAAGGTCACGCACGTGTAATTAGCCAAGTTCAAGAGGGAACAGTTTGAACATCCGTCCTACAGCCCGGATATGTCACCCTGCAATTTCCATGTGTTTGGTCTCTTGAAAAAAACATCTCAAAGGGAAGCGCTTCAACTTGGACGACGAGCTCAATGACGATGTGAAAGACTGGGTGTCGTCACGGACACAGGAATTCCGGGGACAAGGAATTCTTTGGCTCGTTAATCAATGGGATTGTTGTGCTCAAGCCTATGGTGTATATTTTGAAGAAAGCCATGTTTTTATTGACAGAATCGTTTTGTACTTTTCATTTAAACACCGCTTGTAGATTGCATGGTAAAAACTTTATACCAGGTTAAAGTCTAAATATGGAAGAAAATCTCCGATAAACAATCTTAGATAAATAAGCAATTTTTATTAAAAAAAAAGAAAAGAAGTTCCAGTGGGAGTGTTTCTCCACCAGATCAGGCAATTTTAAAGTGAACGAATGGTAAAAAGTGATTTGATGACGACGAAAAATTGGACATTCAAGCAAAATATGGTGTATAATAAATGGAACAATCCAAGATGAGCACTCAGAAGGGTTTTAATGAGGAATTTTCATTACGTAAGTAATCCATCATTTATATTGAAATGATAGTAACGACGATTAGTTGATAAAAATCTTTGAAAATATATATTTACATTTTGATTTTGAAAAGTTGATGTAAAACTCTTGAAAATAATGATAAATTTCTGCTTCTAGGCACAAATAGACATACATTTATATCGCAGGCAATATTTTTTTTATCTCGGAAAAATAAATTTCTACATAAATTTATAAAAAACTCTTTTTGATCTAAATATTTACAGTTAGTACACATTTGAGTTATTCAGTTAAAAAATTACTCCGGTCGATATATATATATATATATATATATATATATATATATATATATATATATATGAAGTGGATGGCACTACTGCCAGCCCCCCCTTAGCATTCCCCTTCCAGGTGGCTTTGAAGGGAAGAAAAAGGGCAATGACTCAGACAGGAGAGGCAGCAAAGGAAGAGATATTAGAACATGAGAGAAGAGATTGAGAATGCAAGAGAGGCAGACGCACACCGGCAGAGCAGTAATAACTCTTAACAACTTAATGAAAGCCAATTAGGCAAGGACGCGCGTTTAAATGTTTCACTTAATTCATTAATTGTTATTCTTCGTTTTATTTATTCTTATTTTAAAAATAAACAGACTATACTGTCAAAACAGTTTACGAATTTACCCCAGTAACAGCATAACATATATATATGTGGAGGGCTGCGGTAGCCCAGTGGTCAAGGTATCGGATCATGGCAGGCATGTCATTAGTTCGAGCCCAGTACCACTAAAGACACCCGCCGTGTAGGAGAGCGATGTACGTTAAATCTGTCGAGAGTCCAAATGTCCTCCCGTTGGTGTAGTGAGGTAGTTAGGAGAGGGGATGGCAGCTCAGGTGTCATCCTCGTCACTTGATCTTGGTTCAAAAACGAGGTCCGTCGCCAAAAACCCTCGTGTAGCTGAAAAGTGCGACGTTAATATTCCCTCACTCTTTCATATATATCTGTATATATATATATATATATATATATATAAATAAATAAATATCTATATTTATATCTATCTATCTATCTATCTATCTATATATCTATATATATATAAATAAATATCTATATTTATATCTATCTATATATATATATATATATATATATATATATATATATATATATATATATATATATATATATAATATACAGTAAGTAAAAATAGATGTAAAATATGTAAAAGCATGTTCTTGATTTTTTTTATCCATTGTAATTGATCTAAATTTTTCGTTTTTAAGACTTTCTTAAGTTTAGAAATAGTAATTATTAAATTCATGCAAAAGCATTTATTTTATGTACAAATTTGAAACCATTTTAAATAAAATAAATTTTTCCCTTTGTAATTTTTTTTATCTTCGATAAATGCTTTTAAAATAAACTAAAATCGTTTTAACACTACAAATTTATAAAATAAAAATTATCAGAACTATTTAAAATAGTTTGAAATATTCTCCACACATTCTTACAAAATATCTGATATAGCATTGCTTTCATAAAATTTTAAGCACAACTCTTCAAAATTCTCAGTAAAAATTTTTTAAACATACAAGAAGTCTTTTCAGTAAATAAAATATTTCACGAAAATTGAAATTTGATCTCTAAAATCTGAATATTCTATAACAAGCATAATCTGAAGCCCCCCAATTTATTTTATGAAAGAATATTCAGAAAACATTTTTCTACGTCTAAAAATAAATTTCTCTGCAGTTGGGGAAGGGAAAAAATAGTTTAGTACAATGAAATATTTCTCCAGTAAGGATTTTTATTTTGCGTGGATTTAACACATTCCAAAATTCTTAAGGGATGAAATATCGTAATCCGTAAAGCCCTTATATACGCCTCTGTATTCCCTAAGCTGTCGTGATATATAAGCAAAATCAGAGTTGCTCCATGATAAAGGAATCAAACTGTCAAAAGAACGACCCTCCACATTTATTCCAATACATAAATTTTAATATTTATAAAGCTTTTCCCCCGGAAGTTTGAAACATAGCACATCGTATTTTTAAGCGTACCAGAATGCTTCTGGAAATACACGGCTGATATATTTAGGGAAGGGTTTTGGAGAGGCTATACATTCTGATTTTCTAACGATAAAAGAAAAAGTAGAGAGTATGATGAGAAGAGATCAGTTCTCCTCTCTCTTTCATTGCGCTGTTTGAAGAAAATAATACGTACATAAATTTGTACACAAGAATGGAAACCTAATGATACGGTATGAATATATTGTCGACATCACGCAGACTAAAGTTGTTAGACGAATAGTTTCGTTCTTACAGAGATGTGATATTATTATACGGTACAATTGTTTCACTTTCAATGAATATATATTTATAAAATAAATGATAGGTTAAAAAACTTTTAAAAAAAAAAAATAACCACGCTTTTATTGTAGATCGAACTAAATTTTTTCCTCATGTGCTTGAGTTTTTTTTTATTTCCATTTTCAGAAAAACTAAATACTTGTTTATATTCTTATGATAAGAAATTGCTGACGCATCCTCCCCTTTTTCACATATAAAGAATACTTTTTTTGTTTGTTGTATTTGTATTAACCATGAGCGCCTTCGCTTTAGGATTGTAACTTAATCTTTTAGTCGCCCAACCTGGAAATGGGATCTGAAATTAGCCGTCAAATCTGCAAATGAGAAATAGTTGATCCTGATCAGGAAAATGGAACAAAATTATTAAACTATTGTATTGTCATCGGTCCTTGACAAGTAAACAAAATTTCGAATTAATCTGATCTTTAAAAGTCGGCAAAAATCGAGTTCAGACTCTGTTACATAAAGATGAAACTAATGAAAGCGTATTAAAAAAGGTTAAAGTCGAAAATGAAATTTAACGAAGTATTATTCCAAAATTGATTTGTATAAATATTTGTATATTTGAAATCTATCACATGGTGCTTGGAATAGAGTTTTTAAAAATATTATTTATTATTGTTCTGATATTTTGCACAGAAAACATAAATAGTTAGAGACAGGATTGAAAATAAAAACAAGTAATAGAAAAAAATAACCTTTTAAGTCAATTCCTACTTAGATCAACAAAGAAAATTTTTATTTTAGCTACTTTTTATTAAATTGTTACAATTAATATAAATATGTATATACATATGATAGAATCACAACATTAAGTGGTAATTAGTTTTTATTAATTATCATTAAAGTATCGTATTGTCATCCAAAACAATCGAGTATGTAAAATTTCAGTTCAACTGAATGCTTTAAAACTTGAGAAAAAAAACCTTTTCAAGTTTTGAAACAAGTCGCCAAAAATGATGCCAACTTGGCTGTATTTGTAATTCTTTAAATAATTAGTTTTAATCAATTAATTTTTAGTAATTATAATTAAAAATTACTGTATTGTCATCCAAAATAATCATGTATATAAAATTTCAGCTGAATTGAGTGCTTTAAAATGTACTTTATTAACGATTGAAAATTCCTCCAAGATAAATAAATATATAGAGAGTGTGATATAATAGTAGGAATTGAATAAATGCAGAGAGTGTAAATTTTTCATTGATGCTTTTTTTTCAAAATACCGTTTACGTAATTTATTATTATTATTATTAGATAACAAGTGATTGAGGTATAGTAGCATATGAAAACACATATTAACTTAAAATCTACAAAGCGATACCTTTGTGAATGCATTAATTTGAGAATTTTTAAAGGATATATATATATATATATATATATATATATATATATATATATAGAAAACACGTTTGTGCTATTATTTATTGATTTATGCTTTGAATAAGAGATTTATACTTTGTAAATACATATAATGCCATGAACCGATGATAATAATTTTCCTCAAAAATCAGTTAGAATTTAAATGCTAGACAGGAATGGAATATTAAGCAATTTCACTTTGTTTTGATTATTATAAAAGCTTGGATATTTAACACTATAACGTTTACATAAATATAAATTAATATCCTTACCTTAAGTGTGTGGGGGGTAACTACATCTCTTATATTAACCAAATTTAAATAAAGCTTCGATACATTTTCTAACTATATATGGGATTTAGAGTATTAAGGAGCATTAGAGAAAAATGCTATTTTCGCTTATACATAACATTCTAGCATTCTTTCTTTCCATCTTTAGCTAAAATTAATAAATTAATGAGCGTATGAGTAAAAGAAAGATTTCATTACTCTAAGCCATGCATAAATAATAACTAACCTGAGATCATAGCAGACATAAAGGATAACTAACCTGAGATCATCAAACATAAAGAATAATTAGCCTGAGAAAGAGATCCTTCGATATACAAAAATAATTACCCTGAGATCATCACACACAAGGAATAACTACTAGTCTGAGCTATGTGCAAGTGGTTACCCTTCTCTAAATTTCTGCATCATGTTACATGAGAAACAGTTCATTTTAATCATAAATATTTTTATTGAGTTATTCAATCGTCCGTAATGAAATCAAATTTTTAATTTTAGATAAAATTCTCCAAGAGGGCTCAATACAATCAATTAAAAATGATAATGGAAAAATAAAATGATGTAAATTGATGTAACAGGACAATATCTATCCTCAAAGCTAATTAGGATAGAATAAGAAAGTTTAAAAATGCAACAGTCTAAGAGAGATTTTTTAATTTAAGTTTTTTATACATAAATTCAAATCAAAGATTTTAAAATTAATTGTATTTTCCCCAATATTGAATTAATAAATAGGTATCTATTAATTCAAATCACTTAACTTTCGAAATTGTTTCAAAAATCATTGAATATCATTGAATACGTATTACAATCATTTGTTAAATAATTTATTGTATTAACTAAATATGAAACTAAGTGAAAAAATATTTTATAGTTAGACACCAAATGATGTCAGAATTCTTGAAGATTATGTTCACGTAAAATTAAATAATTCGGTATACTTCTTATAACAATATTATATGCACATTAATATACTCTATTCAAATATACAATTATAAAAATATTAGTCTCTTCCCGGCTTTTCCCGAACTGAGCTCGGGGAGACGAAACGTACCATTCTGCCTCATCCCGAGTGTAGTTCTGGCACTGTCAAAATTTACATTGTGCAATCGGTCTTTCCCGAATTATTTCACAAGTGCTTTTTATGGTTTCGAAAAATTGAAAAGGAACACTCAATAGAATTTTCTGCAAAAAGAGGATGTCCTTCTGCTAAGCACCCCTTTCATTCTTGTCTGAAAGACACTTTGTTGACTACATTTTCCCAACAGAGAACAGAACTAATCTAACACGACAGTGTTTTATTTCCAGCACAAAGAGAGACAGTAAAGGGAAGATGGTAAGAATGGAAACAAGATTCTAGTGTCCAGATTGTGGTGTTGGGAAATGTACAGAACCATGTTTTCGAATTTATCATACACGATGAAATTATGATTAATAATTTCATAATTCTTTATGTAAATGCAAAAGATGTAAATAAAATTTGTAGTTTAAGAAAAAAAACTAGGTATTTTAAGATTTATATTTATAGTTAGTGTGAATTGACTCCAAAGTCTAAAGATTTCTGCCGTACGGAAAGTCAACTATACAGGTAAATTATTCCTTTATTTAAATAGATTTTTTTTTACAAAAATTTTTAGGAAGTTTTGTACGCGAATGGAGCTACTATGTTTACAAATATATGTATGTTTGAAAATAAACATAAGAAAATTGACATTTTTTATCCATAATCCAGAAATTAAAATTAACTTAGAAGGTGTTGATATACATTTATAAGTTCAGATTAAAAAATACTTAAGAGTTAATAATACATTTCAACTTCACCAATATACAGAGGAGTATATTTCATTTTATTACTTTTAGTTTGAATGCATCCATTTTTACCTGAATAAAATGTATTCCATACTTTCTCTTCTAGATTGTACTGCTAAATTTGTATTTGATTTTACTTAATTTGGTAAAAAATGGTGCATTTACAAAATATTTCAAAATTTAAAGGTCGTAATATGATAATTTGGGATATGTTAAAACTACGAATACTCATTTCAAAAATATAACATTTTCAGTATTTTCCCGATCTGAATCTCCTTTTGTCATATTACAAGACAGAGATAACAATAACAATAGAACGGTTTTAGATGAAAGGTTTTAGTCATCAGGACCTGAAATACACACTCACACACACACACACACACATATATATATATATATATATATATCATAATTCTATGCTATTTCTGGAGATTGATAAAACTAATTGTACGACGTGGCGAGTGGTTGATTTAAACAATGACGAACCAAAGGCAGGACATGGCCGGTGGTGAGTGATTCTATATGTTGATGCATTTTCTATGGAAAGATCGACGAGGCAGTCTGGTAGATTAGTTAATTCATTTTATTGAATATCTTGAAACACCTATGTATATGAATTACGATGAACATGGACGGCACAACACAGACAAAGAAACTACAACACACAACACAAAGCAGCCGGTTACATGACTACAGAGAAACGAGCGAGATTTCCAGAGACATCGGTTTTTATACCTGACGTTGAAGACCATGTGACATCCCTGCAATAAGAGCTCCGATTGGCCACAATGGGCGGGAAAGGGACCCATATTGTAATAATATTAGTCGATTACGATCAAGATAAGGGTGTCAGATTCGAACCAAAATATTAAAATATTATTTGAATATTCTTAAAAGAGTCAATTGAAAGGATGCCAAGGGGAATCACCATATATATATATATATATATATATATATATACTTATCTCAAAGCTCAAGAAGTCTGATTTGGGCTAATATATATGTTCTTATAGCATTAGAAAAAGGTATTGCACATTTCACTTAAAATTCTTTGTAAACATCTTACCTAATGAAAATGGTATCCAGCATTCATGTTTAACCACTTCTTTGCCATCCTCGGAAAGGAACCTTTCGGGTTTGAATAACTCTGGTTTCTCCCAGTAATCAGGATCGTTGTGTACAGCATAAATGTTAGCTATAGTAGTCATGCCAGCTGGAATATCATATCCAGCAACAGTCGCTGGTTCAGTTGTGCTGTAATAACAAATGTCGCAAGATGAATAACGTTAAGCATGTTTTAAAATGCCAAAAGAAAATTTTTGTTACTTAATATTTAATATGCTTGAATTCAATAAGTAATATTTAAAAAAATAAGTCAATTCCTACTTAGATCAACAAAGAAAAAAATTTTAATTTAGCTACTTTTTATTAAATAGTTACAATTAATATAAATATGTATATACATAGGACAGAATCACAACATTAAGTGGTTATTCATTTTTATTAATTATCATTAAAGTATCGTATTGTCATTCAAAATAATCGTGTAGATAAAATTTCTGTTCAACTGAATGCTTTAAAACGTGAGAAAAAAAAACCTTTTCAAGTTTTGACACAAGTCGCCAAAAATGATGCCAACGTGACTGTATTTGTAATTCTTTAAATAATTAGTTTTAATTAATTAATTTTTATTAATTATAATTAAATTATTGTATTGTCAACCAAAATAATCACACATGTATACCAAATTTCAACTCAATTGAGCGGGTTAAAATGTATTTTATTAACGATTGAAAATTCCACCAAGATAAATAAATAAATAAATAGAGAGTGTGAGCTAATAGTAGGAATTGAAAAAGTATTACACGTTTTATCAATATAAAAGCAATCACAATAAAGTCTCGAAAACTCGGCACTCCATTACCTGGCAGTCCGGATAACTCGGCCATACCCTTACTGGTCGAAAAACCCCATGTGCAAACTCCAGGTCACATCTAATGAAAAAATACCGGAATAATACGAAGACGTTAGCGTTGAGCACACCATACAATCTCCTAAAATATTACTTAGTAGAGGGGTTAAAGGCTGTCGAAACCACCCTTCAGTATTTTGAACTACAAATTACGTCGGTTATGGCTTCACTGTTCATTCGTCGTCTTCGTGACGAAGCAGCAAAACGTAGAGAGCAGTAAGAAAGACAACAGGAGAGTATACATTTCTTTAAAAAAATAGCCAGTTTTTGTAAAGTCAGCTACCTTTAATTATAAACAGCTTTGTCTTCATAGAGTATTTTTCTGAGGTATGTCTGATCGGGTTAATTACTCTTTTGACGTCGTGAGTCCTTAAAATTACTTCATAACTTGGTAGCGAGAGAGAACACACGCAGCTAGTAGCCCAAATGCCTTTTATTTATAAATTAATCAAACAAAAAATAATTAATGTTTTAAAATTTTACTCTTCATGGTTTTTTAGTGGAGAAAAGTTCAAGTCCGGTTTAATGTTGGTTTATCTTCCGGTGATCGTTTCTCGGGTATGGCTGTCCCCGCAGTCCCTTTCGATGGTATCATTCAAGATAACTCACTAGAACGTTTACACCTCAGACTCCATCACTCCGTCTGTAAGAGGTCAATGCAGTTTCATTCTCTTGATCCTTGAGGTGCGGCTTTCCCCCGCAACCTCTATCGCATGTCTTCGCAGAAGAAGAAGAAACCAGCTTGTGCAGAAGATTAAAAAAAGATCCCCGTCAACTTTCGAGCCAACCCTTTAAACATCTGGACAAGCCTCTTTCACGCCTTTCAATAATCTCTTATTGGAGAGCATAGTGGATCTGCCTAAGGTGCTCCTCGTTTTCTTTCCAACTCCATTGGTACTTTGAGACAATAGGCTGGCTTGGCTAGCAACAAGTCCATCGCCGTACCTCACACACTATATGGAGTGTCTATCAATTGGTCTGTCACTATGACACTGAGGATACCCTCCAAGGTGTCTTTATAACAACAGGCCGGCATTCTTTTTCAATCAAATAATTACCTGCCTACGCATGAGAAGTAACGAAATAATAAAAAAATGTTAACAGGAGTGTCCTTTCTATCGATCATGGATATTAAAATCGTCTGGGTGTCGGAGAAGGAAAAGATGTGGCAATATCAAAGGTATTTTCAGAATCGGCCCACATCTGCTTTGCCCTAGGCAGGAAGGAAAAGTACAATGTCCCATCTGGGCATTCTGTTCTCCCCCGTACATTAAACTTGACAAGTATTGTCGGGAAGTATTCGTCTAATAAGCCGACGCTACACTGCATTTTATGTATATGTTACCGGCAAAGTATGAAAAACCGGCATTCTATACAATGCCTAGGCATTGTATAGAATGCCGGAAGTTTTTAGGCAAAGTATGAAATAAGATAATTATTTCATACTTTGCCTAGGTATTATATAGAATACCTAGGCTTTCTATAGAATGACAAAGCTCTTTAGACAAAGTATGAAATAAAGTCATGATAAGGTTACTATATCAATGGTAGGTAGGTTAAAATCAATTTCTTTGTGGACTCGAAATATTTTTCGTATGAGGAAAGATATTTTACTTAGATACATAGAATTAAAAGCGGAAAAGCAGAATACATATGCAATTTTCTCTCTTCAAACAATTAAATATCTCCAGCTATGGTATTCAATAATTTACAAAAAAAGCTGTTAATTTACCTTTAGAGTAATCTTTCAAATTTTTTCATAATTTCTTAATTGTCCGAATTCTGGAGATGTTTGCCAAATAAAGTCTATTACACATTTATGAAGTTCATTCAAAAGTGACAAATTTGTTGAGTAATGCTGAGTGCCACTGATAATTAATTGTATCGTGTGCCATAGGTTTCCTACCCCTGCTATAGACCATGACTCCTTCTCTAACACTACAACTAGCTTCTACATTTTCATGCAGCATAAAAATTTTTTTTTCCTGATCAAGTTCAAGTAAAATTGAGTATCTGACAATCCCGAACAAATTACCATGTACAACTGACGAATTCCGAGCCTGAGGCAGGCCGCGGTAGCCGAGTGGTATAGGTATCGAACCGTGGCTTGCTTTGTCACGTTTTCGAGCCCAGTACCACTAAAGACCCGCCGTGTAGGGCAGCGATGCACGTTAAATCTGTCGAGAGCTGAAACGTCCTCCCTTGGTGTGGTGTGGTAGTTAGGAGAGGGGGGTGCCAGCTCAGGTGTCGTCCACGTCACTTGACCATGGTTCAAAATTACGTGGTCCGTCGCCAAAAGCCCTCGTGTAGCTGAACAGTGCGACGTTAATATTCAATCAATCAATCAACCGAGCCTGAGGCATGCGTTAAAAGTCTCGTGCAATATTCGATAGAATGCCCAGGCAATGTGTGAAATAAAAATCATTTCATACATTGCCGGCTAGTTTTAGGCATTCTATACAATGCCGGATTTCATACTTTGCCGGTAACATATACATTAATTTTCATTTCATTTAGTTAAATGCTGTATGCCTTCATAAAGTGCGTACTTTTCCATCGTTCACGGGTTCTTGGACAGCTTATTTTCTGTTGTATTCTCAAGCAAACAATGCATACAAGTGCAGCACAATATTTTCTTAGGAAACACTCGCATTTATTCTTTTTAATCCCATTTTGATAACCGGACATTTTCACTAACTCAACCACCTTTCAGTCCACATTAGCCCGAATTTTTGGGTCTCTACTGTATTATTAAAAAACAAATAGCATGTGAAAAATAGTTTAAATTTCATAATAAATTTCTGTGGAGTTCCTTATGATGGAAGCAATATGTATCGTATTCTTTTACATTTATATTATTCGTTGTATGTTTTTGCATCATTGTAAAATAACATTCCTTCATCCTATTCATCATTAATAAACGTAATACAAAGAATATTTATAATATTGTTGAATTGTAATGTTCCAAAACATTGATAACTTAAGTCATTTTAGTAGCTTCAATTAATTAGTAAACTAGAATAGATTTAACTATTGTACATGAAATTCAATATTATATATAAAATATTAATGTACAGAGTTTTTTTAAAAAAATTATTTTAGTTGCCACATATTTGTTTAATGGTTGGAATTTTGCTCTCTACTGTGTAAAATAGTAGCACCCTTTTAAGCAATATTTGCACAATTCATTAAAAATTTGATATGAACGTCTGGAATGATCTTGAAATAACTAAAGGGTGTTTTTTTAGAGGTATAGAACTTTAAATTGCAATAAAAGAACGATGTATTATTCGATTGACATGAATTTTTTTTATTCGAAAGATAATCTTGTGGCATTACATTTTAAATATGATTTCTGGCATAGGACTGCCACGGCTGGCTCGGATGTAGTCCAATCTGGACGTCCAATTTTCGATGACTTTTTCCAACATTTGTGGCCGTATTTCGGCAATAACACGGCGAATGTTGTCTTCCAAATGGTCAAGCGTTTGTGGCTTATCCGCATAGACCAATGACTTTACATAGCCCCACAGAAAATAGTCTAGTGGCGTTAAATCACAAGATCTTGGAGGCCAATTCACAGGTCCAAAACGTGAAAATAGGCGGTCACCAAACGTGTCTTTCAATAAATCGATTGTAGCACGAGCTGTGTGACATGTTGCGCCGTCTTGTTGGAACCACAGCTCCTGGACATCATGATTATTCAATTCAGGAATGAAAAAGTTAGTAATCATGGCTCTATACTGATCACCATTGACTGTAACGTTGTGGCCTTCATCGTTTTTGAAGAAGTACGGACCAATGATTCCACCAGCCCATAAAGCGCTCCAAACAGTCAGTTTTTCTGGATGTAACGGTGTTTCGACATACACTTGTGGATTAGCTTCACTCCAAATGCGTCAGTTTTGTTTGTTGACGTAGCCATTCAACCAGAAGTGCGCTTCATCGCTAAACAAAATTCGCTTATGACAATCGGGAACAACGGCAATCTCGTTTTGGGCCCATTCGACGAATCTACGCCTTGTTTGATCATATTTAAAATGTAATGTCACAAGATTATCTTTCGAATAAAAAAAAATTCATGTCAATCGAATAATGCATCGTTGTTTTATTGCAATTTAAAGTTCTATACCTCTAAAAAAACACCCTTTACAACTAAATGCAAGACATTTAATTTTAATTCATTTTATTTATCTATATTCCTTCAACTAATAAAACTACTTAACGGCAACACAATTGCATCATATTTCGCCACCATGTGATTTTATTTTGATGTAATTTAAAAATGTGTTTGTGTAATAAAATTTCGTAATTTTGTGTATGCTTCAAATTTTAATATTACTTTAAAAAAACTACTCATGCAATTGTTCGAATTCTAATAATCAGGGAAAAAAACCTACCAAATAGTTTCATCAGGAATATACTTTTGCTTAAGAATAGAGAAGTATTAAAACGTTTTGAAATACATGATGAAAAATTAGAATTTTTGTTTCCCAATATGTATTTGAAAATATATTTCATAATCACATTTCAAAATTTTAAAAAAATTCTAAGTCGTCAGAAAGGAATTTTAAACATCTTAAATTTAAACAAATGCAATTAAAAGCCTCTAAAACTAAAAATATTAAGTTATTTAGTTTAAAAATGTACTAAATATATTAATGAAAATATTATGTCTAATAATATTCATAAGTATTTTTATTATTTTCAGAATTATTTTGTTTTCCACAAAATTAATTTTCCCCTATTATATTACTAATGTATAAACAAAGACACCAGAAGAGTAGCAGTTTTTCCTAAATAATTTTTTTTTAATCTTATATAACGCATAACAATTTTAAATTTTAGAATTTCCGATATTACTTTTAAAGATTTTTTTCATTACTTAAATTTCTTTTTACCCATTTCTATATCGATTAAAAAAAGATTTAAAGTTTCAAATAAAAATAATCGTTGGCTACTTTTTTTTCATTTCCCTGTTTCTTATGTTTAAATTTTAATGAAATATAATACGAAAGCCAAATTTTTATCTAAAATATTAAAGCTAAGAGAAAAGGAATATATTCAATAGCCTCGCTAATGCTGTTCAAATAGAGAAACAAATACGAAACAAGTTTTTTGGCTCATAGTGATGATTGTCAAAAGTATTAACTTGTCAAAAAAGCAATTTGGCGAAAGCTTGGCGTGAAATATATTTCCCCTCTGAAAAAATAATATAGTACCCATAAATCATAGGACACATTTCACTTTCTAGCGGAGATTAACTGCCTAGTAACATAGATGAATAGCACTAATCTTTTCCTTTTGATTTTGTTGTGTATACATAATATATCTCTGAGCAAAGAGACTGGTCAGCAGCGCACACAAGGGGGGGGGGGTGAGTGGGGGTCATCGTTCTTAGATCAACAAACTTTTCATTTTTAATATTGGCACTTACATCTACGTGTTTGTTTTAAAATATAAGGTTTTCACACATATTGAGTGAGTGCTTATTAACATCGCGCTCTAAAGCAATGTAAGAGCGAGGAATATCGTAATTTTGAACTCGGTTAAGTGACGAGAACGACGCCAAAACTGTCTCCTCACTCTCCTAATTTCCACCATTCGCCAGCTTAGGGACTTCCAGCCTAGACAAATTTAACGTGAATAAGTCCCTCTACACGACTGGTCTTCAGTGACACCAGGACTCGAATTATTGGCTGAGGATAACGTTCTCTCCCCATTCACATAAAAGAAGTTTTGTATATGCTGCTGAGACTAGAAATTGTAAAACCAGTAATATTAAAAAAAAATAAGTGTCAATTCTTACTTTGTGAGAAATACTTACTGGCACCATCTGTTGCAGATAAATCTAACTTCGTCAGAAATAAAGTAGAATAAGTTTAAAAATAAAACCTATTTAATGAATTAATATTCCAAAAAACTGTATTAACATCAAGTATAATCCACAACAAGTTTAAAAAAAGATATTTAAACTTCAATGGATGAATAAAAAGTATTTTATTAATGATTGAAAATTTGAACAAGTTATATAAATAAATAAATATATAGGGAAAGAGTGAACTAATAGTAGGAGTTGAATAAAAATATAGTAATTGAAATAAAAATATCAATTAAAAGAAAGATATTGGTTGAAATTTAGTTATAAATTATTCCGGTATAATTTAGCAATGCATGAAACATGAGAATCATTATAAAGTAAGCCATTAAATGTTCATTCTATTTTTATCGGAAAAAATCCTTAATTCAACAGAATAATATCAAAAAAAGATGTTTATTATACTTAAACTACTGATTGCATAAAGAAATTAAGATATGATAATCAACTGATTACTATACAAAGTACATATATATCACATGTAAAAATTTATAAGAGATTAATTAATTTGCTTCTCATATAATTTATATATATATATATATAATCCTTTACGTTGTATATAATCATTTTAAATAACGTATGAAATGTCTTTAGAATTTTAGTGAAAAAATTTATTCAAATTGATAAAAAAAACGTGTAGTTGAAGAGAAGATTGTATGATTTAAAAGTATAATTTTTTAATTTATAACTCAGATTTGATAATCATGAATCTTTTTTTTTATTACCTTTCACAAAAAAATATCTCCAAAGATATCCAAATTCATTTCTAGAAAGAGAATATATCTTATAAACAGAAAATAATCAAAGAATAATTTTCTTTCTACTGTCTAAATTTCATCTTGAATGCTTATTTTTAGAAACTGTAGATCCTAGATTTAGAAATATATTTTTAAACTATGCTTACGGAGAAAAGTTAAATTAATTTTACAGTTTTTATGTCTGTGTCTCATAAGAATTTTAAAAAATATCTACATCAATCGATATTTTTTGTAGTTAGAAAAGACCGCGATAGATGGCGCTTAGTACCTTAGCAATGTGAACTGGAAGAGTATTAGATTCCATGTTATTTCCTCAACAATAAGCGAAATGCATGAATAAATTTTCATCACTTTGGGTGAAGCTCAAAGAATTTTAATATTAAATTCCTCAATGTAAAGTAAATTTATGAAGAAAGAATTTAAAAGTTCACATTAATAACGAAAATTTTCAGCTATATGTGGAAATAGATTCAGTTCAAAAAGTAGAAATGTAACTTAAAAAGAATATTTTTGAAATTTTTGTTGATGCTTCTAAGATATGTAGAATTTTTCTGAACATACTCATATTGCACGCTTAAAAATAATAATGTATTACATACTTATACGTATAACGCTGCAGTTGTGAGAAGTAATTTAACTTATTTTTAACATAATTAAAAATAATTTAATTTATTTTTAAATATGTTTAAAATGTGCTAATACTTTTTAAATGTTTTAAATAGCTTATAAACTCTTTATATATATATATATATATATATATATATATATATATATATATATATATATATATATATATATATATAAATAGATAGCTGTATATATGAAATCGAATCACTCCAACACCCACCGTTCAACCTTTGACTATGAAAATTGGCATGTATATGTTTTTTTTGTGGAGAAGGGTTTTGTGCTATCCTCCTTGCTGCAACTCCCTACCAGGTGGCGCTACAACATATCAACTGCGTCATTCAATCAATAGCCAATTTGCCGACATGGTTGCGAAAAATGATGTCATCTTGGCTCTATCGCCAACATTTCGTTATGTTTCTATTGAATCGCTATTATAATGTAAGGAGTGGCGTTGCTTGCGAATATTACAAATTTAACATAAAATAAATACAACAGAGAGTAATATTAATGTATTTCACATCCAGATATAAATTATTTACACTATTTTAAGCGTTTATTACACAAAATTTGCAACAATGTGTTACTTTTGCTGAGCTGAAGGAAGGTGTTTTTAAAAGACCCACAAGAGAGTTATGGGGTGTTATAAATAAAAAAAAATTATCAGCTGTTATATCTACAGACTTAAAAATTTAACAAATGTGGTTTTTGTTCATCTTTTTTGTTTAATTTACAATTCACGTAAATTTAACTCATTAAATACTTCTTTATCCTTCAATCTGTAATTTTTCAATTCACCCGTGCGAAGAATGGGTATACCAGCTAGTCTCTCTCTCTCTCTCTCTCTCTCTCTGTATATATATATATATATATATATATATATATATATATATATATATATATATATATATATACCCTTTAAAATGCATAATATTAAATAAAAATTTTTTGTGTGTGGCCGCGGTAGAGCTGAAAGGTTACGGCTGCAAGCTCATGGCTGGCGTTGCCGAGTCTCGGGTTCAAAACCTTATACCACTGAAATCCCGCCATGTAGAAAGACTGATGCACGTTAAATTTGTCGAAGATGAAAGACCTCACGTTAGCACAATGGGAAAGTTAACAGAGAGAGACAAAGATGCTAACTCAAGTTTCATCCTCGTCACTTGACCATAGTTCAAAATTACGAAGTCCATCTCCGATAGATCTCGTGTTGCCTTTGAGGACGTTAATTACACAACCAACAATTTAAAAATTCGTGATTGTTAACGATCCGTAAGAAAAGGTAGAACGCTGTTTTGATACTAATAATTATTGACATGTGGACAAAACAACGATTACCCAGAGTCCAAAATAAACTAACTAATTTTTCTTAAAAAAATATTTCTTTCTAAAAGAAGGAAGAAAATTATAAAATATGGAAGAGCCTGAATGCCCTTATTTAATATTTAAATGAAATTCCGGTGCAAATATAATATGTACTACCGTATTTACTCGAATCTAAGCCGCACCCCCAATTCTCTACACATTTCTGAGAAAAAATAAAAGCTTGTGAAAAAAGTTCATCAATTTTCGATACTTAAGAAATTTTTAAAAAATTCTAATGAGAAATAATAAGAAATTAATAATTAATTTATTTTACCACTTTTAAAAACTTTCAAATATATACATGAACCTATAATTAAATTAACCCTCAGTATCATGTTACGAAAATCATTCGTCACTACCATTTTCACAGCTAATTTTGGAATTGGCGTCGACATTTTTCCACATGGTGTCGTCTACCATGCCATTCAGTGCATTTGTTAAGCAACATTTTTTTTAAAAGAATGTTTTTTAGAAGAATGTAAAATAATTAAAGACTCTGTTGTACATTAATAAACAAAAAAAAATATATCATTTTGTTACGCCATCTCAATGTATATTTGTTTTATCCCTGTCAAACGGGATAGGTCAACCAATGCAAGTGGCCAGAACGAACGATTACATTTTTCCTTTTGAAGGGGTGGAGACTCAATTTCCCCCCATCCAACTTCGATTTTAAGCTGCACTCGACTTTCAGTAGCATTAATACTGGAAAAAGCGCGCGGCTTAGATTCGAGAAAAAACGGTATTTTGAAAAAGATTACGACACATGTTCGTTCATTAAAAAAAAAAATCACGATATTTCATGATTTTGTTAACACGTTAATCTTGCTATCTCACTATATTTCTTCACATTTCACTAAATGAAAGAGTACACGCGCAAAACACTTCGGCGTTACTAAAAAATTTCAGGTGCAGCAAGTGATACCTTATCTTTTTGGAATGTTCCAGACAAGTTTTAATTTGATTTTTACAATTGTTTGTGTATTCAGGGAGAGTCGACTAAGTGTCGATAACTGATACCTTAAATTATTTTTAATCGCACGTGGCACTGAGAATTAAGATTAAACAGCAAAAAATAACAACTGTCAACAGTTCAGTGATATTAATTGTTTTCGGCTACAAAGTTTTCACTGATAATTCTATTCGAAAAGAGTAAAAGTCACTTATGTAACAATTTATCGATTTTTAAAAAACATATCGCTTTTAGAAACGTGATAACAGTTTTATTGATTTATTGTTAATATGATTATTTGTACAATAATATACAAGAAATATAAACCATTACTGTAATTGTAACTGTAATGGTACAAGTTTTAAGGAAGGTGTAGCTGGTAAATCATCATTTTAATTTGAGTGTATGAAATATCATTCAAGAATTAATGACATTCCCTTTTTCATGTTAAAAAAGGGTCAAGATAGCGAAAGTTCTAAATGGGCAAAAAATTCATGACGGTCACATGATGAGTATAATCACGTGATTTCCATAGAATTCAAAGCTGACATTAGACTTGTACGTCCAATCCAAATACAGTTTCAAATTTGGTAATTGGGAAAAATTGAAAAAATATTAAGTTCTTAAAAACTTTTTTTCGAAATTAAAAAAATTCTTATGTTGTATGGATTTTTAAACAAAGTGCATTTTATTTGCATATGTGTATGTTGTTACTATTAACTAATGTGTTCGTTTTAAAGAAAGCTTCGGTAAAAATCAAAAGTTGGCAACAATACGACTATAGAATTGATTGGCTGGAAATATATGGTTACAATTATCATGAGACTATGACGTCACATGAATTTGTGAGTCGATTGGCTGGAAGCACGTGATTACATTTTTGTCTGACTATGGCGTTGTAGGAGTTTAGCCCATTTTAGTCATAGAATAACATTATATATATATATATATATATATATATATATATATATATATATATATATATATATATATATATTTCAAATTTAAAAAAAATGGTAAAGATGAAATTTTGAGAATATTTGCATAAAAACTTAATTTGTGTAGAATTCACAATTACTCAATTTTTACAAACTAATATGTAAAAGATTGAGATACAAACAAATACAAAATAATTATAATAAATTTAAAAAATTCTTCTCTCCCCCACAACAAATAAATCTTACTTCTCATTTTGAAAATAATACTTGAATGAACCATCAAGACTGAAAACAAAAATACTTATCATCAATAGCTAAGATTATATTTGAGAAGATGAAATAACATTGAGAGGATGTAACTAAATAAATTAAACTAATTGACCAGATAGGCATAGTTAATTCGAAGAAGAATGTAGCTAAAAAGCTTTACTTTTTTTAAATTTTAAAATCAGCATCAAACAAATATGAAAAAACAATGTATTTGCATGAATAGTAGATTTAATAGGTAAAGTAATAAAGTAATAAATAGTAGATTTTAAAACAGAAGCTCTTAGTAGTTGAAAAAAATAATATAAAATGATTAATTTTCTTACTATCTCAATAAATTAATAGGCACCACCGTTTTCCATCGTTGAACTTCCATCAGCACGGCTTCTGTGTAAGGCATTTTGGTGTGGTCAGCCCAGTTAGGAGTTCTTTCGCGTCCTATTACCTCATCAATCTCGGCGTGAATCTTCTTTTGGACGTCTTGGAATTCGGCCATGGACAGGAGCGTCCATTCCGTCGTCGCTCGGACTGTGGTGCTGCCGGCTCCGATGAGAGATGGAGAATTACCTTTCAACATAGCCTCTGTAAATGTATAATAAAAAAAGTTAAATTTATTTCGTGAGCACAAGTGAACAATATTAATTATTTCCTCAGTGTGGACTTATTCAATTGTTTTGTGTAATTAATATTTCATTAAAACACAGTTGTTGAGCATTGTGAATCGAGTAATATATAAAGAATCTCAAATTCTCTGATTTGAACAATTTCTACTCTGATAACTTAAGTTCAAATTTTAAATCTGTCCGTGAGGGATAAACAAAGTGAAACTGGATGTACAGGTTGTCTTAGCACACACAAATAATGATTTTTGATCCAAATCCGGTCCTGAACCAACGATTTTCCGATTACATCTAATACTTTATTGCGTTCCGAGTAAAATTTTTCTTCTATCTTAATGAAACTAATAAAGTTTTTTTGTGAGAAAAGTAAGAACCATAACTATATTAGTATTAGAATACTGGAATATTATAGTTAACTTTTCACAATTAGCATATATATAACTACAAATACAGATATTATAAATAGAAAGAATGTTTTATTTAAGGTGATTGAAATGTAATTGGCACTCATTGTAATATTAGACAAATAAAAAATATCCAAACTTCCGATAACATTAATCGAAAATTGTTCATTATTTTAATTTGTGCTAAATTGATATTATAATCAATCTTTTTAATTCTCTGTTTTCGATATTTATTTCCTCTTTGAATGTCATTCATTACATTAATTTGTTATGGTATATTTTTAATGTGATGCGTTATGTAAATTAAATATAAAACTTCAGTATAAAATTGAATTTTGTTTCCCAATTAATAACTATGCATTTCAAGAAATTACATATGTTCGCGACAAGATATGAATATAACTCTTAAGAAATGCATCTTGCTTCTCGTTTGATATCTGTAAACAATACTTTTTCATATTATTATTATATTTTGATGAACCGTTAGACAAATAATCTTCCTTTTCTTAATCACAAACTCTTCATCGGCATAAATTTCCCACCATGATTAATAATTAATCATTTTAATGCTACACACACCTCAGCATTTCGTTAATGACCAACATAAATAGTAATTTAAGAAGTGTAACGATAAACTTCTTCAGCGCTGATTAATTAATCAAAGAATAAATAAAATTTTAAAAAAATATGAAATAAGTAAAACGCAATATTCGTAAAAAACTTTCCAAATACCTTACTTAAATCCCAAATAGTTACATAAAATCACCAAATAGAGATGCAACGGCTTGTTAGTATCGAAAAATAAAGTATCGGATCGTTATCGGAAAATACTTTTTCCGATAATCTATGAAGACTGTCCCTGAAGAAAGGAGCTCTTTCCCGAACGTTACTAGTAAATTATGGAAGGTTAAGAAGAGAGAGTTTAGTCGGAACATCGAATCTCTCTCTCTCTCTCAACTAAATGTCCAGTTCTTAAACATTTTCTGCTTTTTCTAACAAAGCGCGTTCTCCAAGAAAGATTGCGTTCATAATTCTTGGTTCATTATAGACACATTTAATAAACATACTATAAAATTTACGAATTGAATATTCCTATAAGATAACTGAATTAATTAAAAAATTGTATCGTATCTGCTTATCTTTTATAAATCATCCAAAAATTTGGCCATACTTCTTCCGCTGCTTAAAACAGGCATTGGCAGCTTATAGCACGCGTGCCACATTTTGCACGCTGCTCATTCTGGGTGGCTTTCGACACCACTAACATTTAATAAACATGCTATTTCATTTTCGAATTGAATATTCATATAAGATAACTGAATTACTTAAAAAATTGTAACGTATCCGCTTATCTTTCATAAACCATCCAAAATTTTGCTTATGCTTCTTCCATTGTATAAAACAGGCGACGGCAACATTTGGCACGCGATGTCATTAATTCTCAGTGGCACTGCACACTACTCTCCAAATTTGTCAATTTTCGTGGGGATAGAAACTGATAATTTTGAAATGGAGCTTAATGGACTAACATCTTCAGAATTATGGAATGCAATAATTTCGAAATTACTAAAAAATCTGAAAGACAACTCTAACGATAAATAGACAGCTATATTATAGATTATTGGATGTAATTACTGGCGAGATTTAATTTTTTAAAGAAAGTTGTATGTATACTCTGTACTTTCTGCTTTTTTATGTGAACAAATCTTTTCTCATATGAAAAAAAAATAGTTGTTTAAAAGATGAATATTTATAATCTAGGCAATCTGAGAATCATAAATTATACCCCTGATATTGAGTTGTGAAGTAGAGTGGTGTAGGGAGAAGGTTCATACAAGGTATACGTAGTATGATCCAAAAATTCGGGGATAAGGTGTAGAAAACCGTACCCTTAATAGTTCACAGAAACGAAGCACATCCACCTTCTAAGTCGGTCCCTTTTAGCGACGGTACACTTCTGCAAGCGTTCGTGTAACTTTTGGAAAAACAGCTAAAAGACATTTTTGGAACCTTCCGTAAGGCCTTTTGCGATGCATTTTTTCACCTCATCTGATGACACAAAATGGAGTTTCTGCAAATGTTTTTTTCAATGAGGGGGACAGGGAAAAGTCACACGGGGCTAAGTCTGGTGAATAGGGGAGAATATAGTGCGAATTTTGGCGAGGAACTCTTTTTTCTTTACTCTTTTGAAGGTCGATGTGCTGATGCGTTGTCATGCAAAAGATACCAGTCGTCACTCACTCAGAACTGTGGCTGTTTACTATGAATAGATTCCCTCAAACAACGTCTTCGAGAAGTATACATCTTCTGCTATTTCTGGAAGTGTTTGACGACGATCTTTCCTAACACATTCAGACACCAACGCAGCATTTTCCACGTTCCGCGAAGTCGGCCGTCCAATGCGTTCATCGTCTACGATGGATTTTCGGCCCTCTTTAAAACGCCGGTGCCATTTGTAGACCTTGGATCTCGCTATGGTAGATTCACCATACACCTTATTTAGCAGTTTCTAAGTCTCTGTCAGTGTGTTTTACTTAAGCGTTGGCAGAGTTTAATGTTCAAGAACTCCATAACTCCAAATTTCAAAGTTTCAATGCCAACAAAAACTGTTTTAGGAATTCGCTCCCAAATACATTTGTTAAAACTTTCATTGGGATTTTGTGTTCTTCCATGAAGGCACTTTTTCAATAAGTCCTTCTCTGTGAGATCCCGAAACACTTTTTTCACTTTCAATAAAATTGACTCAGGTAAAGAATGCTTGTGAATATAAAATTTCCCCGTAACACAATGCTACGGTTATAACCGCACCAGCTATCCTCACCAAGAGGACACAAAGCGTGTTGAGGATTATCCTCAGTACTTAGTTTATGAAAATAAATAGCCCATATGGCTTTTTTCATGTCCTCCACAGATGACAAATTTTTACGGATTGCTAGCCCATAATAATGTTGGATTGAGTCCACTTCTTTAAGCGTTAGCCGTCCACGTCCCGAAATATTTTCCCATCTGATAGCTTAATGCCTTTGCTCATTTTTAGAATGTTTCTCAGCCTTGTGCCCATACGCTTTTGCACATGGCCAACACATTCTAATTTTTCAACTTCTGTGTTTTCCATATACTTTTGCTTCTTTTATAGTAAGAAATCCTTTTGAGTCCCCATCACCAAGATACTGCGTATAACATGCTTTTCGTGATGTTTCAGAACGCTGAAATATACTTAATACCCCCGGCATTCCATTCCCCACTGAATCCTTCGTAATTTTTAGCACAATTTTCACATGGTTTTTTTTTTTTACCCTTACATGAAGAACAATATTTTGTGAGAGCTTCAAAGTCGATAACCTTTCCGTTCTCAACAGACGTAGCACATACAACTCCATTCAATGAAGAATAGCCTCTTTTATGCCATGTGCCATCCACAGCCACAGCTATATTTGAATTATTATCATTCGCTATGATTGCTTCGTGAACAGCTGCATTCATGGAGTCTTCACTAATTGTTTTTAAAACATTTAAAAACAAAGAATTATGGCGTTCAAACTTTGCAGGTGGTGGAGGCAAATTCATGAGCCTACAGAATATTCGAGCAGCAGCTCCACCTTTTCCAATAGCTCTCATTCCATATGTCAATCTTAGGTTAACATCATAACATTTATTTGATATTTTTGATGACATTGTGCTCGTCGATTCTCCACAGTTGTGACAAATTATTTCCAAACTCACAGCTAAACCTCTACGACTTTTTAAATCTTCTCTCAGCTCAATTTTCTCTGAAGAACAGCAATATTTACAACATAAGAGATTTTTCATAAGGGAAGATAATAAATCCAGTTCAACGATTATGTTTACATTTTGAGAATCTTGTTCTTTTAGTAAATACGGTATTTTAATTTTTCTCCTAGAAGCACTTTCCACGGAATTCAAAAGCAATTTTTCAGTCGATTTAGACTTTTTATGTTGATTGCTACTATACTTCCTTCTGCCAAATTTTTTTATTCTTGGCATAATTACTCGTTTAAAAAAGTTTAGATACTTTTAAAATCTTATGAATATTAATAATTATAAATAAAAAATAAATATTTCTTACGAAAATTAATGTAAAATTAAGTAGTTGTATGCCACAAGAAACTTCGGAATAGACGAACTCAGTTCAAAACATTGCCATAAACCGAAATTTAAAGTAAGAAATTTTGTCACACAGCTTGGAACAATAGCTCACGCACAAGCGTGGCTAAAAAGTAGCGGGGTTAACATTCAAACGAAAAAAACAATCAAAAGTTAATATAGATAAAACACAGGGGAAACTACATATTTAAAGTTCAAAGGGGCGTGGTCATTTATTTACATTTTTATTTTTCATATTTTAGGGCTATTTTATCAACAAACATATAAGTATTATACATTTTTAGATTCAGAAAAATAAGCACTACTTTTTAGAACTAAAATTGAAAAATCGATTATTTGAAAGTATGTGATGTCCTTGTTCCCTTAATCATTGGTCCGTACTTCTTCAAAAACGATGAAGGCCACAACTTCACAGTCAATGGTGATCGGTATAGAGCCATGATTACTGACTTTTTCATTCCTGATTTGAACAATCATGATCTCCAGGAGCTCTGGGTCCATCCAGCAAGACGGCGCAACATGTCACACAGCTCGTGCCACAATCGATTTATTGAAAGACACGTTGGGTGACCGCCTAATTTGACGTTTTGGACCTGTGAATTGGCCTCCAAGATTTTGTGATTTAACAACGCTAGACTATTTTCTGTGGGGCTATGTAAAGTCATTGGTCTATGCGGATAAGCCACAAACGCTTGACCATTTGGAAGACAACATTCGCCATGTTATTGCCGATATACGACCACAAATGTTGGAAAAAGTCATCGAAAATTGGACGTCCAGATTGGACTACATTCGAGCCAGCCGTGGCAGTCGTATGCCAGAAATCATATTTAAAATGTAATGCCACAAGATTATCTTTCGAATAAAAAAAATTCATGTCAATCGAATAATACATCGTTGTTTTATTGCAATTTAAAGTTCTATACCTCTAAAAAACACCCTTTATATTATATATATATATATATATATATATATATATATATATATATATATATATATATATATATATATATATATATATATATATATATATACATATATATGTATATATGCATATATATTTATGTATATCTATGCATATATATATATATATATATATATATATATGTATACATATATACAGGGAGGGAGTGAACTAATAGTAAGAATTGAAAAAAGCATTTCAAATGTCTTAGAATGCTATTTTATAAAAAAGTACTCCGAACATGTACTTTAAAACTACATCACTATTGTTAATTGATTATTGTTATGTGTTGATGTAGAAACTGTTTATTATTTATGCTTGTTAAATGACACGAAATCCTGTTTTCGTCGTCAACATTATTAACACTTTTTGATTTCCATATGTCAGTGTGTCTTCAGCTCACAAATAACAAAATATGCATTCAAAATAACTCAAAAAAATGAAAACAAACTCCTCACAGAGAGTTAATTTCATTTACATGAGACATTTCATCCCATAAAAATATTTTTATTCATTAAAATGCAAATTAAATTTTAGTTATACAAAAATCTTCTGTTTAACAAATACCTGTCTTAAAAATTAGAAAATGTTTCTTTTGTTTTCTAAAGGTTTAATTTTCCGTAGTAAATACTAGATGATAGATATGATGCTCTCTTTTGACGGGAATGATAAATGTTAGGCACAGTTAATTATTCAACCCCACATTAATGCATAACTTTCTCTGCATTAATGCTTGATGAATAATGGATCATATTCTATTTTCATAAGTAGTATGGCGGAGAGAAGCTGCATGTATATTGCAATTGCTACTTACTTTGTTTAATCCCCTCATGAAGACCTGTTTACATAACTATGACCACACTAAAAAAAAAAAAAAAAGGCCCTAACAGTTAATTTTTACGCTATTAATTATTTACTCATTTACAGTAAACTTTCGAATTCATAACGAAACATTTCTTCACGAAAAATAAATTTCTATCATCTTTCGGATGAAATGTTATTTCACCATTTATTCCTATAAAATTTCTTGGGAAATTTTGTATGTGTTTGAGGCATAGATAAAAAAAGCTGTCTTGAAAAATTTGAAACAAAATTTGCAAAATTTCTAACGTATTTCAAAAATAGAAGAAATAAATGAAATAACATTTTAGGGACAATTATATAATGATGCAAAATAATACATTGCTGTCCGCATAAAATGCAACACCCGGAAGGAAGCATGCAAACCATGTGAAATTTACATCATGCGCTGGAGGCGGAAAAATATGCAAATCTTAGAATTTTAGTGCAGATGCACATCACGGGTGACCATATCGCCACTCGCACCACTATATAAGGGGAGAACAGATTGGCGATTTGAAGTACGGCAATTAATTCTTCGTGCTTTGTTTTTTTTGCATAAGCTGTTTGTCTATATGCATCGAGCGTCTTTTGACCAAGTATCTGAATTCAAAGCAACTGTGTGATGCGGATCTGTCATTGCTGGATGCAGGGGGAAACGACTTACCGTCGGGGTCGATCGCACCCACCCTGTTACCCACCCCTGCCCATGACAGTGATGGATCACGCAACCCCATCACGAACCATAGCATAACAGATTCAGTCTGTTACGCGGCATTCTGTGTCCACTCAGTACCATTCGAAAACGTTTGCATCAGGGTGGAATGTCCGCAAGGCATCCATTGCTTCGTTTACCCTTGACTGGAAACTACAGGTGTTTGCGCCTTCAATGGTGCGATGAACGGCGGACATGGACAACGAAATGGAACGACATTGTGTTTAACTGACGAATCCCGATTCTGCCTTCAACATTACTTTGGTCGGAATCGAGTTTAGAGATGCCACGGTGAGAGGCTGCTGAACTGTTGCGTTATGCATCATGGTTTGGAGTGGTATTGGATTTCACTGCCGCACCCTTCTACACACTGAACCTGGTACACTGAACAGCCAGCGCTACATCTCTGAGGTGTTGAAGCCCTTGGTTATTCCATACAGTTAGCGTTTGCCATCAGCCATATTCCAACATGATAATACGGCACACGTGACACGCAATGTTCAAGAATTCTTCTTTACCCATCAGATTGAGGTGCTTACTTGGCCTGTTCGTTTTCCCGATCTATCACCAATCGAAAATGTGTGGTCCTGTTCCCCAAGGATACATCCAAAGCCTCTTTGATTCCATGCCGAGGCAGCGGTTATAGTCAACAATGTGATATCTCTGCTCCTTCTCGGTGTTGCATTTTATGTTTCCAGCAGTGTAGTAATATATTATAAAGCAAAAAAAAAAATTACAAATAAACAAAGATATTCAATTACGATATTTTATTACCATTATGAAATGCTGAAGTTTCTTTTACAATGTTTTATTGCATGGTTCCAATGTACGCACCATTAGGCTCACGCAGCACATGTGAGTAACGCCATCTCAGCTTCTGCTAGGGCGACCAGATTTTATTGCTGACAATACTCTACTTTTCGCCATAAACCTTTCATGCCTCTTATAAATTGTTGATCTTGAGGGTGAACTTTGTTTATAGGTAACACGAATTTACGTTGTGCATGTGTTGGAGATTTAAATTTGATAAACCTTGCAACAACTTGCGCTTGTTCTTGAGGTGAAGCCATTTTGAAACGGGAATGTTGCAAAACTTTGATGTTTCACCATTTAATTTTCATAACATAAAACAGAAACTTTAATTTTTCTTTTATGAAACATAAAAAAAAATAGGCGAAAATCTTTATTCATTTTTAAAAGTGTTGCCATACTTGAATGAATTGGTCATATATAATAATAATATATAATTAAAAATAATATATATTAATTAATAATCATAAATATTAATTATTATTAATTATAATTAATTATTATTATTAATAATAATAATTAATTATTATTAATAATAATTAATTATTATTAATAATAATTAATTATTAATAATAAATATTAATAATTAATAATAACAAATATTAATAATTATTAATAATAAATATTAATTATGAATACTAATAAATAAATTAATAACAATAAATAAATAATTTATAATAATAATAACATTAATAATAATAATCAATTAATTAATAACAATAAATAAATAATTATTATTAATAATAATTAATAACAATAAATATATAATTTATAATAATAATAATTAATTCATTAATAATAATAAATAAATAATTAATAATAATAATAATAATTAATAACAATAAATATATAATTTATAACAATAATAATTAATTCATTAATAATGATAAATATTTAATTGAGGATCGTTTAATTCTATTAAAGTTAAGTTACTTGTAAATGATGTGTTGGGGTCTTTGAATTCTCGCTGTTTCATCTGCAGAAGAAAACCATCCATGTAGTCTCGGATAGAATTTGCGTCCAGGGTAGCTTCATGTTCATCAATTTCCTTACTAATGTACAGAAATAAATGTTTTTGTTATTAAGAAAAATTACAACTCTGCAACAATAAATAACATACAGTAAATAACAAAAGTGCGACAGTTAAAAACAAAAAGCTTTTGTAGAGTGCTTCAGAAAATAGAAATTATCAATAAAAGAAAAAGATAAGAGGATTGCGCACACAGAATACTTTGCAAACTTTTAATTCTTTTTTAAAAATCAAATTTTTTTACAAAAATTAAAGAACAATTTTTTTTTCCAAAAGCTATGTACAAAAATAAATATAATTATTATACTCTCTCTTTTAAGTAAAGATCCAAAATAATATAAATTTTACTTTTTGCTGTTTAAATATGTTTATATAAAACTCAAGATCCCTAGCTCCCATGAGCTTTAAAATATTTAGGAAATTTTAGTTGTAGTTTGTAAAAAATAATTCTTTAAGTTTGTAAAAAATAATTCTTTAAGTATGCATCCAAATTATACATTAGTAATTTTTTTTAAGGACTCCAGGTGCTCAACTATTTCGGCACCAATATAGCAGTGCTCCCCAACCTGTCAAAGCTTGATAATTTTACCTCATCCCACTTACCGAGGGTGGGACATCGATTGTTTAGATTTTGAATTGTTTTGATTCAATAATTTTAATTTAACTGTATGGAGCAGTGTCATCAACCAATAATGAAAAGGCCGAACAAGAATGCGGCTTGCCTCCGCTAGAAAGCAGGCGCAAACTTGCCACTATCAAGTTCACTAATAAACTACGCTCATATGGTTTGGACCATATCTCTAGAAGAGTTTTTGATAAATGGAAGCATTCTACAAGGCTCAAAAGATCTTCGACTCTCCAACTTGATAGTGAAATCAGAAAAGAACTCAATTTGGATCATTCCTCCCTAGAGTTCCTTCAGGAGCCCCTCATTCCAAAAAAAAAAAAAAAACCCACCAAAGAATACCTGTTTCGAATTGGAATTGTTGCAGCCATGTTCCAAAAAAGAAGACCCTGTAACTCTCAGACAAAAAGGACTGGAAACGATAGCAATACTCTCTCAAGATAACTTTGTAATCGCCTACACCGATGGTTCCTCAGACAGATCCCTCAGCAATGGAGGTGCCGGAATCATCTTACTCCTCCCAGATGGTAATAACTACAAACACAAAATTAACACAGGCATAATCGCCTCAAACTTCACAAGTGAACTCGTGGCAATTAGAGAGGCCCTTATATTATATCAACAAAACCCACATGTTATTGATTCTACAGAAGGATTAGTAATCTTCTTAGATTCTAAATCAGCTATAGAAGCCATAAGAAACGGAGAGACTAACATCTCCTGTGATATTATTACCCTTCTAGAACAGCTGCACAACAAAAGAAAATCCTGTATCCTGCAATGGATACCCGCACATGTCAACATTGAGGGTAATGAATGTGCAGATATATATAGCCTCGCCAAAGAAGCTAGAGACATCGAACATAAGTGCACCACCATCACACTTGATGATGCTAACGCAGTAGCCAAACATAGAATTATGAATCACACTTTAAAAAACCCCTAGTTACGGAATTTGACTGTCCCCAAATTATAACATCCACAATTGCCAGATTGAGAACTGAACACCTTAAGGGCATGAAGATTCACCCAGACAAGACAAGATCATATGTTCAATGCAAACACTGCCCAGATCTTCAACTGACGCCCAATCACATCTTGGAATGCCCAACCGTCGCAACAAAGTTACTAAAAATGGGAATGGTCCCTCTGAGGGACTCTTTGCGGGAGCTCCTGTACAGCCCTGATGCTCCCAGAATAGCAGAGGCAGTGATCAAGACTTTCGACGGAATCTAGTGATATCTACTGCATTTATTCATGGACACGAGAACAACAACAACAATTTAACTGTATTTATACATTCCTTCAGAATAAAAAACAGTTATTCCAAAAATAAATTTGAAGTGATTTAACATGGAATATAAAGTTATTTCCATGGAAAGTCACACAAATCCGAGAGAAATACATCAAGGTAAATAAAATGGAAATAATTTAATGTTCCTTGGAAGATCCGGTATCATTTGATCCATGGACCAGAACCGGTCCGTGGCCCGGGGGTTGGGGATAATCGCCATATTGTATTTATAAATAAAATCATATTAAGGAATATTCAATGGAAAAGTTTTAAAGGTTCTTCAACCAAATAAATAGAATATAATACGGTGTAATAATAAATGTTATCACAATTAACTTCAAAAGTAGAAACTTCATCTCATTTTCAATAAGTAAATTTTTAATAACGTTTCATACAGAAATTTCAAATATTAAGGTATTCGACTACAATCAGAACCGTATTTTGCAAAAGCCTACAAACGAACGTTTTTTTTACTATTATTTAGTGTCATTTGGATTAGAATACACTAATAAAATTGTTTTCAGAATATTATGACAATAAAAAATGATTAAAATGCAGTTTTTTGGCAAAAAATGAACATAGAATTACCTGTTTTCAAAACGTTCTCTTTTTAAGAAAATACTTCTAAAATAATAATATTTTGCCTTCATATAGTTAAGACATCTCCAGAGAGTATAAACTAGGGTTTTTGAAAATTTTTCATTACTTTCAGAGTTACTACCAATTCAAAAAATAATCAGTGTTTTTGCAAAAAAAATTTCACTCTGATGTATTAAAATAAGAATAAATCTACTTCTAATTTATGTATTTCAAAAATCCTAGTTAAGACTCTGTGTAGAGATCTGACATAGGCAAAACATTATTATTATAGAAGCTTTTTTCATAAAAGGAGGATGTTTTGAAAATAAGTAACTCTATGTTTTTTTTTTTTTTTTCTTTGCCAAAATATTGCATTTGAATAATATTTTTTTGAACAATATTTCGAAAACAATCTTACACGTGTACTCTAATATAAGGGACACTAAATATTAAAAAAAATATTTGCTTCTGCAAAATCATGGTTCCGAATGTAGTCCCATACCTTAATAGTAAAATATTTATTTTAAATAACAACTTTTTTAAAAACCACTCATTAAGAAATTTAAAAAAACAACTGAAAATACAACTTTATTTTGAGTTTTAGTAAATAATATTTCATTTGAATTTAAGTAAATAATATTTTATTTGAGATTTATAGTAAATCATATTTCATTTGAAATTTATAGTAAATCATATTTCATTTGAATTCTTTAAAATATTTCAATTTCCCCTAGTCCCCATAATCTTTACCATAAGCCGAAATTTAGTCTTGAAATACAGAATTTTTAATAAATGACGCATTAATAAACCCTTTTCCTCATCTCTCGTTCCATTACCTACCAACAATCTTAGAAAGCGAGATTAGCAATCAGGATCCTTCACACCACCAGAAACGTAATCTCGTGTAGAATAAAGCCGGAATATATTCCTGAGATCTTAATTTAGAGCGAAAGTTTGAATCAATTCAGTGAAATCTTCTCAATTCCAACGAATGCTGATTAAATGTTGGCATAGCATTAAGTTTGAAATCGTTTGATTAAGCTCCTGCTGAACCTCTGTTGACACGAAAGATCGAAACTCGTCGATAAATCAGCCAAAGTTCTCGCCAAATGCGGATTAAACAATCTCTTCGTCTACGGAATAGAAGTTTTCTTCTACTAAAACAGATCTCTGTTGATTGCTTCGCCAAGTTAAATAACGGATCTGCTTCATCATTAACAGTTGTTATCGATAAAACTAGTCGAAGGATGTAATGTGAATTCGTATTTAAAGACTTTGGAAGGTGGATTATTCTGTGGTGTATTATATTTAAGGAATACTTAACTAAACATGTATTGAATTGTATTATAAAAGCATAATTTTAAAGGTTATTTATAAAATTTTCACATATGCTCAAGTTTTATTTCTTAAAATTATTTAATGAATTATAACTGATTAATGAATTATATAACTATTTTTCAAAACTAATTTGTAAAACGTATCAAAATACGTAATACCTATTTAGATGTTTTCAAACGGTAAATGATTTTATTTTTATTTGAAGAAAACAATAGTTAAAACATATATAATGAACAAATTAGCGTCATTACTAAAAGTTATAAAATTTTACTGTATTGCAAGTTTTTTTTCAAATAAAAGTAATTAGATTTATATAGTTTGCGATTTAACTTTCTTGTTTTATATGCTTTCCATCAAACAACATGAATCAGTCCTCAATGAAATTGCATCAGTAATTAAGATGAATTTCTGGATTTATCAAAAGAATCATGAATGAGAGAAAAAAATATTTAATCCTAATTCGTACTATGATGCTATAATCTAAGGCTTTTAGATACTATTGGTGCAAATCCTTTTCTTTTTCGCACTTTTTCACTCATTATAAAGAATGTTTAAGAAAAATGAAATTGCGTAAAAATGTTTTAACTTCGTTATTTATAATTTATGTTTATATCCTACAGGAATTATGATACTTTGATATATTTCCAAAGTAAAATAAAAATTTTGAAAATAATTATTCTGGAAAACTAAAAAAATATCGCTTACACGAAAGTATAATTATTGCACAATTACAATTTCAAAGCTCTTTAAACTTAATATGTCATCGTTTCATTTAAATTAAGAAAATTTAGGATAACGTAGAAGTTGTGCAATACCCTTCCCACATATTCCTAAAGAAAATATGCGTTTTAATTTGAAATAAACTACTAGATGAAGCTGACGAGACCTAAGACTGGACAAAGAAGCTGACGGAATGTAAAAAAAACAACAAAGGTTGAGATGAAACAATGTAGTGTACAACCGGCGTATATATAAGTTGAAGGGTTCCCTCAGGGAAGCTCAATTTCCTGTCTTTTGAAAACTGGGTAGTTACACCGGCGTATAAGCCTAACAGTGCCCAAACCGAACAGCTGTGACTGTTATTTCACATGGTTCCAAAGGATTAATCTAGATGATTTTTAACGAAATCTATTACCGGGCATTTGGAATGGGCGAATGTAGATAGAAATATCCGTGGAAATCAAAACTGCACGTAGATCATATCTGGTCTTGGGAAGCAGTTCCAATAAATAGGAGCGTAAATCAGTGTTTCTCAAACTGTGGGGCGCGCCTCCCTTTAGGGGCGTGATAACTCTACGAGGGGGACGAGAGCATATTGAAAAGTTGAAAACTTAGGTAGTAGGGGCAGGAGAAAAGGAAGAAACAAGCAAATCCTTTGAAATAAGTAAATCCTTTGCAAACACTGTCAAGGTCCTTTTATTGCATTCCAAAGCCTTCGAAATAATTTTATGGATAGCAGTACACAGAAAAGATCATATTTCGGAAAGACGTATATATACGTCCATAAAATTAATGCTTTGGCTGAGTGAGACGTTTTTATACGTCTGTGACACATAAGAGGTTAAAGTCTTGTTGTAGCTTTAGTGTAAAATAATAGTATTATTGAATTCAATACTCTGTTATTGTATTAAGGGTGGCGCGATGAAAATGATGATTGAATATTGGGTCGCGAGTATTGAAAGTTTGAGAAGCACAGGCGTAAATGGATGTTCCAGTACAAGTCGCTTTCTGTCACAACGCCACAAGACAGTCGATATCTACCAATAATTTCTAAAAGAAGCATGCACAGTACAGCATCCGAACTGTAATGACAACTGTCTACAACCAGATGTACTGCTTCTTTGATCATACCGTGTACAGTATGAAAGTAGGATGATGACAGTATATTCTGTATGTCCTCAACCAATCAGATGTGATACAGTCACCACAGTACGATGACAGTGCCTGTTAGCCTGGTACAGAGAACATGTTAACTGGACACTTTTACTATGGGGGGTTGAATATTTCTTTTCTAATAAACCAAAGTTTTCTCTGCAATTGCTCTCATATCGATCTTCAGATGGAGGCATGAGGCGCTAATTACAGTATGAAAATATCATTTACCATCACCGCTACGGTAGTGCTGAACTTTTTATTTGAAATGGCATTATCCTCTACTCACAAACAAATATCCATTCCCAAATTGGAATCATAAAACGCTCTTTTCATTGGAATTTCTTTCGTGAAAAACACACACGTCTGTTCCGTGATACAACGACAGCCGTTTTTCTCTTTATGTATAACTGCTCGTTCTCACAGAGAAAAATCGTGAACGAATGCATTGAAGAGGGTATTAACCGTTTGGAATAGCTGGTAGCTTGTCCTAATTTGAATCCTTGATAGACGAATTGAAGCCCGTAATCTACTTCCTATGTTCATTGCGAAACTTTGGAGAGCACTGATAGATAAATGGGATGACCGTCCCCATGAGCATCTAGATAATTTGGAGCTCAGCATGTCCAGATGTTATCCTGACTGCATTGCAGTATGGGGAAAACACACAACCTATTAGTTATTATGCTGACCATATACTCTTACTTTTTGCATGGGACACATGTGTTCTCTTATGGTTGTACGGATCATGTTTTTTTATTTTTACGAAGCACATTGGTACGTGTACATCTTAGTTCTGTATATCTTTGTTTAACAAACATACTTTTTATTCGCACGACTTTAGCTGTAATTTGCAGCTTTATTCTTACAAAACTCTTACTGTTCCTAATTTATGAGCATGAGTGTGAAAAATCCTGAATATTTTGTTCAAGAGAAAAATTAATTAAAATGTGTTTTACTAAATTAGCAACAATAAGCAAAGAATAAATCTTTTGCAATATTTCAAATAAGTAACTTCCATGTATTAAGAAGATGAATTTGTAATCCTGAATTGTTTGATTACTTGTAGAAATTAATCCGCCGTTTTGAGGCTCAGGTGTATAATAAACAGACTAATATTTTAAACATAAATTTCGCAGGTAATTAAATTTGGATGGAATAATCAATATGACAATGAAATACTTAAGAAGTATGTATTCTAATTACGTTAACTATTATGAACAGTTCTATTTGAAGTAGACGAAAATTAATTTAATGTTATCACAAGTTCCTTTATTAGTTTCGCATCCAGTCTTAAAGAACTTTTTGATCGAGAATTAAATACTTTCTCTCTTCCTACTCAAATAAACTTAATTAAATTATTCAACGAGAATAACTAAGTAAAATAAGCTAGTAGTTGAACTAAACTAAGGCAAACAGAGTAAAAATTTAAACTTTGCAAACTAAATTCTTAACTAATTAGATCGCACAACATATAGTTCGTACTTACTTAAAAAAAAAGATAACGAGAAATTCGAATTTAATTAAAAACTTCATGTTTTAAAGGAACTAATGTAAAAGTGTTTCTTGATTATATCGAGAAAATGATTTTTTTTTAAACTTACGCTATAAATACAAGAAGATGTTTAATGGCATATTCCAACTTATCATAGTCAAACAGCTTCAACTTGAACAATATGGTTTTTATTCCAGGGAACCAAGCATGCAAGCTGGTTGGTCTAAAGAAACGAATAAGTTCTGTGATGACCTCATCTAACTGCATTCTCATAGGATCATGATAGTCGAGTCTTCGGCCAAATATTAAAGCGGATATATTGTTGGATGTACTCGGAGCAAGATATCTGCGGACATTTGCTGATTTGCCCTCGAATTCTTCAAGTTCTGATATCAAGTGGGAAATTTCTTCCTGAAATATTAAAGAAAATAATAATATTAGAAATAAAATTAAATTTCTGATAGACTAGATTTTCTGTAGTAATTTATTTATAAGAGATAAATAGCAAGTACTCTTGTCCAAATATTAGCAATTTTTTAAAAATACATATAGAAACGCTTTAAAAATAAAAAAAGAAAGATGAGTATAGGAAAAAATAGGCCTCTACATCAGTGTTTCTCAAACTGTGGGGCGTGCCCCCTAGAGGGGGAACCCCACAAGGGGGGCGCGAGCATATTGAAAAGTAGAAAACAAAAGATTGTTTAAAATATTATTAATGTGCTAAAAGCAAACAAATAAAAAAAATGAAATACACATTTACACTTATAAATATATCAGTACTACGCAATGAATTTTATAATCATTTTAAAGATACTACGTTAAGAACAGGTTTAATAATTATCAGTGTCTCCATAGGCTTGTTATATATAAAATTAAAAACAAAAATTAACACTTATCTTGATAATTTATACGGTTTATAATTACTCCCTTAAATTCCGGTTAAAAATTACGTGATTCGCTCCACAATGCCATTTTTAACACCTAAACGAGCGTATCTGGTGTATTGGGAAGGGGGAGGTTAAAGGAATAAAGAAAAAAAATAATCTGAAACAAGTAAATCCTTCGCAAAGAGAATCAAGCTCCTTTTATTGCATTCCAAAGCCTTCGGACTAATTTTATGGATAACAGTGCGCAGAAAATATCGTACTTTGGAAAGACGTATATATAAGTCCGGGACAATTAAGACACTGGCTGAGTGAGACCTTTATATACGCCGGTGGCACTAAAGAGGCAAAAGTCAAACAGTATGCTTAGTTTCAAAATATAGTATTATTGAATTCAATGCGTCGTTATTGTATGGGGGGGCGCGATGAAAATAATGATTGAATATTGGGTCGCGAATATTGAAAGTTTGAGAAGAACTGCTCTACATAGATCAAAATAGAATTTATTTCAAAGAAATTAGACTTCTTTTGAACTTAAAGGGTTGCAATTCTACAAGTAACTATTTTTTTGTAAAGCTTTGAATAATACCTCGAACAAATGACATTAAAACATAGATCATTGTGCACGTACATTTCAGGTTTCCTCGTTAATAAGGGGGTGCGTGTTATACGGCGAATACACCAAAAATGAAAAATTGCAACTTGAAAGTATGAGTATTAGCGCTTTGTGCGCGTTATACGCCGGATTTTACGGTACGTTAGATCAGCAAGATATTCGGTCACGTGTTTTGGAACAAAAACAGATTTATTAAAATTTATTTTGCAATATAATTTTCTTCGTTACTTATACCGTCCACCCAGAGTGGTGTCGATTTTGTAAATTTTACTTTTGAAAAATGTAAAATTCACAGAATAAAAGCTCAAAACAGTGCTTCGTTGACATCAGCTTCGTTTTGAAATTTTTTTTCCCATTCAAAAAATTTTGGCGGAAGAGAAAAAGATGGTAATTCGGGGATACTCGTCATGTTTTTTTCCGTCGGGCCACATGCATATGACTGGTGTTTCATGCGGGCTGCAATTTGAGGATAATGAGGAGGGGGACACTATAAGTCCAAAGCAGCATTGGATCAAAATATTAAAAACTCGTATTTTTTGGCTTTTATTTTAACACTATATTAAACTTTCTATCAAGCACACATACAGAAAAATTTTCTTTTGTGCAGTGTTTACTAATTTATGGGGTAGTTTTGATTTTATTTCATCCATTACCGACCCCTTTGTTTACATCATACTGTAAAAAAAAACTACATTGACAGCAAAATTGATAGATTTGATTGCTTGATTTGCAGAATTTCTCGCTATATTTCTTGTACACTGTTCTTAAATAATTGAATTTCCTTGTGTAATAGCCCACGACCAAGCCACTCAGAAAGGGCTGGCGAGCCACATGCGGTCCGCAAGTTGAGTATCACTGGGATAATAAGATAGCGCTAGGTCTAGGGAGTATGGGGGAGGAAAGAGTATTTCTATGTCTAAAATTTACGATTTTAAAGCACAGAATCTTTTTAGTGGTACTGTGTGATTTACCTCCAATTAAAAAGCACCTGTTTCTTTTTCTCGAACTATATTTATTAACAATGCATTGCAAAATCGAGCTATCCACTGAGTTTGATAAGCTCATGGTATGTTAATTCCTTAACGTCTTATCGCATTCAAAATATTTTCTTTTTGAGACTTAAACTCGAAGTTGGTATGATCACGCAACAAAAAATAATCGAGAGAAGATACTCGATAAGAAACTATCGAGATTATGCTGACTAGTAAATATAAATAAATGCGCTGAAAATGCACAATTTACTTTTATATAAAAATAATCGGAGCTTTCTGGTAGATTTATTATATATATTTATAAATCTAGAAATATCTTTTCATGCTGAGTTGGGCACAGTAGGCCTTGGCTCTTATGGGCTGTTGCGCGACTGAGTTAAGTAAAGTATATATCTTTTCCGAATAATTATTTAGAATAACTTTCAAAATAATAATATCTTTTCAGAATAAATTTGGAAAACACAATATATAATAGTAAGATTTAGTCTCTCAGGGAAAAACAAACCATGGAAAATTTCAGATAAATTCAAATAAATGAAAAAAATTCTACACATCCTGTTAGGTTATGTTTACATTTATTACATATAATTTGGTTTAACACCATATTTTGGATACGAATAAGGGTCTATACTTATCACGGCTCTTGTTAGGTGGTTTACCGTTAATGGTGTAAGCTGTGAAAGTATGAATAGTTAAAGGTAAAAATATGTGCTGAAGGAATATAATGAAGATTATTTAAAGGAAAAGAAGTAGCTAATCTCATAAAATTCGGCTATTCTACAAAGAATTCCTTATTTGCAAATTTTAAGGAAAACTTTTCTGATATATGCTATAACAAATATCAAGAAAAAATGAATATTCACACATATTTTTTTCCCCAAAAATTGTCAAAACGAAAGACAGAAGATCAAACATATATTAAATATTTTACAATCTGATAACCAATTACAGTCGAACCTCTATATTGCAAATTTTCCTATTTATCGAACTTTTTTCTGGAACCAAGAACATTTCACGATTTTCTTCGTAAAATAACCTCCCAATAGCGAAGTGCATTTTCTATATAACGAACTGTTTCCCTTGTGATTCAATTTTTTTCCCTATTTTTGAAATATTTCTGGACATTTCAAGTATTTCTCTCTTTTAACACGTTTTATGGTGATCATAAATCTTGAACTAGTTTTATTAGGTGCCTAACTCGCCGACAGCAATATAATTCTTTACTTTTCAACCTTTAATACCCATTGTCCAGTTCACAAGAAACATCTTCGATTGCCTCAAAGCATATTTTCAAACACAGAAAAACTCGAACAGATTTCATGAGTAATTAAATTTAAGGACGCCTATGGTAATGTATGTTTAGAATTTCTAATTAAAAATAATGTATGTTTAAAATTGCTTGTGTACTTTAAACTAGAAAATATCCATGAAATTCGTTAATTTTAATATGAATTTTTTTTCTTAACTTTTTAAAAAATGTATTTCTTTGACACTCTTTTTTTTTTCTTGCTTTCCTTCAGTTTTTCTTTCTTTTTTTGATGGGTAAGATACATATAAAATAAATATATATTAATTTACAAAAAGGTATGAATAATTACTTGTTTTCAATATATTGTGTTTATTAATTTAAAATTTGTTTTATATGTTTTATAAAATAAATTGAAAGGTGAACCTCTATATAACGAATTTTCCACTTTTTTCGGGATTTGGGACTTCTTTAAATAGAGGTCAGACTGTTGTTGACATAGAAACATCGAAAACGATTTATTAAGTATTTTTGGTTCATAAAATGGTGCTTAAGGTTAAAAAAATGTAATTTCGGGTGAAAACGTCCACTTGGTTGAAAAATAAGTTAAAGAGTTTACCCTTCTGCCTACTATGTTAAATATTTGAACATATTACTAATGCCATAAAGCTTTTAACCATGCTTTTGAAGTCTCTGCAGAAAATAATAATTATTTAATTACCGTAAAACGCAACGTATTCCTGAACTTGATTCCAGAATTTTAGATAACGAATGAGAAGCAGTCTCAAAAGAGAGGTTTTATATAACTTTAAAGCTCGTAATACAAATTCTATATTTCCTCTGAATAAAATTCTCAAAAATACATTTCGTTTATTTGGTGCTCGTTACTACAATTTAACCATTTGTTTCTTTTAATATGCATAAATAACTTCCATTCTTCTGGCGTTTTATAATTTTTTAGATAAAATTAGCTATGAAATTCAGAGGCATTGAAGAAAACTTAAAGATAAGAGTTTACATATTCTGCATATACTACTAATGGACACGAGGTACTTGATACTAAAAACTCACATACTCTTTTGCTGAGTATTGTATATAATTTGTGTAGATTTATTATTCGAGAATGTGAGTCAGTTTAGTGGAATTAGTGGCAAATATGAGACAAATATTACTTCAGAATATCTTCTAAACCCCAGCATTTTATTTACAGCACATTAACTAAATGAAATTCTATTCTATTGCCAGAAAAACATTTTTCATTAGACAAAAAATAAATTAAAAATAAATCGTTTGCTAAAAAATAATATTTGGCAAATAAGAATTATAGTATTAAAATATTAATACACATACACATAAATTGTTATTTAATAAATAAATAAATAAATAAATAATAAATAACCTATTAATTAGCAAATAATTAATTAATAAATAACCTATTAATTAGCAAATAAATAATTAATAAACAGCCTATTAATTACCAACTAATAAACAAATAATAATTTAACTCATTTTAATTATATTTTTAAATATACAAAAAATATTTCTATTTTAAATTAAATCAAGTAGGAAGAAGAAAAGTAAGATTTAAATTTCCTTTACAGTTGTATAAACTTTTTTAACTGTAACAAATAAACATATTTAATTCTTAACTAAAAGAATAAATACGATCCAATTCATATTTCAGATATTTTTTCAGAGTTTCATACAGCTAAATGTAAAAACCAATTTTTGTGTGTATAATTACTTAAACCTTTAAAAAAAATATCAAATATTCACTGAAATATGCTAATTTATCATATATATATATACGTGCATGTGTGTGTAATTTATTTTAAATGGTCTAAAAGTGTAATTCAATATAGTTTCGTTAGTAGGTTCCAATTTCACTAGAATTCTTGGTTTGATATTTATAGTCCAAATATGTCATTTTTTTTAAAAGAAAAATAATTTCCTGTTTTTTACAGAATCCTTCATAAATGGTTTTTCACAATCATTTAAAAACTAATTTATATAGTTAGACTGGAATAATTTGTCATTTTAATAATCGTTTCCACATTTAAAATTTGAATTTTGTATATATACAAATAAATCATAGCAACTCAACATCTGACATCATTAAATATCCATTTCTGGTATAAATAGATTTTATAGCAATTGAAGTATCATTTCTCAGAGTCATGTGATATTCGTAAAGACATATATTTTTTGTTTTTTTTATAAAGCAGGTATATTTAATATTTTAATATTGCTTAAAAAGTATAAATTTAGAATATTTTGAAAATATTTAAACATATTTTCGCAACTGCGAATATTTTCCTTTAAATTTTGAACTCAATAAATTTCATATCTAATGAAAATTCTTCAGGTATGGATTTGATATTTTGGTAACGTCACTCTCTGAGGGTACACTAAGACTAATGGTGACAAATCTTGTAATTTCGAATCATGATCCATTGGAGGAGAATAACAGGTGAGAAGGCAACAACTCTCAAAATTTCCGTACCACACCAACTTGGAAACTTGCGTGCCTCGGAAGATTTAGCATGATAAAAGAAGGAACAGAGTTAAAAACTGTTTTATATGAGGGGCTAAAGGGTTTTGTTCAATTTATCCTTTTGAAGTTTTAAGGTGCATATTGTAAACCAGGCTTGAAATATTATTTTCGGGTAGTTAGGCTTCAAATGTTTGTAAAACTCGTGCAAAATATTTAACATTTCGAAAATGAAATAAGTATTCTATTATTTTGATTTATATTACATTTAATAAAAGCATAAATATTCTACAAAAGGAAAGCAAAAAATATGATTGTATTTATATGTCATTCGGTTGAATACAAATTTATGATGACAAACAAAGAACAATGCTACTAGTTCGTCAATAACAGATGTAACGAATAAAATAATCAAATAATTAGAAAAGAAAAGAGTCTTACAGTAGTCGCATATGATGTGTAAGATCTGACATGTTATCGTGGTAAATACGCAATATTAACTTTTTTCCAGAAAAAAAATATGAATCGGGTATGATTTGAAATAATTTTTTATCGAATAATTATATCTTTAATGAAAATTGTATTTAATTAACAACAGGAGTAATAAAAAAATGCAATATTTTATCAAAAATCATTATTCTTGTTCAATTTGGGGAAGAGCGGAGAAAATAGACTTATGATAATTAAAATATGACACATATACTTGTGATTTCAAAGTATTTAAAAACCGTTGAAAAACAGCGTCAATAACAGTACCACTGTTAGTACTCAAAACATTTTGATTTGTGTTCATTTCGTGCTTGAGTTCATCATTCATAAAAGCTATGAGCCGCTCAGCTTTTGGCAAATTGAAGTTAAAGTTAAAATAACCACTCAAAATCAGGGGAAGCGAGTGATAACTTTTTTAAAAGAGCAGAACCACATTCGTTATATGGTAAAAGTACAAAATGCAGGAAATCGTTAATATTTTTTTAACCGTTTGATTCGAAGAAATGTATACGACCACCGAAATCACTGTTTGTCTATTTTCAAATAAGCATTCTGCCTCACTTATGTCCCCCAATATCGTGACTAACGAAGCGTTTCTCAAACTGTGAGGCGCCCCCCCCTTGGGGGCGTGATAAATCTACGAGGGAGGCACGAGCATATTGAAAAGTCGAAAACAAAAGATTGTTTAAAAAATTATTACTTTTTTCTGAAAATAAACAAACAATACTTTCTGATACAATAAAATATAAAATACACATTTACACTCAGTACTATACAATGCACTTTATTATTAATTCAACAATATTAAGTTAAGAACAGGTTTGATAATTATCAGTGATCCCGTGGGCTTGTATTAACACTTATCTTGATAATTTGTAGGGATTGTAATTAATTCCTTACCTGCCAATTAAAAGTTACGTGATTTGCTCCCCAATTCCACCGTTTTCCACGTAGACGCGCATATTTAGATGTTTTTTTAAAGGAGGGGGGAGGAATAAATAAGTAAAAAAATCCTTTGAAATAAGTAAATCCTTCGCAAACACTGTCAAGGTCCTTTTTTACATTCCAAAGCCATAGGAATAATTTTATGGATAGCAGTGCACAGAAAAGATTGTACTTCGGAAAGACGTATTTATAAGTCCAGAAAATTAATGCCTCGGTTGAGCGAGACGTTTAAATACGTTGGTAGCACATAAAGAAGCTTTAACATCTTATGGTATTGTAGCTTTAGTGTCAAAGTATAGTATTATTGAACTCAATAGATTGTTATTGTATGGAGGGGGTGCGATGAAAATGATGACTGAATATTGCGTCACGAATATTGAAAGTTTGAGAAGCACTGGACTAACGGATTTAAAGTCATGAGTGCTTGACAGCTAATAGAGTTGGATCCCCATGCGAAGGTAGCGAAAGGGCACAGCCACGCCCAATCATTGGTCAAATCAATCAGCACGTGCTTACGGCACATCCTGTTACACACATCCGTTTCACAAAATCACTCCCACAAAAACCAGCAACCGAGAGAAAAGATGTTACACATCAAAAACAAAGATTTATATTTATTAATGTACTTATTCTGAAGTCGTTTTAAGCAATTTTTGAAGCAAATTTTTAATATTGAATATTTATGATTTTCAATAATGCATTTAATAACGAGAAGGATATTAGTAAAAATTTTAGATTTACCTTTACTTTTAGGAAATTAATAACTAATCCTTGGAAGTGAACGAAATTTTGAACTTTTTTCACATTTTTGAAAAAGTGTAAGTATTTTAAACCTTCACTCAAAGTGCCTGTCGTAGCAATAAAAAAGCGAACTAAAATATTAAATTTAATAAAATATCTCGTTTTAAACTCCACTATATAATAGAATTTTATGAAGGCAATTTAAAATTATTTTATCTCTTTTTCTCACTTAGAGATGAAAATGTCTGAACTTAGAGATGAATGTCCTCAAAAGAAAATTCTTGGAAATTCATCCTGCGTCCAATTTAATAATCTCATTATTTAAGATGAATTTTAGGAATTTCAAGAGCTGGTAAGAGAAAATATAGGAAGAAGAAACATTTTATTTCTCTTTAAAATGTTGCATTGTGATAAGAATTTTTTTCATTAAATATTTTCCAGCATATTATTTAATTATCTATATGTACCACACATTAAAATAGCTATTTATGTTTGTGGGAACAAGTACAAGTTGTGCAGTTATATTTAAAAATTTAATTTTGAAATTAATGTTTCTGTACAACAAATTTTGAAAATTTAATTATATATTTCACAAAACATTAATAAAATTTGGTTTAAATATTAAATTTACAGCAAACAAGAAAAGTAAACAAAAGGAATTGAAAAGTAATACGAATATTAGTCTAAATCTGCTGTTCTTTAAAAGAACTTTTAAAAAAAGACATAAACTTTAAGATATTACGTAAATTTCAGTAAAAAAATAGCGAATTTAAATAGAAAGCATATTTGCCATCATTCACTTTAAATTAACTTATTTAGTATTAGACAAAGATTAGCTGCCAATGCTTATAACTTATTTATATCATAAAATAAACTATATTCTACTACTTAGACTTACTTCTCAATGTAGATATTAAAATTGTAATAAATATAAAAATAAGAAATGGATGAGAGAGAGAGAGAGAATAATAAAATAGATTTATAATAGCTGTTCCAACAATTTATAATAGCTGTTCCAGCAATTATTCTATCTTATAATTCCTGTTTGTAAGATGCATTCAGGTTGTCTTTTCAAGTTTTTTCAACATATGCAAGTAAAGTTAGGGATAATTATGTATAAAAATGTAAATTTTCGAGTTATTTTTATAGTCAAGAACTATACAATACAAAAATTTACAGCATACTTATATAATAATGCAGTGGATATATAGCATACAATGATGCAGGGAAAAAATCGATATTCCTACGATCTGGCATTAAAATAAATATTACAGCTTGATGTTTTTCCACATTCAAAACAACATTAACAAATTATCAATAATTAATTGATAAGAAAGGAAATATATCCAATTTAATATATTCAAAGCATTTCGAAATTCATATTTGAATTAAAATCAAAATATTCTCAAAGGAAAATAGAGGAAAATCTAATCTCAATTTCTTTCAAATATAAAATTACCTAAGTATTATTTTAACTAATCTAATTGAATAGCTATACTGTTTAGGTATAAAAGGGTTTAATAAGTTTGTATTCGATATTTTATGTCTATTTAATTACACTTTATCTGTGCACAAAAATATATTTTAACATGCGTATGTCAATATATTCAATGTAAATTTTGTCAAAAATATTCCGATTTCTTCAGTTTTTTTTAACAGTATAGATCAGTTCAATAGAACCTTAAAAATCAAACCATCAATCATTCCTCATCCAAAAATAAAAGAAAATGAATTTGGTACATAAATATTTACTTTAATATGGACTTCCATTCTTGTTTTTCCAAAACCCAAATCTCGCATGACATGCAAAGCAAAATTTTTCTGTTCTCTCCACACAATTCCATTACTTACGCTGAAGCCTGAAATAAATGTTATATCGTTAAAATGGCAATATGAATAAAACGCTGCATATCAAATTTTAGTTATTTTTCAAATAAATGCATTTGATCTAAAACACAAGAAAATGTACTAAAGCGTAATAATAAAAGCAACAGTGTAGTGTTTAGTATTTTTTTAGTTATTTTAGGGAAATAAAAAACGCTCCCCTATTTCCTTCTGAACAGCTTCTATCTTTCTGAATTTCTCAACTTCTATTTTGACATTTAGGCCTAGATTATACAAGCGTTCATGCGTTGAAAGTCTCTAAACTCGAAGTACCATACATTTCCGTATGCAAACCCAGAATTCTTGGAATTTTTTTAATGTTAAAGTAAGGAGATCGACTTTTATATACGTATCTGTAAATCTCAAAAACCTTTTTTTTTTCAGAAGGTTTCAGAAAACCTTTTTTTAACGTTTTTCACTAGAAATGCGCAAGCGATTTTAATCTTTTAACTTTTTGAATGTTTTCAATAGAATTTTTATTCTAAAAAAAACAACCGAAAACAGAATTATTTAAGGTATCCGACTACGTTCGGAGCCGTGATTTTGCAAAAGTGAATAAATGGATAATATTTATGATATTTAGTGTCACTTAGATTAGAAAACGTATACAAAATTATTTTAAGAATATTATTACGATAAAAAATTACTTAAGTACAATATTTTGACAAAAAATGAACATAGAATGACCAATTTTCAAAACAGTCTCCTTTTATGAAAAATTCTTCTATTATAATAATATTTTGCCTGTATATAGCTCAGATCTCTGTACAGAGCCTGAACTAGAATTTTTGAAATATATAACTTAATAGTGGGTTTATCCATATTTTACTACAGCAGAGGGGAGAAATTTTAAGAAAAAAACGCCGATAATTATTTCACTTGGTAGTAACTCTGAAAAAATAATGTGAATTTTCAAAACTCCTACCTCAGACTCTCTGGAGAGAAGTCTTTACTTTATGTAAGCAAAATATTATTATTACAGGAGCCTTTTTATAAAAGAAAAAAAGTTATTCTAAGTGAATTTTTTGCCAAAATATTTTATTTAAATAGTTTTTTGGTCACAATGTCCTTAAAATAATTTCATACATGTGTTCTAATTTAAGTGACCCTAAGTATCACGAAAATTATCCATTTATGCGCTTTTTTAAAATGAAGGTTCCGAACGTATTAGGATACCTTAAATTTTTGAATAGTTTGTAAAATTCACATTCACTTATTGGAATATCTGAATCATCACACACACATGCCGATAGTTTTTCATCAGGACTTGAAACATAGGTCGACACGAGCCACTTAAGCATTTCTCTTTCTGCTCATTTCTCAAACAAACAAACAAAAAAAAATGGCCCAAAAAGTTTGACTAGGTCAGAACATGTACAAGGTAATAAAAGAATAAGGGGGAAGGTGTGTGTGAGATAGAGATATCAGAAGTAAAACTATCGTCATTGACGTCTGGCGTTTTACTTTCCAGCAGTTTGATTAACAAAATATTTCCCCCGTTTCACCTGTTTGGTAACATTTTCGTCTTCATGGCGACATGTTTGAAAATTATTATTATTCTTTTTTGGTAAAAACTTAGGAAATTTTTTGAAAAAATCCCCCTGTATTCTTGGTTTATTCACAAGTCGGCTCATCTTTGGAAATTATGATGGCACATTGTAAAAATGTTTCTATAATTTTGAAAAATTTTTAGTTCATAAATTCATAGGATTTAACTTATTCATCTTCGAAAAAAAACTTTAAAGCAAATTATTGTTTTTATAGACTCCAAGCAAATTAAACACACCCTCACATAATAATGTGAAGCAGGGGTAGCCAACCTGCGGCACGCATGCCACAGTATGGTATGGTGGAGTTGTAATAGTGGCACACAAAGACTTAATGAAAAATTTAAACAAATTTGAAAAGATAATAAATGACCATTTTTTTATTTTTTTAAAGTAACGTTCTCTCAGACAAAAAAAACCCCTCAAACATTGGATCAAAATATGCTTGTGAATAAATATTTTCTGCTCTGAACATAATCAATACTAAATATCATTCAAAACTAGCTCTGATGGGCACAAATAATAACCTAATTTTGTTAGCATGTGTGAGAGCTAGTTTTAATATAGATGACTTGGTAACATATAAAGTAGTTATTCAAAAGTTACATTAAGTAAATACTGAGCATTTAATAATTATTTTGAATTAAATTATTCCAGTTACTCATTTTGATTTTATACCTAACCTAATTGATTTAACTTGCAAAAAATTTATTAACAATAAAACTTAAGATTGTACGTTGGTCTTATTTATTGTATTATTTTTAAATTTCGACTATATAGACTTGCAATAAAGGGGGGGGGTGCTATTTACATAAAAATTCTATATTAAGCTTATAGGTACAAAATCTTCTTTTTCCCATGTTTGATTATGTGGAAAGTTGGAAGTGGCACGCATAATTATTTTTTATCAAATGGTGGCACTCTTCCCAAAAAGGTTGGTCATCCTTGATGTAAAGGATTATTCATAAGGTGACCAACCGTTCTCCTTTAGGGAGGACAGTCCTCCTTTTATAGGTTCTGTCCTTCCTCGAAAAGTGTCCTCCTTTTCAATATTTTAAAACTGATCTGTTAATCTCTGTATTCAGAGATGAACCAAACATGTTTCCAAAATATCGAAGAGTGGCCTGAAACAAATGTCACAGGAAATAACAGTTTTCAATGGTATTTTTTGACTTGGTCAAGTAAAATGGGCAGATATAGAAAATTACGTTGAGTTTTTATCGAAAGAAATGCATAATATTAAAATCGATGTCAACTGTCTGTTTGAAGTAGAAAGAATGTTGAATGTATATTTGATTTCTAATAAATTAGAACAATTGGAAAATCAACATGCTAAGAAATAGGTAAAATATGGGCGAAATTACTTAAACCATTACAAAAATGAACACATTCCATATGAAAATGTAATTATTCTTGTTGAATTTACGTTGTATTGCCCTGGAACTAATGTAGCAGTTGAAAGAGTTTTGTTCAGTTGGTAATGATTTATGTGAAGCGACTATTGAGAAATCAAAATTGAATGTTAATGTTTTAGGTATAGTGCTTACCGTAAAATTCAGTATGAATGATATTTTTTGCCCGAACTTTCCGATTTGTTAGAACATGATATGTTGACAAAAAAATTCATCCAATGAAAAAATACTCTTTTAAGATAATAATTAAAAAGAATGAAAGCGTAATTAGCGTATTTTTGTTTTAAATTAATAAAACGTTTCATATATTTATGTTGTAATTTTTTCTTAAATTTCTCGTCCTCCTTTTCACTGTAAAAAAAACGTCACCTTATTATTCAATAATTAAGATAAAAAAGAAGCAAATTAAGTTCTTTAAGCATCTAATTTCAAAATTTTTGTAGCACTACATTAAGAAAATTCAAAAGACTGAACATTTAATATGAAAACACTATTTCGGATAAGAATAAATAAATATCAGTCTTCAAGTAACTACATACTAGAATAAAAAAAATCATAAAACTATCCTGCATCACTTGAATGATAAGAATCTATTTATCATAAGAGGACAAAACTGTGTGAGCTAACTTTAGTGATATAACAAATGACTAAGCGCGTCAAAAACATGTGATGCGTCCATGATTCCCCCCATGTGACCCCCATGATGTGCTTACATAGGTCAGCATTGCAAACCAGATAAGTAATAGGGTTTCAATTTCTCACGAAAGAATTTGTCAACTTAGAGATAGAGAGAGAGAGAGAAAAAAAAGAGAACCCATTTATTTTTCGCGATTGGCTCTCTCGGGTAGCTAGCATCGTTCTTCAAATCGGGAAAGAAAGAAAAACGACAAAAGGACAATCAATTCCTTTCTTTATCGAAATAGTGAAAAAAAAGGTTTCAGTTGCATTCTTGTTTTACGAATTTCGAAAAGGAGAATATTGTTGATGGTAAAAATTTAGGCGAGAAAAGTAAAAATATTCCAGAATAATATATACAATAAAAGTAAAAGAGTTGTGGCAGAAAAACAGTTAAAAATAAGTATAAGTACGTAAATGATTATACAACTAAGCATTTTTAATTGGAAGAATTTTCGTTCAATTATTGAAAGATGGACAAATAGATATTTCTTTAAGGAAAATGCAATTATTTTTCACACGTTATTTTTTGTATTATCACCATCGAAATTGATATTTAATTTTAAAAAAGTGTTTTCAACCAATATAAATGAAAATGTCATGGCAATTGTTTTTCAACTAAATTGTTTTAATTACAGTAGCATGAAGTGACCCTATAAAATATCTACTCATCTATTAATTAAATTACATGAAGTGAAATGTATAGTGAAATGTAGTAGCAATGTAATTTTGAATGCGCTGTTTCGAAGTAAAATCACCAAAACTTTCATTTATAGAGATAACTTCAAAATGAAAAAAAGAAGAAATTCCGTTTTAAATATAAAGAAAAATACAATTATTTATTGTTTATAACAATCGTATAAGAGAATTATTAATTAATTAAGAACGAATCAAATGTTTTTCACCATACCTCATTAATTTGTTAGAGTAAACTTCAATAAATATATCAAGAGGATTTTAAAATTCCCAATCCTAACTTTCACTCAGCTGAATAACAAGTGACTTGGCTATATTATAGTAAAGTGTTAATTAATTACTTATTACAACGTAAAATATAAAAAGTAAATTGAGCTAGTCACGTGTTCTTCCTGAAAAATTATATTACAGTTGCATGAAAAAATTATTTTCAGAACCATTACCATCAGATTAAAATGAGCTTGTTTATCGTCTTAAGCCTTTATCTACCGCATTATGATTTACTGTAGTTTTTTTCATGCAATACATTTTTTCTGAATCACTACGTTGAAAATTAAGGGATATGAATAAATAAAATATTCAACTTTGGGAAATTTAATCCGTTAGAGCTAATTAATTAAAGGTATTCAAATGTAAAACTAACTAAATACACTGTTAATTAAAATAAATAGTCAAATCGTTTCCTTATATAAAAAAATAAGACACAGTTTGGCATTAACTAATTTTTTGGAACAAAAATTACAATCTTCCCAATCCGATCAAAATGTCAACTGAAAACGCAATTTCTGCTATAAAACTATTCGCCTTCCCCACTAAAATACTCATCATAGAATCCGCGCTGCTATATATCTTGAAAGAGTGGATTGCAAAGAATTTTTCTGCTAAGTATTGTCAGAGTATTCGTAAAAATGGCTACTCTATGTAATTTTTAAGTGAGTGATAAGCACCGTCGGTAGATAAAGAGTTAATGTATTTTCTGTTTTGTGAAACGAAAACCAAAATGGTAAACTTATGGAAATTTAATTTCATTAAACAAGATGAAGAAATATTTCATAAATATATTATGTTATATTACTATGGTAGAAGCGTTCTCCGAATGTAAAGTGCTTTAAAATTTACATCAGTAAACCCTCAAAGTGAGTTGGATGTCCAACAAATTAATGTTATATGAATTCATTTGGAGTAAGATATAAGTGAACTTCGAAGTAAATCAGAACAAGTAATCAGACAGGCAGCATCCTTTAATGATCAAAGCATATCAAAGCAGATAATTGAACACAGAACTACATTCCCCCAGTAATTAGAAACGGAAGATGCTATCTCATTTCGAAATGCAATAATTAAACCATCTCTGAATCTTCCAGGTTGTTTGAAGATAGCTCCCCATATTAATGAACGTTATATCTCAGTCAAGTCAAATCGCTGTAAGCAACTTCAGTACCTTTGTGATTTGCAATAAATTATGTCTGCTCTCTTCTGAAAAGTTTGAGACCTGAAATGTAATTTTATTTCTTCAAGTCTGGTTTGTACAATTAGAGCTGTTTTTGAATTATTATGACGAGTATTTCAAGAGTGGCGGTATTTCTGGCAAAATTCTCATCTCATCTAAAATATTTCACAACCTTTATCGTTCTTTGTATACATATATTATGGAGTTTTTTAAATGCTGCAAAAAGTAAATATATGCAAACTTCATTATAACTGCCTTATATTCCGATATATAAAGCGTCAATTTAACATAAAAAATATCGAAATTTATGAATGAGCGTTACACACCGAATATAAAAATGATTCCTATAAAAAAAGATGAGTATATGAAAATGTAGATTTCTGTATATATATATATATATATATATATTCAAAAGAAATGGTATACATTATGAAGTTGCACCACAGTAAAACGCACACCCCTTTTTTTACGAAGAAACCTGAGATGTACATGTGCAACGTTTTTATGTTTTGAAGTCATATTTTCGAGGTATTATTCAAAGCTTTAAAGAAAAAAAAATAGCATATTTCTAGAACCAAACCCTTTAAGGTATCCAACTACGTTCGGAACCATTATTTTGCAAAAGTGTACAAACGATTTTTCTTTTTAAATTAAGTGTAACTTAGATTAGAATACACGCTTAAAATTGTTTTAAAAATACTATTATAATAAAAAAAATATTTAAATGCAATTTTTTGGCAAAAAATGTAGGTAGAATTGCCTATTTTAAAAGCGCGTAACTTTTATGAAAATTAATTCTATGACAATAATGTTTTGCCTATATGTCGCTCAGATCTCTCCGTACAGAGCCTGAACCAGAATGTTTGAAATATTTTACTTAGAATAGGATTTATTCATATTTTAGTAAATCAGAAAGAGGAAATATTTTAACAAAAAACACCGATTATTATTCCAATTGGTAGAAACTCTGAAAATAATGTGAATTTTTCAAAAATCGTGCTTCAAGCTCTCTGGATAGGTGTATGCTCTATATACGCACACAAAATATTGATAAAATTGAAGATTTTTTCATAAAAGGATAATGTTTGGAGAATAGGTAACTCTATGTTTATTTTTTGTTAAAAAATTTCATTTCAATAATTTTTAATTGTAATATTATTCTTAAAACAGTTTTATTCGTGTATTCTAATCTAAGTGACACTAAATATTTAAAAAAATTCTTTTCTTCGCTTTTATAAAATAACTGTTAAGAACGTAGTCGGATACTTAAAGTTTATAAGGAATGCCATTTCTTTTAAATAAACAATATTTCGATTTATGCAGAAGCCTAATTCTTTTCTATGCTGGCATTTTTTATTTTTGAAGCTCTCATCTTTATATACCTGCACACCCATAAATCCTGATCTTATTTTTTGTATTAAATATGTACGTTATACGCCAAATTTTACAGCAATCATCTTCCATTACATCTAGGTTTTTAAGTGTATTACATTTTTAAATGACTTTTTAATTATGTCAGGTTTATTTTCCTTCCATGATTTTCCATTTATTTTCATTTCAGTCACCCATTTGATTTAAATTTTTTAAAAAATACTGCAGTGCACAAGCCCATTTCAGATTTCTTCGTAAAAAACAGGCATGCGTTTTACAATGAATCTATCTAAAAATTAAAAATTGCAATTTTGAAGTACAGATGTGAGTTATACGCACTTGTGCGTAATACATTGGAATACACAGTAATAAAAAAACCTTTCAAATCGAATTATGTAATTAGGGATTTAAAAAATGAATATAAATATAAAAAATCAAAATAAGTTCATCATGCATTGTGTGTTATAATAATCAATATAAGCTTATGTTCTAAATTTCAATTAAGTCCGGAATTTAAGTTCAAACTTGTGTACATGATTCTAATTTTAACTATAATTATCTTGAACTTATCTTAACTATAATTAACTATAATTATCTTCCTCTAAGGATTTATAACATATCGTTAATGTATGAGAATCTATCTTTTGATGTAGTGCTGAGGCAATCGAAATTATTAATATTTAGTTAATCAATACGTTTAATATAACCCAATATAACATAAGATTCTCGTATTATTTTACGAATCTAGTGAAATATATTGAAGAAAGTCAATCTCGCAGTTTTGTTCCAGCTTCAATCCAATTGTTGGCAGCTAATGTGAAAATCTATTTCCACTTTTTTTCTGCGTAACCTTTATGACCCTAATGAGTATGGATTACTCTGGAACATGGCTTTGATCGGCGAATTCAGAGCAATTTATCTTAACTTTTTTATCCCTGAAAGACCCTGTGGCAAGATTGACAGCGGACACAGAAGATGCTATCATTAACACTGCAAACGAGCAAATCGATGAGCATGAAGAACTGTAGAGCATTGATTTTGTAATAGTTTCTGTAGTGTCGTTGATCATTTTGATGAAAGGGTGTTTAAAACAATAAATCAAGAAGTTGTGTAAGGAAGATGAGTTTTATAATGAACCTTCTTTCCTGCCTGAACAGAGGCAGGCATGGTTATCGATTGAGGCGCAATCAATATTAAGAACAACATTGATTGCAATTAATCTTATGAATAAAACATTGAAACGTTTGGGACTGAGAAACTAGGGTAAGAAAGTCAGAAATTGAAAGAAATGAATAATGTGGAACAATATTGTATTCATGGTCCCTAGGAAAAAAATATACAACAAAAAATAGAAAAAGTTAATTTTATTTTTAGTTTAATTTGCAGTTGTAAGAACTTCAGTTTAGATAAAATATAATTTAATTGGACAGGTCTTTTAATGACTTCAAATTTGCTCTCAAGTGTGACGTTAAAATTAAGCAAATGGAGAAGCATTCAAATGTTTTCTTCTCAGAAATACACTCAAATGTGTGTTGTGTTTGTGTTGTGTTTGTGTTGTGTGTGTGTTTGTGTTGTGTGTGTATGTTTGTTTTATGTGTATATGTGTATGCGTGTAATTACACAAATTAACATTTACTCGAAGTTAGAATCTTATTTTTATATCCAGATACCCTATTTCGAAACCCGTCTCATTTCATCCCGCACTAAAAGATTAAAACTCAAACTTAGACAGATTTTTTCGTGACTCCTTAAAAAGGATTAAGCTTTGAATTTTCAAAAGACTTATTGATGAGTCGTAGTGAAAGAATACCTTAATTATGTTCACGTCCTTTTATATATAAGCGATTCAAACTTTTCCCTAAAACACTGATGTAATTTCTAATAACAACTTATGTTTTCTTTCACTTCAACTCGCGATCATATTTTTTGTATTACATTTTCCTTTTTGTATTACATTTTCCTCTGTTTTTCGTTTAGTATTTAAATCTAAAAAACGAATTATTTCCTCTCTTATATTTTTGAAACTGAGTGAAAAGCACGCTCAAAGTAAATCTCCGGATGTTAAAATTGAATAAATTATTTGATCAATATCAAAAAGCTTATTTATTGCCACGACTAAAATTCATAAAATGAATTCCATCGCATTGATGCATTACATTGCGCACACGCACACATATTTGTAATCCATCATCAATCAAATAACATTTGATTTAACTGAAGATTTATTTTCTTTGATCATAGATATATAAGTTATTCAACTATTTAGACGATATTTTGAAAGACTGGTATTACTGTTAGCAGATTCAAGCCATTAACCATAACTTATTTTTGACTATGTGAATCTAATTAAGAAAGAATTTAGTTAAAATTAGACTAATGCTTAAGTATTACGAAAATTGGGAAAACGTAGAGTTTCTTCCAAGTAATTCTTTCATTATTAATGACGCAATTATAAGAAATTATGGTTTAAGGAAGGGTTGCATTACTCACACAGAACGGAATCTTATTTATCGCACGTGAAAGTGCTCCACTAATTAACCGCTCATTAGCAGTAATAACATTATTACTGTACTAAACATGTGTTCTTTTTAATAGAAAATAAGTTTACCTTCCAAAATAACAAAAGTGTTTTTCTAAATAATTAATATCCAAAAGGATTGAATGGAAATAAAATAGTTAATAAGAATTGCACTGTTAAATAAGAAGTAATAAATGGCAAATAAAATATTGAATTTCTCAAGATTTCATTCAAAATTTCAAGTGTTTAGGCATTGACAGAGACATGATAATTTTTGTAATATTTTTCTCACTAGTTTTTTTTAATTTACTTATTAAGACTTTTTTTATTTACTTATTAAGACTTTTTTTATTTACTTATTAAGACTTTTTTATTTACTTATTAAGACTGTCTTCTGAACTAAGTGTGTAGAAAATTTTAAATCTACAAAATGTCTTAAATTTTATGAAAATTTGCAGCATTAAAATTGATACATCTTTTTGTAATATAACTTATTAAAATTTTTAAAAAATCATAAACACTTATTTTTTCGATTTAACACTTACAGGAACTGCTCATATGGTTAGGGATTGCAGTATCGGACCAAAAATTCAATACCGGTATTCGGTATTTTTTGGATCTTAATACCTGGATACCGGTTTTAATACCGGTAGTAGAAATTTTAGAAAAAGAAAGAAAACACAGGTGTGTTTTTTTGTTTTATTTGCCAATTGCTTTATTACTGAGTGTAAATATCACAAAAATGTTTGTAGCTTATAAATTATAAAATTATATAAAGAATCACAAAAAAGAAGAAAGAAAGAAAGAAAAGGAACATCTTATTTACACTGTGCCATCATATTTTTTTCATCTTATGAATAATGCAACGAATCTGAAGTATTATCAAATTATTTTTTTTATGTTTTTTAAAGTTATCTTATTCATTATTAAGGGTTATTATCTATGAGTATATATATAATGAATCTGAAAAATATTTTGAAACCTAAAGTAGGATATGCAAATACAATGTGAATAATTAACTCAGCAATTTAAAATATATCGAAATATTACACACTTTGTTCACAACCACAACCTTGTTTTCACAGATACGATTATCAGACTACGCATCCTGCGCGTGTGCAGTATCGCTCTGAGCTGTAATAAGATAGTTTTGGCCCACCTCCCTGGATAATTCTCATATTTTATCACTTCTTGTGATTGTACAGTGCAACTTTATATCCCCAGTCTAATTAATTTCGCCAGTTAGGGAGACACATAATCAAAAACGTATACAATTTGACTATATTAGTGATCCCTGAACATCTAATGGAGTCAATTTTAAAAGATTTCTAGTAAATACCGAAAACCGGTATTTTAAACTTGTGAAGAGCTCAAAATACCGGTATTCAGTATTACAATCCTTAATTATGGTATAGGACAGGGGTGGCGAACCAGTGACACGCGTGCCATTGCGGTATTCAGTATTACAATCCTTAATTATGGTATAGGACAGGGGTGGCGAACCAGTGACACGCGTGCCATTGCGGTATTCAGTATTACAATCCTTAATTATGGTATAGGACAGGGGTGGCGAACCAGTGATCAATCAATGGCACGCGACACAATATTGTCGCACGCCAGCGATGTAAATGGTTTGCATTTTATTTCAAAATTACAAAATTCACTTTGAAATATTACGAACAAATGCGAATGATCGTTTGCGGGGTGGCGAGGTGCACTCTCGTTTGTTATTGTCTGTTAGTTATTGCCTTAGTTATGTCTTGGACTACAGTTGCTTATGATGAAAATTTTTCTAAGCATAGCTAAGTCAATTTCGTCGGCACAACTGTAAGTTTATTTGTGTTAGATTTACGATTTTTAACATGGTTAATTTAGCAAAAGAACAAAAAGTGCAAGATAGTAAGTGTAACAGAACATTTCAAACAATGAATCTAGAAATATGATAGGATTAGTAATGGCGACAAAGCGGTGTGTGTTTTATATTCTGGAACAGTGGTATGCAGAACATCGTCTGTAAAACGGCATTTTGAGACAAATCACAAATACTCTTGCCAAGATATTTTTACAACCCAAATTGAAAAGGAATACAAAAATTAACAAGTCATACATGATTTCGATTTTGTAATAAATGTGACTTTTACATTCTGATATCCAATCAAGATTGTAATGCTGTTTTGAAGATGGCACTATTTGACAAAATGTTTTTCTAAATAAATTATTCCAAATATTCTTAAGCAAATACTTTTGTTATTTTTTTATGTAGATAATTTATTTATCTTAAACGCACCAAAGTAGTAGAATTAATACATATATTATACAAAACTGAAGATCAGCGTAAGGAATATCACATAATTTTTCCACTATAAATCAAGAAAAAAAATGCTTACTGATAAAAATAATTCGCATTTTTCACTTTAGAGTAGAATATATATTAATTTTCTGCAATATAAAAAATGATTTTTGGGGGGTCAGAAATTTATAAAAAATTCCGACACAGAAAAGGGGTTAATGAACTAAAATAACATTAACAACGAACAATTATACCAAAAGAGGATTCAGAAATTTATAAAAAAATTCCGACACAGAAAAGGGGTTAATGAACTAAAATAACATTAATAACGAACAATTATAACAAAAGAGGATTCAAGAACACTTCAAAATTAGTGAAACACCTTAAAGTGTGCAAAAAGAAATAGATTATGCAGAACACAATTTAAATGCACATGGCAAAACTTTAGGATGAAAAATATAGTATTTTAATGTAAAAAAATATAAAATGAATCTGCAAGTATTTTCTGAGAAATCTGCGAAAAAAGAAAATTATGGGAGCTACTTATCATCCTCCCCTCCCCACATATAAAGTAATTTCACGAACTTTTAAGACAGTTTTAAATCATTCCAGCACCGATGTCTAAAACTAAATTTTCAAGCCATAACCCTGTCATTGGAAACTCGGGAAATAAAACGAGGCCATTACTCTTCTTGCTTCTGAATTGCCGAAATCTCCCGCCATTTCACTTTTCACGACACTCTTCATCCCCAACAGCACTTATACACATTTCATGACCCAGCGATCAAATTATTCTCCTCCTTCCTTGAAGCGAAACGACAGCAGACAAAAAGACAGACTAAGCAATTTAGCGCGACGTCGGGCCCAAAATTCCCTAATTAATCACTTCTGATTCGACACCCCTTCCCTTCCTTCGAATGTGTAACTGCGACTTTAGCCTCCCAGGCACCACCATCTACTGGGATACGGTCATTAGATTTTCTGGAAATGCTGACTCCGTATCGAAAACGAGAATGCCCCTAACCTCATTTTGGGGACACAGTTGCTTAATGGCGAATAGCATTTGCAACTCCCAACGGCAGGTGAGATGGGATTGGCTTAGCAACTAGTTCCTTCCTTTAAATCTGAGATTGTGTGTGTGAATCGCTTAGCATCATCAAATCCGGATGCGAATTCCCCAAGCAAAACAGTGGGATACGTTAAGGTGTTTATAAAATGAGATTAAGTTAAATTAGGAGTACAATTAGAATATTAGGAGTCATCTCTTAAAATAGTAAATTTGATTTTAGAGTTGCAGATAATAATTTTGATACATTTGTGTGCTGTGATAATCTTGCATTAATTACGGATGACTGAACCCCTCTTGGAACTACTTTACATTATGCTTATTCGTTAGATAAATGGGGTCAAATAGAAGAAAAATTGATGAACATCGTGCTTAGAATTTTTTACTTAAATTTAGTTTTTTTTCCCTAACAATCAGTGAGATTTTATATAATTTGCTTATTTCTTTTAAATCCGAACGTAAATTCTCTTAAAAAAAATTAACAGGATGCATTAGGGTGTTTAAGAAAAGATATTCAATTTAAAAATAGGAATTGTTGGAAGATCCAGAATCTTTCCATAGCAAAATGAATTTAAGTTCAAAACCCATGATTTTGAATTAATCATGAAACATTAAATTTCTTTTGAAGAAACATTTTTGATTATGAAGAAATATTTGCTTAACTTAAATTATTATGAAGCACTAAAAATAGAGAGTGATAGACAAAAGTTTTTAAACCCGGGAGCAGGCGCGCACTCGGTACAAACGTTAATGGTCGCGCTTGGTAACTGAGTCACCCTAATCCTTTTTTAAAAATTATTTTTATTGTACATGGCAAAAACCATTATTCCGGTGAATAATTTAACTAAGAGAAAGTATACTTATCTACTTTTAAGGACTTTTCAATTTTTCTTTGATAATTTGAGAAAAAATACAATTAAACTGAACCAAGAAGTGTCAAATGTGTGTAACTTTAATACAGGACACAAACAATAGACACTTTTCGCTAACATTACAGAAACGCTATTAGCAGGCAAAACTGTCATGTTCAAGTTATTGTAGTTTTATTGTCCTTTGATGATCGACAAATAGCATATTGAACTTTTTCTTGCCTGTGTCTTTTTGACAGGGTGAAGAGCGTCTTATGGTACACTTGTGGCTTTATATTTTTCTTGATGGGGTTCTTTAGGTAGCATTTGAAAATTTTCTTTTCAACTCAAACGCTCCATGTTCATCGCTTTTCTCAAATTTACTTTCGCTATATTGATACATATGCATTATTTCAGCAGATTATCCCTTTGCTTAATCAGTTTCAACTTCCTTCAACAGAGAATACACATGACCATTTCTTTTTTCATATTCTGCTCAGTTACTTTTATAAGCCATAATAAGCAGTGCAACACAACAATCAAAACCACAAAGTTGTTCACAGGGGGAAAATGCAGCATGTTCATAGAAAATATTTTGGAAATAGTGTGGTGGCGCAATGAGCTAAGTAAAAACAAATACCTTAAGTTTGTAAAAAAAAATTTGCCACTCCCTAAAAGGAGAAAGATATGTGACAAATACAGTTTAGTTCCAATGATGACTGTTATATAGGAGGATACTGACAAGGTCATTGGTAACAAATAAACGTTTTTTCCAGGATTAACGATTTCGTGAACCTGTGTCCCGCGCAAGCGCTCCCGGGTTAAACTATCTACGGTTGTTATCAATAATGAGCTAAAAGAGATAAAACAGAATTTAAAATAAAAAATAAATTATCTTTACATGGCAATAACATTGACCTAATATTTTACTACTCATATTTGGTACAGGAAACTTGACACTCGAAAACCAGGTAATCCGGGAAATTCGGCCACTTCTTTGGCAGGTCGAAAAACCTCCAACAGGACATAATGCATTTCTTAGCCTGTTTTTTACAAAATCGGCTACTTAATTTTCAATATATATAGAGAGAGAGAGAGAGAGAGAGAGAGAGAGGGAGAGAGAGAGATTTTTATGCCTTCATACAATATTTTCTGATAATCAGGAAAATAACTGTATACTATGAATTCGTTAATTTTCATTTTCATGTAGTAAATGCTCTATGCCTTCCTGAAATGCGTATTTTTTCTTTGTTTAAGAATATTTAGGAATTTTATTTTTTTGTTGTTTTCTCAAGCAAACAATACGTACAAGTGTAGTTCAATATTTTTTGAGCAAATACTCGTACTTATTCTTTTTAACACGCTTTTATTAGTTTCACTTGTGTGTAATGTAATCTTTGAAATCGATTTTTACCCTCTTTAAAAGGTCAGATTAATTCGAAATTTTGCACACTTGTCAAGGACCAATGACAATATAATAATTTCATAATTTTGTTCCATTATCCTTGATTAGGATAATTAAAAATACGAGTTATAGATTTGGCGACTAATTCCATATACCACTTCCACATTTGGCAACTTGTTGCATAAACCTTTTTGAGATTTGGCGACTAATTCCATATGCCCTTTCCAGATTTGGCGACTAATTTCAGATATAGCAACTAAAAGATTAAGGTGCAACTCTAAAACCGCAAGACTCGTGCATGTGAAAAAAAATTCATGCCCTAACATCTAAATCTTTTTTTTATTTTTGTAAAGCAATATACGTTTAGGAGTGATGATACAAATTAACATTATAGCAATACGTTCAAAGGTGATAAATGAATATTTTAACTGCTAAATATATATTTTTTATTTTGATAAAACAATACGTTTAGAAGTGATGATACGAATTGAAGTTATAGCAGTACGTTTAAAAGGTGATAAAATGATTGACGTTTAATATTTCTTCTTAACACACTTTTATTAGTTAGACCTGTATCTATAGAGACGGAATCTTTGGAATATAACGATATGAGACTCATCCGAGGCCCCGTAAATGGAGAGAATAAATACCCTTCACAATCGTTAATTAATATCCATTGAAGGGAAAGACTAATTCTAGCAGCCACGTAATTCTGGCTCCGAATTTCAAACTCAAGGATAGAGATTCAATAAAGGATAAATGATAGTTTTAAAAACTAAAAAAACAGACTTTTATTGTAGATTGAACTAAAAAATGAAAAAAAAAAATTATAGTATATATATATATATATATATATATATATATATATATATATATATATATATATATATATATATATATATATATATATATACATATATAACTATATATATATATACACTGGTGTGCAGAAATTAAGGACGAGACGGTTTTTTCAATATAACTTTGTACAAAAGCTTTCCAAATCAACACATTTAATACCGTAAGATCCCCAATACGTAAGGACATGTATAATGTAAGCAACACTTACTAAAAGAGAAATCAGAGCGATAAAAAGAAGCTTGATTGAAAAAGTAGCATGGAGCGCAATGCGACTGAAGGCCGAAACATCCCTGTGATGGGTGTCCAGCAAGAAACATCTGGTCTTTAGTAGGGATATGATCTCCCCTGACTGCTAGGCAGGTTTCACAGCGTCTGCCCATGCTGAGAATGAGGGTGTCAATGAGTTGTTGTGGCATTGCTGCCCATTCGTCTTGCAGCGCCAATCGAAGCTCCCGAATCGTTACTGGTGATAAGGTACGAGCTGCCAAGCGTCTGCCTAGAAAATCCCATACATGCTCGATGGGATTGAGATCCGGAGATCGTGCCGGCCAATCCATACGTTCAATATCCTCACTCTCTAAGAGCTGTTCGGCAGCTACTGTGCGATGACATGGGGCATTGTCGTCCATGAAAAGGAACTGCAGACCCATAGCGCCTCTAAAAAGACGCACATATGGAAGAAGAATCTCGTTACAATAACGGGTCCCATTGACTGAACCTGCGTCGAAGATGTGAAGGTCTGTACGACTACCAAGCATGATGCCTCTCCAAACGAGAACACCGCGACCTCCATACCTGTCCCTTTCAATGATGTTCGAGGGATGATTGCGGCTTTCCCGCTCTCTCCAGATGAGTATGCGATGAGAATCGCTACTCAAACTGAATCTGCTCTCATCTGTAAAGAGTACTCATCCCCATTCATTGTCTCTCCAATTCCGGTGTTCCTGGCACCACAGAGAACGCCTCCGATGGGCAGGCGTTAAAGGTACACACCGTACAGGGCGTCGTGCAAACAGACCACCACCGTGCAGTCTTCTGGCCACGGTAAAACGCGATATCGGTCGTCCAGTCGCCTGTGTCGTGTGTCTAGCGATTTCTCCCGCTGTCTGCCGCCTGTTTCTTCTGGCCTGTAAGACAATGTACCGGTCATCTGCGGGTGTGGTTCCTCGTGGACGACCACTACTGAACCCCCGGATAGCTGTTCCTGTAGTTTGAAATTGTCTCCAAAGTCGTGAAACGATGCTGTGAGCAATTCCGAACTCTGCAGCCACACTTGTCACACTGCGGCCTTCCTCCAACTTCCCAATGATTCGACCTCGGGTAAAAGCATCCAGATGTCGTCTAACAGATTGATTATTCTCCATTTCTCGCTGAGGCAGCAACTCGGTGTGATTTTAACTGCTATACGGCGTGCAATCTCTTTGCCAGATGATCTTACACCGACAACATGCTTTATACTACTCAAACACTCCCCCATTACGTCTACCTGCATATCTGCCCATGTGCTACCGTACATCACCTTACTTAATCTCCTGATTGGTCTTTCTGTCCGCTCTGCCTCTTCGTTCAGCTGATATGCTAATTTTTCGACTTCGTCCTTAATTTTTGCACACCAGTGTATATATATATATATATATATATATATATGTGTGTGTATATACACTGGTGTATATGTATATACACTTTTTAGTTCGATTCATTGTAAAAGCGTGTTTTTTAGTTACATAAAAAAAACACGCTTTTACAATGAATCGAACTAAAAAGTAAAAAAAAAAATTTAATATAAGAATAAAATGATTAACGAGACAATTATAATGTCATTGTGGTAAAAGGCTTTGTACTCCTTTTTTACACTAACTCAGCATTTCGGAAAAGAGAACTTGGAAGAAATTATAACAATTAATATAGAGCATCCGCCGCTTTTATCCCAATGACATTAATTTTCTCGTTTCTTGTATTAAGAATTATTTTTTTACTTTTTAGTTCGATTCACTATAAAAGCGTGTTTCTTAGTTTTTTTAAGCTATAATTTTTAATACCATTCTCGGGAATTCGGCATTTTCACCAATTTGGCCACCTTTCAGTCTACATTAGACAGAGTTTTCGGGACTATACAGTATTTTATTAGCAGTCACATACATTAAATAAAATAGAAACACATGAATGTCTAGATAAAACAAGATTCGAGAAATGTCATTAGCGTTCTAAGATATATGCAAATGTTATTTTCATCAACGTTAGCTTATATTAATGTTTATAGCTACATTATTTCATTTTTCTGATTTATTGGTTATAAAGCGTCTTAAAAGAGGTAGTTCCCTGTAGTTTATGTTATCCAATAAATACTCTTCGCTTTCTTATGGTTCAATTTTATCCCGCAGTTAAGTGTTAGTTCAGAAAATGATTTAATATGTGTAAACAATTTAGCATATGGTAATTTGCTTGGTGAGTAGTTATTTTCTTGGACTTGAATTTTATATTATTTACACAGTTAAGGATATTTCATTGCTGAATAATCACTGGAAACTTGTTGCTTTGTGGTTTATTTTGACTTAGGATAAATTTTTAGTTTTAGTTCTTTTAGAGAAATTGCATAATTTGTTGTGATATTTATAGTTTATCAGTCAGAATATAAGTAAAAATTTATTTATTGATTTTTTTTATTTCTCAGATATTTTTCTAAAATGAGAATGTTTGCTATTACTTTAATACACGTTTACAATAGAACATTTTAAAAACTAGTTATTAAAAATGAGCTAACTTAAGAAGGTTGAATAGCGAAATTTGTTAAGTAGGGGTTCGTTAAATCGGGGTCCGACTGTATTTTTTTATTAGTTTGTTTTAGAAAAAAATTGCATTTTTTTTTCAAATGACGTCCTTTTTGTCCGAAACCAAAAAAAATATTTTTCTTGTAAGTTACAAATTTCGACGGCCAAGGGTGAAAATCGTTATTAGACTTGAAAGACGCAGAGGAGTCGTGAGTGTAATTTATCTTGTGAGTTTTGAATAGGACAAGAAACTCTTTCTTATCTCGTCCCATTCCAGATTTTAACGAGTCTTTTACATTTGATGACGGAATGCTTATTGGTGCAACTGAAGTTCAAGAAACTGTAGATTTGTCGGAGCCAATGAATAGTAATTCTGATGCAGAAATCGATAATGGGATTCTATCAAAAGTGTTATATTTTCTAATGCTTTGCATTGTTTGAAAACTGTGAAAACATGCGTTATTCAGCAGGATGTAAAGGATGCAGTGTATTCTTCTCCGCATAAAGTCAAGGAAAGAACCTTTTCGAGTCAAGATGCAAAAATATTTTCAAATTTAAAATTTCCAACTAACTGGCCTTTAACAATTCTCACTAATAGTATTATTAGCTGTTGAACAAATAATGTTAAATTTCTAACAATTAATATTTTTTATTTAATTGCCTATTTTAGAATTTCCAAAAGGTACATGCCAAAAAAATTTGTATTTTGATAGAAAACTCTGATATAACTGATAACCCCGATTTAACAAACAAAATGCTCGGTCTCGAAGGATTCGTTAAATAGGGGTCTGACTGCACTTCTTTTAGATGAATAAGCACGCAGTGTACACTTTTACAATTGGGATCAAGGGCTTTTGGATTAGGAAGATAACCTTAATTTACTTCATAAATTAATGTAACGAAAGGTGTAATAACTTTAAAGCACTTACTTGTAGCGTCTTGGAGCAGGTGATTAGGTGGGTTAGGAGGTCTTCCAAGGAAAGCTCTTTGTAGAAAAGCTTCTTTAACTGAAGGGAAATCATTTAGTACCAATACACTTCTTTGCCCAAGCTTCAATCTGGAAGTTATGAAAGTAATAAAAATGAACAAAAATAAATCTAGAAGAATAAGCATTATTTATTGCGAAAATTAAATTTAATTTTGGGTACAGTAAATAAAAACTAGAATATCTGAAAAAGAAGCAATTGCAATAAACATGAACGTATATTAACATGAATTTTTTAGATATATTAAAATAATTTATAACGTTACTAAACAAGTATTTGAAAAGAAGTATTACATTTAATTATAAACTGATGCAATTTATCCAACAATGATTTTATGTGATAATATTTTGAAATAAATACTTTGTCTTTTACTTCTTCACTTTATCATTATCATTATGACTGCAATTACATTAAGAGTTTTGAAATTACCTCATTATCTTTAAAAGTTTTATTTTCACACTGATTGTTCTGCATTTATTTTGTCGTATAAATAAAATAAATTATTGTATTCGTAATTAGCACAGTTAAAAATTACTAATTTTAATTTAATTTTAATTATTGTTGTATTTTTTAATAATTCTTAATGTTTAACCACGTAATAGTAATTATATATGAAATATATGTCTTTGTATATGAAAAAAATACTTAAATGATTAACCCTGAAAAACTTTAAACGTGATTTAGCATGTCCAGTAACTTATTAAAATGGATTGTCTTATAAGTATCAAGCTATTACATAAAATATATTTCGAATGATGTATATACATTAAAATAATGCTTCAAGGATTATATATATTATTATATAAATTTTTTTAAGTCTTTGTAAAAGATAATAAAAAACGAAACTTGTAATCAACAGATGTATTTAAACTCTTAAAATTGCTATCATTAGGAAATCCTTATACTTTCGAACAGTTGGTTGTTTCGCAAACTTCAAAATAATTCACTCGATGTCTAGATGATAAGATCTAAACAAAGGAGAATGATAACAATCGTCCTTTGTTTTGAAAATTATAGTTTTAGTTAATACATAAAAACGAATACATTCTACTATACAGCATACTGTTATATCTAAACGTAAATATCAAACATGCACTTACTTCAAGAAAATATTAGGAAACAATTGCGGTACAGCGATAATAATATAAGACATGTTCTCGTAACTAATTATATTTAGAATAACTTAGCAAATTTACCAAAACCAAACGAAATGTCACAAACATTATCAGAAAATGTTACTTACAGCAATATGCATTCTAATAGAAAAGTCAAAAAGTTTTAAATGATGATGGAGATTTTTTAGATGTATAATGACTTAGTATGTGTGATAGAGAAATTGCTATTTCCTTTTTATAATAAATGAAAATACTTCAAAATCTTTTAAAGAAGTGTAAAAGTTCTAATAGATGTACATTTTTTACATATAGATGCTAGCAACAAGATGTAAGGTATATATATTTCCTTTTTGGAGTAAATGACAAAATTTCAAGATCTTTTAAGAAAGTGTATAAGTTCCAATATATATATCTTTCGTACATACCTTTCAGCTCCAAGAAGAAGGTATATACATTTTATAGCTATAAATACTTATTCTTAGTTAAGTTTATTTAACTACGCTAACTTTCTTTAATGTTCCATTTTAGTACGTTTCGGTATTTATTTAAATACAGGCATTATGATAGATTTGTAAACTTAAACGGATTAGTATTACTTACTGAATATATTACAATAAAAAATTCATTTCAGTAAATATTGGAATTCTTTTTACGAAATTATACACATTTTTCCACATAACGTCATTTTTTGTTTCTTTTTGAACATAATAGCATATAATATGTGTTAAGTGTTAAAAACCAAAATGAAACATGGGGAACAAATGTGCAGGTGCATAATGAAAGTAAATGTATGAATAAAAACAGAGTGATCAAGGCATAACTGATCGAAAAAAACCAAATTAAAAAAATAATAAATCCATCCTACGTACAAAAAACGCTGCTCTTATGCCCTTGTCCCCCGTATTTCTCATTTTCCTAAGCACAGAAGAAAATGTATTCCGTCTAATAAAATTCTTTAAAAAGTCACAAAAAATGCGTGCATGAAAAAAGGCAACAGTTTTTGTTAGATAATTTACGCTTTTATTTATTTCTATAGATGTACATCCCTAATACGCATCTAATGAACAAATTTAATTATGTATTTATGTTGTTTCCAAGTTGAATAATAATACAAAAGCAAATTTTTATATTCAAACAAAAAAATAATAAAAAGAATTTAACTATATATCACTAACTTTTCCAAATTTATCGATAGTTTTTCAGTGAAAATATTTTTATGACACTGTTTTGGAGAAGATATTTATTTAAACTTATGAAAACACGAAGAGAGCTTAAGATTTAATAATAATTTGGAAATTCATTAAATAGAAAATGTATGCATATAAACTGAAACGGATACGCGTCGCCTCTGTTGTTTCCCCGCAGTTATGCTCTCCCCGAGGAAAATCAGGTTTTACAGGAAAATTTCGCCTCCCAGCATGAACTTGATTAAGATTATGGCAACTTCAAAAGATGTGAGTAGGCGAACCACACACACACAGATTGGCAACTTTATCATTGGTGACAAATTTGGCGACAAATTTGAAAAATATAGCACCAGGAAAAACTATCGATAATTCACTGAGATCGACCCTTCTTGAAATTTCCATGAGGCATTATAAAGTCGGTGGAGTTCAGAAAAATGCCGACTGTCGGATTGAGAGGTTCTGTCTTCTCGTAAAATTCGACAGTCGGGTCTCTGAAAAACAGAGATCCTACCTGAATTCTTGTTAGTGGAACAGTTAAAAAAAGTCGTTTCTAGAGCGCTGTACAGCTTGTTTATCACGAGTTGGTTTGCAACTAATGTAAAAAATCTGTTATATTACGAGTATTTATTTTAGTACATACATTAGTTTGTTTCGTGTTGGCATTTGTTCTCTTTTGTACATTAATAAATTTGTTACTAGCTGTATGGCCCGGTGTTGTACGGGCTTTCTTTGACTGTATAAATTCCTCTTCCCGTCTCAATATCAGCAGGTAGCTGTGATTTCTATACAAGTATCCATTAACATTCTCTTTTTCGAAATTCCTTTGACTTCTTCACCCAGTCAGACGGGTTTCTCTCAACTTCGCTTCCTCAATCTGTTAAATATGTTATTATTCAAATAATTGGAGACGTCAATTGTGTTTTTTCCCCTTCTTAAATTTGTAACAATATATATATATATAAAATATATGTACACTTAAAAAAATTCAAAAGCCCAAAACATTTAGATGTGGTTTGATGAAATTGTCTTTCATTGATTGATAACGTCAACCATTTTGAGGTTAATAATCTCACCACATATATTTTTACTGGAGCAATTTTCATGAAAGGGACATCACACACAATCAAAAAAGTATTGATTCTTGTGAGATATTTCTAACAGTACTTCGAAATTTATTAAAAATATTTTGTCATCTCTTATTTTTGAGCTTTCATATGAAAATACGAATCACAACCGGCCTCTTATGCATCATAATCTAACATAAAATATTTGTAGAGTTAAAGAAAAACTGCGCACAAAGCAATTTGAAAAAATGAAAGACTAATTTAAATTATTTAAATATTCATAACTCTTTCATGTATTTTTCTACTGAATTTTATATTAATAATGTAAACATGGTTGATATATTATATTAAATGATATGAAAGAGAAGAACAAGTACTTGTAATTCTTTTTATTACAAGTCAGGATTTTACCAGACAGTCGCAGCTTACTCCAACTCCTTAATAATATTACGCTTATTAGAGCAAAGCCAAATATCTCTGTACTGTCTTATTTAAACTTTATATCCAAGGAATTTTCAATGCATCTCGTAACACACGAGGACATACAAGGCAACGAAATAGCTGAACGGTTAACTAGCAAAAGTGGGTTGCAGCCGTCTTAACCCATCTTCTACTGCCCTAACATGTCTACAACTATATTCATGAGGGGGGGGAATGTTTGGTAAAGGAAAGAGCCTCCCTTCCATAATTGCTACATAAAAAAATGCCGGGATGGTCTCTTAACCTTCCATCCGATAGAGCTACTCAAACCGATAATTCAAGATTTGTCAGCGGTCACATTGAGAGCCTAACTTTTTCTAAGAACAGAAAGGGTTTTTCCTACCTGCCATAAATGGCATAGTCACAAGGATTCTGCTCAGAATCTTTTAGATTGTATGGACATCACCAGAGAGGAAAAATTTTGCAATCCACAAAAAGTAATTGATTTCTTGAAAGTCAACGGATTCATTGATCTCGTCTAACTGCGTCAGACATGGGGGATAAGAAAGAAGAACATTTAAATAGGTCAATACATAAAAAAAAAGAAATCCATATACAGTAGAGCCTGTTTTGTGGTGCCTTTTTTATGCGATTTTTTTGTGAGCAATTTTTTTAGTGCGACCTTTTTTTTATGCGGTATTTGAGTTCATCGTCTGTGGCGCCACTGTCATGTTTTCTATCGATATACATATGTACACTTCAAGACACTCTCTGATAATTTGTTATAAACAATCTCTCCACACAATGCACGTTCTATTGCTCTCTCTCAACGCGCTAGCAGCACGCTCTTGATTGAAGACGAAACTTTCAATGACACTGACATTATCAATAATTTAATAAATTATGAAGATGGACAAAAAGTACCGGATTCTTAAAGAGCAGATAAAATATATATGCTGGGATCCAGCTTTCTAACAAATTGGAAAAGAATTTTCTTATAATAGGTACCAATACCGAAATAAGTTAGAAATTACAAAAAGAGCTTCGATCATGCATAACTAACTATCGTGACGTTTACAAGCAATTGACCAACCGATCATTGTCACAAAAACTTATCGTTCACTTTAAAGTGTCAAAAAATAAATCAATTGAAATTGTATCTTCAAGTGACGAAAGCGATTTTGAACTAATTCATCGCAAGAAGATGTGCGTTTTGGATTTCGACGAGTAGAAACGAGTTTTAAATGTACATTTTGAAAACTTCTCGATGTTTTCAATGAGAAATTAAATATTTTAAAAATGTTTCTATATGTTATTAAATCATTCATTTTGTTTGGAAGCAACACTTTCTCATACATTTCATAAACAATTGACGTATTTTCCAAGTGCGACTGTTTTTTATGCGGTCCCTCTCCGCCGCATAAAAAAAATTCTGCAGTTTATGTCGACAAAGTGGTTTGTTACATATAAGTATTTAAGAAATTTCCGAATATTTGTTGGTGTGGTTTCTTTTTATGCGGTCTTTATCTACCACACAACAAAAATAGGTTTTACTGTGTATCTATCTATCTATATATATATATATAGAGAGAGAGAGAGAGGAGGGTGGGAGACGTAAAAAATATATTAATTCATATAAAAGGACATGAATAAGCAAATAGAAAAGTTTTCTCACAGCAATTACTGTTTTCTTTCGTATCAAAGAATTTCACAGAAGCCGGCGAAAACTTTTAAGATCCGACTCTCTTGCCTCATTTTTTTACTTCATTGGGGCAATTAGTGGAATTAAGGTAAAACTCGATCTTTTAAAACAAGCGCATCGGATTCTAGTTGGTCTTGAAATCTGCAGTTGATTTCGAAACAGAACTCTTTTTCAGAAAACAATGAATCTGGTCAAGTTTTTTGTCGTTTTGGATACTTGTAAATAGTCGAAAGTTATTAATCCATTTCCATTCGATTTAGAACACCACATTTTCAAAAAGAAATAGTAGTTGAAATAAAAATGAAGAGAAGTTGTATGAAGGAAAGGTTTACAAAATATAAATATATTGTGTTTAGCAATATCTGGTAGGTTTTAAAAGGATGAATAAATTAAGAAGTATTTTCAGTTATTTTAACTAGTCCTCGAGATAATTATATCACTGTCTTATTTTCTTCAGAAATATAGTTTTTTTAATTTAATTTTCATGCATTATTTTAAGATAAAATAAACGATTAAAAGCTTAAAAATTACTTATTCTCATGTTTTTTAAATTTAATATACATAGCAATGGATGATTGGTTAGTGATAAACTAAATAAAAAAAATTATATATTCATTTATTTAGAAAACAAACCAAAAAACATAGCAAGAAATATGAAAAAAATCCTAATAGATCTTCATCAGTTCATTAAAAAGATTTAATTTAATTAATTGAAGGAAAAGCCGATCTAAAAGAATTTTTTTTGTTATTTCCTTAGAGCTCACCAAAATTCTTTAAAGTTTTTTACAGAGAAACTGTCTGTTTATCATAAAAAATTGTTTTGCATCATGTTTTCAATAAAAAAAAATGTTTTAAGAATAAGGTATTTCAGAAGGCAAGAAATTCAAATCCAGTGCTGAAAGTTCCAATTCTTTATTTTAAAACTATTGTGATCAAAACAGTTCTCAGAATATGCATGGAAACTGCATGCAAATGAAGAGAAAAATTCAAACGTCACAACTGAGTATATTTGTTCCCTTTCATCTCTTTCAACATCTTTCGACTTCATAATGCCTCATGGTTGTTATGGTGATGAGTGCACCCCATAAATTAAGTTCCATTTGAAAGTCACTTTAAAAACTAAAGTGATTTGCCGCAGTTGGAAGAACGTGTCGACCTACTTTCGGAAAAGCATTTTAAAAGAGAGCAACGTCCTTCAGAGAGCTTTAAAATTCTCCAGTTTCAAAAATCAATAACGTCATCTTGCGAAGGAATCGGTCAATGACTTTTATGAATTATCGTCCTTTTTCCTCTTTGAAGGCATTCGTTTGTAAACAAACGCGTCCCCATTCTTGTCAACAGGGAACCCTTATCAGCCACTACACGTGGATATTACAACCAAGCTTCCTTAGTTGCGTAATTTTTAAGTACCATATAGTTTCAGTGCTCCGGTATCTTCATTTACTCTCACACTAACACGGATGATAAGACTTTTTCCTTTATTTTAACCGAATTGTTACCTTTTGTTATCTCAAGTGGTTTTTTTTAAAAAAATTATCTATATACACATTTTTTACAAGTTGCACATTTGGGAAATAATTATCTGCTGTAGAAATGGAGAGTTTGTTTGGTAAAGATAACTTATAACAAAACTATCATTTTCTTTTCGATTGAGAAAAAAATTATTTTCAAATTGCTGTGTATCTGGGATTAATGCTTTTAAAAATAATAAATAACTAACGAAGTTATAACTTTGCTTACTGTTTCTTATGGTAATTTTTGCATTGCGCAATTATTGTTATAAAACATGCCAAACTGCGTAATAATTCTTCGAAACATTTTTTAAACCTTGTACGTTAGTGGTTTTAATTTTTATATGATATAATAAAGATTTTAAGAATTCTAGCCTTGTAACTAGTTGTTAGCATTCTGGATTACTAACTTCTAACGCATTAGCATGCCAGCATAAAAAAGTTTGAGTAACTACTTGAATTTAAATGACATATTTAACTTAGGAATTACAATGTTTATTTTTTACAATGTCTGCTGCTTCGATTAATTTTGATTCAGCTGACGTTTTAATTTTAAAGCTGTAACCTTCTGAAATAAATTTTTATCTTCATAAGCAATTCTATAATGTAATTTTAAATGAAATTTCATTGCATTTTCCAATATTCAAAAAAAATTTACTCTATTTTTCAAGCGGGAAATAACATTTTGGTTCTTTTATTAGAAATGCATCACAGTACCTCGTGATGCGACAATTTTAAATGGTTCCAAATATGTTTATACAAAATGTGTATGAATGTCACTTAAAAAGATTGTATTGCTTGTTAAGTTTGAAAGTAACTTTAATTGAAAAGTAACATTTTGTTTAGTGAAATAAATATTAACATTAACAAACAAATGAGCATAATTTTTTTCATAATTTATTTTTTATGTAATTAAACAGTTAAAGAGGAGAAATAATATTCTATGTATTCAAAATAAATTCATGAGGATCACTTAAGAATTGAGACTATATTATTAAAGCTAAATAATCGTATCACAAATTTACTCATATTATTTCTATAACATAAAAAAAATAAAAAGTGTGCTCTTATGCTCAACAAATAATTAATTTATTCGATAAAATTCTATATTATTTTAATTCCTGGGTAAGTAGTTATTGCATTTGATGTGTATACTTATTCTAAATTTAAAATTACTTTTTGTTTACACACACCTAACTCTTTTTCACACAATCGATATTTTTCTCCAAAAACTGTGCAAAAAGAATACGATTCACATAGCAAAATAGCAGTGAGTTCCAATCTACCCCCACACTATACAAGGTAAAAAACGAAAATTATTTCATTACAAAAAAAAAAAAAAAAACATTGAAAAGTGATGAAAAATGAATTGCAAACGTTAATAATTAAATTATACAGAGTGTTTTTTTTCCAGGTATAGAAGTTTAAGTTGGCATTACTTTCCAAGATGGCGACCGATTTAACAGCTGTCAAGTGATTTATTCTCAGTTTGGTTTGGCAATTCATCATGAATAGACTCACGCCTGAACAACGCTTTCAAATTGTGCAATTTTATTTCGAAAATAATGGTCGATTTTCATAAGCGAATTTTGTTTAGCGATGAAGCGCACTTCTGGTTGAATGGCTACGTCAACAAACAAAACTGCCGCATTTGGAGTGAAGCTAATCCACAAGTGTATGTCGAAACACCGTTACATACAGAAAAATTGACTGTTTGGTGCGCTTTATGGGTTGGTGGAATCATTGGTCCGTACTTCTTCAAAAACGATGAAGGCCACAACGTTACAGTCAATGGTGATCGGTATAGAGCCATGATTACTAACTTTTTCATTCCTGAATTGAACAATCATGATGTCCAGGAGCTGTGGTTCCAACAAGACGGCGCAACATGTCACACAGCTCGTGCCACAATCGATTTATTGAAAGACACGTTTAGTGACCGCCTAATTTCACGTTTTGGACCTATGAATTGGCCTCCAAGACCTTGTGATTTAACACCGCTAGACTATTTTCTGTGGGGCTATGTAAAGCCATTGGTCTATTCGGATAAGCCACAAACGCTTGACCATTTGGAAGACAACATTCGCCGTGTTATTGCCGATATGCGGCCACAAATGTTGGAAAAAATCATCGAAAATTGGACGTCCAGATTGTATTACATCCGAGCCAGCCGTGGCAATCCTATGCCAGAAATCATATTTAAAATGTAATGCCACAAGATTATCTTTCGAATAAAAAAATTCATGTCAATCGAATAATACATCGTTGTTTTATTGCAATTTAAAGTTCTATACCTCTAAAAAAACACCCTTTACATGTTTCAATAAATAACTTAAAGTAAATAAGAAGCACATTCCTATTTCTTCAGGGGAAAACAATACAATTTTTAACTAGAAATACCAGAAGTAATATTTTTAATTCGTCGCTATTTGTTGATAGTCAGGTTTGTTTACAGCAAGACAAATCGAAATCATTTTCTTTACTAGAAAAAAATCTATCGATTATGCTTTAGCCTAATGAAGGTTTCCATCCGGTAATGATGTTTCAGGAATATTAATTACTTTCCAAACTATTTTGATGTATTAATCTCTTTGTTAGGAAAAAGTTGTATTTATTTTTTATTTTTCTTATTTGATTTTACAAGTATTATATTAATTGTGGATAATCTGCTAATCAAATCTTCTGGTTCTTTTGGAATTTTAGAATATGTTTCAAGGTAGGGGATCTCAATGTTTAATCCCTTAAGACAGAGGTACCCAACCAGTGGCGTAACGGAGAACACTTGCCCCCCTGCAAAGTCAGGTTTTGGGCCCTCCAAGTTCGATTTTACAAAGGGTAGGTACTTGGCAATAGTCAGACGGGGGTGTACGTTACGCCACTGTACCCAACCCCATGGCCGTGGCCAGGTTCTGGTCCATGGATAAAATGATATCGGACCATTCAAGGAACATTAAATTATTTCCATTTTATTTACTCTGGTGGTATTGTGCGATTTTCTATGGAAATCACTATATGTTCCTTTTTTGGTGTAACTGTATTTAATTCTGATGGCACAATTATATTAAAACTATCGAATCTAAACAATCTTAATTGTAACCAATCAACGTCCCACCCTTAGTGATCCACGGGTAATTTGTCAAACGTTGACCGATCCGCGGCGATTAAAAAGTCGGAGAATTACTGCCGTAAGCGGTCAATTATTTTTGCCCAAAATGCTCCAAAAGGAGACATATTTTTTATTATATATATATATAACTAAGCATAATACTTAACAAAATGCGAAAATGGAAGAATTTTATTTTAATTTTCAATTTAAAAGTTTTCACGCTGTATTTTATTTCATAATTTTGAAACACAAAACTGCCTAAATTTTTGCTTTTTATAAGTACACTTTGCATGCTATGAAGGAAATGTCATGTATCTTAAAATAATTCCTCTCATACTTGCAAAAAGATTTCATGTCCATACTTCTTTTTCAAACAAATGAGGATTTTGTGTGTCTGTGTGTGCATATTTATATGCGCACACAATTAGAAACATGGTGCATATGTAATACTAAGTCTTACATTGCAATGGGGACAGAGATAATATCGGCTTTTTTAGGATTATCTTTTCATTTTTATTTTTACTCAAGCAACAAATTGCAATTTGATTTCCCGATCCCTGTTTTTTATCGAATATTTTCAAGAATTTAAATTTCTTCAATGAAAAATTACCGCCTTCACCACAAAGAAAATCGCGGATAAGAAGTATTTCAGTACCATAGGCAAACTGAATCTTTTAAAAACACAAGCACTAATAATCTCACTGTAAGAATGATAAATATGTGCAAATTAAAGATAAAAAGAAGAAAAAGCCAATGCGCTTACTAGCAATGTTAAAACAACGGAATATTTTTAGGAACCATGACGTCTTTAGCTCAAGCACAAAAAACTGTTGTATGTATTCACCTGATTAAAGTAGTGATAAAATAGACTATTATAACACTTATTTGATAAGTGAACAATTTACATGGAATTAAATTCTATAAAATACACAAAAAACAAAATTGGAACAGTTTCTTTATTTTTCAAACACTTTTTATTCATACCTACCCAATGCACTAGTGCTGTACAAAGAACTAGTTACTTATATAAAACAAAATAACAGAAACACTCATCAAAATAAAATGAGCGAAAAAGTACTGAAAAGCTGAGTAAAGCTTTTCCTCAGTGTGTCGTTAAGCTACTGACGAAAAGATAATATATTTTGACATGTTCCAGGTGTTGGCTGTCCAGCTGTTATAACAAACATTATTGGGAAAGGAAGTTATTAGGAAGTCGATATGAAAAAAAGAACTGTGTGTGTGTGTGTCTGTGAAGAACACAATAAAATAAAATACTAGTGGACGATCGACACATTTAGCCTGAACGAACAAAGCTGAATCGCCCGAAAGAAATGTTGACAGCAGAGTGTGAAAGTCCAATATTTTGTTGTTTGCTCAGCAACCGCTGAGCCATCCAAGATACTGTCGCTCACATTTATAAAAGATATTATCAATGTTTCCGACGTTTTTCGTCAAGGAGATCTGCTGTTATTCGCTGAGAGATTTCTTATGTTGAGAATTACGGCAAAAGAGTTTCCAGAGTTTTGTATAAGCGTAATAAATGCTTAAAATGGTATTGAGATTAATTGATTATTAGCATTGCACTTGGAAGCAATACGAGAAATATTGAACAAGGACCTCGTAATTTTAAACAATGATCAAGTGACAAAGACGCCACCTGAGTCGGTAACCACTCTCCAAGCTTCCACACTATGCCAACGTGAGGGAATCTCTGCAGGTGTAATGTGCATCTACTCATTAACACAACGGATCTTTAGCGGCACCAGAATTGGAATACGCGATTCGACACATACAATACCATCAATGAATTCGCGACTATGGCCACTCAGTTATGGTGGCCATGTATTGTATTAAGAATTTGAGGTGTTTTAATTTCCTTACTTATTAACGCCTTAATACGCGTCTTGCTCGGCAGATGCGTTAATTGCCCTTGGCACGCATATACTCCTTTCCAAATTACGAAACTTTACAATACACTGCAGTCTGTAAAATTATTCCAAAATATTTGGAACACAATACAAAGACCTTGACCTTGGATTTACTTTCACAAAAGGATTTACTTAAAAATGCCTCTCCTTCCCCCACAGCTATGCTTACCTGTGTGTAAAAAGGCACATGGGAGTAAATCGTGCAGGTGTCCTCGGCAGTTAAAGGGTTAAATGTCAGTTAATTCACAGATTTTACAGCATAAAACGCAGTCTATTCGAATGTTTAATCTGGTTGATAAACAAATTCAAGAAGTGAATATGAACTCACTGAATAAATAAGAAACAAATCAATAGATTAAAATTATGCTAAAAATAAAGCAATAAAATTGGGAGAGACAACCTCACAATCTTTAAAACTGTGATGGTGAAACAGAACAATGTTCAAAATTATGCTTTTAATTTCATATTAAGACTACGTTCGGAACCGTGATTTTGCAAAAGTGTATCATTGGATAATATTTATGATATTTAGTGTCACTTAGATTAGAAAATGAATATAAAATTGTTTTAAGAATAGTATTGCAATAAAAAATTGTTTAAAATTGTTACAATATTTTGACAAAAATTGAACATAGATTGACCCATTTTCAAAATATTCTCCTTTTGTGAAAAATGTTATTCTAAGTTAATTTTTTGCCGAAATATTGTATTTAAATAATTGTTTGCACAGTGTCCTTAAACAGTTTTATACATGTATTCTAATCTAAGTGACACTAAATATCATGAAAAGTTTCCATTTATGCGCTTTTTTATAGTCACGGTTCCGAACGTAGTCGGATACCTTAATTTCTGAAACATTCATCTGAAAATATTCGAACACTAATTAATTACAGGAAATAAATAAATAGAACATAAGGTCTTACCATATTACAGCTTTTATAAATTTTCGATTATTAAATTTTCTTTTTTTCGTTCTTAAATTTCGTAAATCCTCTAAAAAAACTACTTTCATTTCAAAATAGCACTGTACTATGAAAACATAAATCAATATTTGAAAAGAAATATCTCTTCTGCCATAAATTGAAACGAAACTCCTATTTGTTAATGGAAAATATTCCAACAAAAGAAGCAAAAGTGTCTACCAGAACAAAAATGAAACGTGGGAAAAATGAATTCTACTTTCAAAAAGCGGATGAATATTTAATAAGTCTCCTTCTCTTATCTTTAAAAGTAAATTCTACAAATATTTATTTACACATTTAAAGAAAGAAGTGCAAACGATAAAACATTGATTTTTTCGCCTTTTTGTTCGAACAATAGACGCGTACACTTTTATTTGAATTGAAAATATTTTCAAATGTTGTAGTTTATTATTTTATATTTCGTGTAAATAAATATTAAAATTTTTAAATGTATATATGGAGCATTTGAATCTCTTGTACAGTGATTCTCAAACTTTTTTTTGTTGTTGAACACTTCTAATACTTTCAAAATTTGGTGGCACACTAATTATATATAAGTTTAGAAGAATTTTACTTATCTATATAATGCACTATGTAAAATAGTTTATGATAATAATCTTCATTGTTAAATAAAATAATATTTACGACAAACACAACAAAATGTTTATTGAGTAATTAATAGCAAATTAATTACAGGATTACACTTAATGCGAAATTCGAACGTGATGAATTTCGATAATTTCTTTTGCATTTGATCGTAAAAATGATAATGCCACCCTCATTTCGTCACCTACGCTTAAAGGGCTCTATCTGTTTTTCATTTTTATATTTGTTGATTCTGAAAATCCGAATTTCCGCAAATAAGAAGTAGAAAGCTGTAAAAATATGTGAAGAAATTTTTTTCGGCTTTATATGAGATAATTACCTCTAATTTTGATCAAAAATGATTTAATTGACTTGTAATGGCCTCCCCCAGGGGACGCTCATCATCTTGCCGACCTAAATCTGTAGGAGGGAAAGATGGATGACCAAGACTTACCATGATAAATCTAATTTATTATTGTCAAAGATAATATTCCAGAACAAACAATCTATAAAAGGAACCTTTGGAGTGATATAAAGAGAGCACCAACCTTTTGTGAATAAGCGTACGAAATCCGATTAGATTCACTTTTAATCAATCCTATCTTAATACTCCTAAATTCATTTATATATTCTAGTAGGTAAAATCCGCCTTTAGTCACGCGGCGTAATTCTAATTCTTACCGTATTAGCACAGCTTTCTCAGCGACTCCGCTTCTTCTCCTTCTAATCTACGATTATCAATTTTTAACTATATATATACTAGCTAATTTGCATCTCATGGTTTCTTTTTGAGAGGGATGGCTGTGTAATAACGCGATTGCTGGCCCAAAGATTCCCCAAGAGGATTATTAGTTGAACGTCACGAAAACCTGTCACAGAATCTTTCGAAAGTTTTGAAATTTAATTACGTTTATTACAGAGAGAAATTAGTTTTCCCTCTTTATTTAAAGTTAATTTATATACTTATATATCCATACACAAATGGATCACGAGCCCAATAAATTTTTTATCCACAAAAGGATAAGTTAAATATACCATGAATATTCTTAGATTACTTTTATAAAACGGCTGAATGATTCGGTTCTGGATTTATTTTTTTCTCAGAGTATGATTAAAATTTTTTTTAAAAAAATGGCGGCACAGTGGTTGAGAATCACTGTTTTAGTATTTGTACTGTGGAATCGCAAGACTCTTTAGTTCAGTTCCAAATTGTTATTTTTTATCCAGTTCTAAAATAAGGTTCCCCCGAAAACTTCCATATACATATACTAAAACTATCTAGTTATAAAGTAATATCGTACCGTGGCTGGTTAAAAACATACGTATAGACAATTTCTCGACATTATCGGCATAATTATATATATATCAGTTCTGTGTTGATTCAAATTATAATTCAATCAAGACATACCGTAAAATCCGGCGTATAAAGCGCACCTGTACTTTCAAGCTGCATTTTTTTACTTTAAGGTATATTCGTCGTATAACGCGCACCTGTACTTTTGCATTTTTTTACTTTAAGGTATATTCGTCGTATAACGCGCACCTGTACTTTCAAGCTGCATTTTTTTACTTTAAGGTATATTTGTCGTATAACGCGCACCTGTACTTTCAAGCTGCATTTTTTTACTTCAAGGTATATTCGTCGTATAACGCGCACCCCCTTTTTTACGAAGAAATCTGAAATGTTAGTATAGAATGTTCTTATGTTTTGCAATCATTTATTCGAGGTATTGTCTCAGACTTTTGAAAAAATAGTATAATTCTAAAACTACAACTCTTTTAGTTCAAATGGCATATCATTCCTTTTAAATAGACAGCATTTCGATATATGTAGAATTTTTTTTAGTACTCTTCTTTATTTTTAAAACTATCATTTTTATACCCGGCATATAACACACACCCTTAAATTTCGAACTTATCTTTTTGTTAAAAGTGCACGTTATACGCCGGATTTTACGGTATTTCTATAAATGAGAATGTTGATGCTCGATTAGAAATAATAATTCAGTACCATCATTAAAATTATCCTTATTTTTTCAGAATCAACCTGTTTTAAAAATACAAAAGGAACACACACAACCGTAATTTTTATTTTATGCGTTAAAAAGATTATGTTTTTATCTTATTTTTTTTTAAAAAAAATAATGTGTATTTTCTTTTACTTTCCATGGAAATTTTAAATATTCTGTTGCTAAAAAATGAAGGATATATGTTTTCTTTCTTATATAATTCAATTTATTTAATGACTTGAAGTAAAAAACCAAGTTCTCTTCCAGTGAATTAATGGCCAGTTTAGATTAAAGTCATGGACATTTATTTTGTACGGACAAAAGCTAGATGCTTAGAATTAACAATATTTGAAGGTTTGCGGTGCATATAAATTCTATGCAAACAAGTAATAAAAACTGACTCTTCATCTTAAAAAGACACGAAAGTTAAAAATTTTGCCTACTGTGAAATACGTTTAACGTGTAAAAGCTTAAGTCAAAATATCGGTTAATACAAAATAATACGATGGTCCCGACAATCTACTATGTACTTTCGTACTTTTTCTCTTAAAACGAAACGAAAATCGCTTAACACGAAAATATTTCCCTTCTGGGAATGAACAAAATACGGAAAGCACCATACACTTAATGAAATGTTTGAGAAATTTTCTGTATTATATTGGATTGTCTTACTGTATTATTAAAAGAATTCGTAGCAGTAGATGATGATAATATGAGTACAGCCCCAATTATGATAGAAAAAGACATTTTGGAATTTGTTCAAAGCTCAAAACATATCATGGATACAGATTCCGACGAGGAAAATTAAATGAATCATGCAACTCCTGTTCCGACATCATCCGAAATGAGGAACGTCATGAAAAGAAAGCGCAGTTATTTAGACTCGCACTCCAATGGTAAAATGAATAACAAAATGGACAATATCGAATCATTTTTTGAGAATTTGAAGCTTAAAAGTACAAGGCAAAGAAAAATACCAGATTATTTTCCAAGCACTCAATGTTTCAAATGTTTTTCAAAAAAATTTGAAAATTTTGAATATTAAATTTCATTTTTTTGTGAATGTTTTTGTTTCATTCGTGTTTAGTAAGGTGACCAACCGTCTTCCTTTAGGGAGGACAGTCCTCTTTTTATAGGATCTATCCTTCCTCGAAAGTGTCCTCCTTTTCAATATTTTGGAATTGATCTTTTAATGTCTATTTTCAGAGATGAACCAAACATGTTTCCAAAATGTAGAAGAATGGCCTGAAACAAATATCACAGGAAATAACAGTTTTCAATGGTATTTTTTGACTTCGTCACATGTAAATTGGGCAGATATAGAAAATTACGTTGAGTTTTTATCGAAAGAAATGACTGATACTAAAATCAATGACAATTGTCTGTTTGAAGTAGAAAGAAGACTGAATGTATATTTAAATTTTAATAAATTAGAACATGCTGAGAAACTGGTAAAAGATGGGTGAAATTACTTCAACTATTTCAAAAATGAATTCATTTCATATGAAAATGTAATTATTTTTGTTGAATTTACGTTGTGCTGTCTTGGAACTAATGCAGCAGTTGAAAGAGTTTTTTTTCAGTTGGTAAAGATTTTTGGGAAGTGACTAGTGAGAAATCAAAATTGAATGTTAATATTTCAACTACAGTGCTTACTGCAAAATTCAGTATGAAGGATTTTCTTTGCCCGAATTTTCCGATATATTAAAAAAAATGATATGTGTGTGTGTAGAAAAAAATTCATTCAATGGAAAAATACTCGTTTAAGATAATAATGAAAAAAATGTAGCGTGATTAGCGTATTTTGTTTTTGAATTAATAAACGTTTCATATATATATCTAAGTCAGGCATGCCCAACCCGTGGCCCATGGGCCGCATGCGGCCCATTTGGAGACTTTTTGCGGCCTAATTGAAGTTTCTGTCAATATTATTTTAGGCATTTGCATTACAGACGGTTAAATAGAAAATATCGTGTTTTAACCCACCCCCACCTCTCCCCGTGCAGTTCTTACCGAAATATTTTTTTTCCTTCATTTGATTTCCACGCAATTGTAAAACAGGTATTGATGGATGAAGGAAAGCAGTTGAGCGTTGGTATGTTATTTCTCTTTCAACGATAACTTCGTTGAGAGTGAGTAGTGTATTTAGTTTTATTTGTCAGATAAATCATTTATGTCTATATTTTTAAGTTCAAATTAGTAGTCTTTTTCTTGTTTTATTTGGCGATGAAAGAATCTGATGATGGATTTAATGAGTTGCCTCAGATCTGTAAGACCAGCTAGTAGAAATGTAATATAATTACGGCAGCAGAATAAACTGTTTAATATTTTAACCTTCTGAAATTATGTAACTTTTTCATTTTATGATGTTTTTTTTATCTCTGTGCAATAATTAATATCATACAATAAGAAACTAAAAATTTGGCTATCGGGCAGAAAAAAAAATTTTTTTTGACAAACAGTGTAATAATTACAAAGCTGTTCTTCTTTACTTAATTGCCTTTTTGCATTTGAAATAAAAATTTTGAAAATCTAAATCAATTTTTGCAAATATACTGTAACACAAGTATAAAATGTGAAGATGTTACGCACATAGTTGTTATACTACGTAACCTCAGATGGCGGCATAAATCTACTGTAGATAAGAATCTTGTATGTTAAGAGATATTCTTCCACCGACAAGTGCAATCGGTCGACTTTCAACTTTGTTGTGATTGTGATCCAGTAAAAGGTAACTTTGCTGTTTTTGATCATATCAATAACTATTGAATAAATTTGTATATATTTATTTCAAGTAAAATACAAAAACAAGTGTCACATCAATTGTAAGGTAAAATATTTTGAATGTTGTACGATAGTAAAATATTTTGAATAATTTGTTATATTTTGATATGTGCGGTTCACCTCAGATTGGTAAATTTTTACTTTGCCCACCAACCGATTTGGGTTGGGCACCCCTGATCTAAGTAGTAATTTTTTCGAAATGTTTCGCCCTCCTTTTCATTGTAAAAAATGTTCACCTTATTTTTAGTAAATATATGAACATATACATATCTACGTAAATAAAATAAACTCTAATTAACTTAATTTTGTTGCTATATGTTTTTTTTTCAGCAATATCCTTTAACACCAAAAAATATTTCAGTTCCTTCAATTTTGTGTAAAGTGATTTTCACTGTACTTGAAATAAACCTATTTAATGACACTCACTAAAAAACTCGTTCTGAACGAAACAAACTAAAACTAAGACTAAAAATTCGTGAAGGTTAAACCGATAATCATCATCATTCAAGGTTTTAGTAGTAGTTTTAATAGTTATAAACAATTCTGCAACCTCCCCCCCTCCCGCTTTTCCTCTATTTCAAAATTCTGTTGAATGATGTTTTAGGTTGAACGATTGATTCATCGGTCAACATTTAGAAGAAAACAAACAAGTTTCGCTGAAGGCCGAAAGTAAAATAGAGCTGCAGTTCATACATACAGAATCCACAAAAGACCTTGAAAATGTATAAAATTCTGCAATCCGTCATTAATTGAGTTTCAAGGTAATCTGAAAAGCGAGTTATATAACGGACAACATGAAAAGTTTCTATGGTTCCCATACGCTGATTAAACATAAAAGAAAGGAGTTAAAATGATAGCCTTTTAAAACTGTTAATTGCTTGATTAATGCTTGTCACATGATTTTGTAAGATACGGAATGTAAAGAGGAAGTTATTCTTTATGAGATGTCATTCAGGATAGTAGTTACAGCATTTAGCTCTGTCGGGCTCCAATCTCTCATTTCAGATGGCTGAGAATAATTCTCCACTCTACTCAAAGTTAACTAAAATTCACATTTAATAGAATTTTTACTTTTGTACTTGAAAAAAAGGACTTGGTTTTAAAAAGATTAGGTTAAAATTTAATCTTTAAGAGCTTTTAAAAACAAGAAATAAGATGACTTAAATGGATCAAGACGGTATTCTTATGAAATCTTACACTTTCGTAATTTGTGATTCGATTATTCTAAGAGAGGGATTTCATAAAAATAAAATGTATGAAATCCATTAAATGTATTCGTGAAATCGTTTCTTTAGTTTACCCACAATTGTCGTGACTCCAAGTTTTACTAACCATCATTTTTGAAGAGTATTTTAATTGGATTTTTGAATTGTAATACCGGAATTGTGAGAAGATTTGTTTTGAGAAATTGAAAAACTCCTAATGTACATTTTATAAACGAAAATGAATAATAAAATTTATTCAATCCCTACTATTAGTTAACACTCTTCCTATTTATATACATATATATATCTTGTTCAACTTTTCAGTCGTTAATAAAATACTTTTTATTCATCCACTCAAGTTCAAATACATTTTTTTAAACTTGTAGTAGATAACAATTGATATTAATAGAGTTTTTTCAAATTTTAATTCTTGAATTAAATCAAAAAAGAATAAATAGTAACAAAAATAATAGTCCAACAGCATATACAGAAAAAAACCCTGTTCGTTGTGTCCCTGTCGCGCAATGGATAGCGTGTTGGACTTTTAATCCGAAGGTCGAGATTTCAAATGTGGTTCCTTTTTTTACTACACTATTTTTTTGGAGTAATTAAATTTAATTAATGAATAAATAGTAACAAACAAAAAATAATAGTCCAACACCCTATATAGAAAGGAAAATGGAAAATTGCTAGGCAAACCGCTTTCTATTTTGCCACTTAATATTGTAATTTTGTCATATGTATATACATACTATTTACATTATTTGTAACTATTTAAAAAAAGGCAACTAAAGTAAATTTTTCTTTGTTGACTTAAGTAGGAGCTTACTTAATTTTTTATATTACTTGTTTTTTAATTGTATATTGATAGAAATTATTACTTTAACAAGATACTCACTGAAGAATTTTTTGAACTCTGACTTTGTTTTCAAGTGTACACAAATGCTTCATATTGTTTATTTATATTATAAGGACTAGCCGTTACCCACCCGCTTCACTGGGTATTTCACGATGTTGTATAAATGTATACTGTTTACATATATATGAATTATTGATATCTGGCATGAAGAATTCGATTGCATTGATAAGTATATTTATAGCTGTAACTCTCGCCTCTTGATATAAAAAGGGCATAAATTATAATATCTAATTTCTATTTATATCTAAAATAGAAGTAGAAAGATTTTTTGCGCTCATTTAACCTAATAATCAAGTGGATTTCCACCAAAGCAACTTTCAGTGGATCTCTACTCCATAAAATAAACATGCATGCTAAATTTCAAGTCTAAATATAACAGAGCAAAAACGAAACTTTTATCATCAATATCTCGTTGAGAGCATTCTTAGCGGATTCCAATTCAACAAAAGAAGCATGCAAACCAAATTTTGTTATTATAGTCTTAGCAGTTCGAAAACGGGAATTTTATCTATCAATACGCCCCAATAACTCTCCCCGCCTCCCCCTGGAGTTGATTTCCGTAAAATCCATTCTTAGTTGAACTCTATTCAACTAAAGAAACGCGCTCAAGAAATTTTAAGTAAATGGGGTATATTCAAAAACAAGAATTTTTCTTTGACACGCCTTAATCCCTCGCAATCCCACTCCTTCGGAGGTCCCGTTTTCGCAAAACTCTTTGTAAAAAGAAAAAGAACCCTATTCCATGAACGGAACATAACTTCTAATTTTCAAGCAGGTGGATCTATTAATTGAAAAGCGGAAATATTTATCTATTACGCCTCTTAATCCTCTCAATGACCCTTGGGGGTCAATTTTCCCCAAAACTATTTTGTAGCGGATCTCTACACCATGAAAGGAATCCGCTTATATATATATATATATACCAGATTTTAAGACTGTACATCTAATAGTTTAAAAATTGAAATAATGATCTTTAACGCCCCTTAAGCCCCCACAAGGCCACTTAGGAAGCGATTTTCACAAAACCCATCTTATAGCAGATCTCTACTTAATGAATGAAATCTGCTTACTCAATTTCAAGATTTTACATCTAATAGTTTAAAAAGGAGTTAATTGCCTATAACGCCTCTTAATTCTCTACAACGCCACTTGGGAGTCGATTTTGACAAAACCCATTTTGTAGCTGAACTCTACTCTATGAAAGGAATCCGCTTATACTAAATTTCAAGACTGTACGTCTAATAGTTTAAAAATGGAAATAATTATGCTAACGCCCCTTGGAGGTCGATTTTCGTAAAAATCATTATGTAGGGAATCTCTACTTTATGAAAGAATTCTGTGTACCAAGTTTCAAGACTGTGCATCTAATAGTTTAATAATGGAAATAATTATCTATAACGCCCCTTAAACCCCCGTAACGCCCCTTAGGGTTCGATCTTTGCAAAATCCGTTCTTAGCTGATGTCTACTCCATGAAGGAAACCTACCGACCGAATTTCAAATCTGTAGTTTTAATCGTTCCGGAGATATCGTGATTAGTCCGTGAGTGAGTGAGTCGCCTTTCTCCTTTATATATATATATATATATATATATATATATATATATATATATATAGATTATTAGAAGAATCTTGTTTATTTGAATAATCTTGTTCGTTGAAATAAACTCAGTGCAACTGAATGTCACAAAAATGGTGTGAAAGTTTAGGTTTCAATACTGTTTCTTATGATGCAATAAAAGTTTGGTTTCTAACGTTTAAAGTTGAGAATTTCGACTTTGAAATGAACCCCGTTCTGGCTGCTCTATTGAGGTTGATTGTGACCAGTTGAAGCAAATAATTGATCAATATATAAATGCTTCTTCACAAAACATTGCGTTACAGCTAGACGGCTGTCAAAAAACAATAGTTGATGCTCTCAAATTCATACGTTTAAGTTTAACCGCTGGATGCGTCACGAATTGACTGTTGAAGACAAGAGCATGAGAAAAACGCCTGTTTGGCTCTGCTCAGAGATCAAAGGAAAGAACATCTTGGACAGAATTGTGACCTGAGATGAAAAAATGGGAGTACTACAACAATACAAGCTGTGGAGGAGGCTGGTTAGCATCCGGGGAATCAGCAGGTTCGGTTACAAGACGAACATCAACTAACAAGAAGGTGCTTCTCTGTATCTGGTGGGAATGTCGTGTAATTATCTCTAAGGAATCAGTTAAAAAGCAGTCAGACTATCAACAGAACAATATGCAGCAAAATGCTAATCAAAGTTAGCGATGCCATTCACGAAAAACGTATAAAAGAGTTCATTCAGAACGAAGGTGGTTGGCAAAAAATTAACTTAGAATAATCTTTTTTCCAAATGTTCTCTTTTTGTGAAAAATGGTTCTATTATAATAATGTTTTGCCTGTATATAGCTCAGACCTTTCTACAGAGGCTCAACAAGAATTTTTGAAAAATTCATCTTATTTTTAGAGTTACCACCAATTGAAATAATTATTGGCGTTTTTTTTCTTAAAATTGTTCCCCTCTGTTGTCGTAAAATATGAATAAATCCACTTCTAAGTTATATATTTCATAAATTCTAGTTGAGCCTCTGTAGAGAGGTCTGAGCTATATGTAAGCAAAATATTATTATAATAGAACCATTTTTCACAAAAGGAGAACATTTGGAAAAAAGATTATTCTAAATTAATTTTTTGCCAAAATATTATATTTAAATAATTTTTTTTGACAAAATATCCTTAAAACATTTTTATGCATATATTCTAATCTAAAGTGACACTAAATATCATGAAAATTATCCATTTATGTGCTTTGGAAAATCACGGTTCCGAACGTAGTAATGGATAAATTCAGAAAACCAATTCGTTTTAAAAGAATACAGTAATATATTCCATTATTATAAGAGTAAGACTAAATGTAGTTTATTTGTGCTGACATTTTGGTAAGACGTCACGTACTTAGATACTAATCTTGCTATCCACCCCTTCCTACGGAAAAGCGAAATCCTTTCGATTTTAGCGTTGTCAAGGGAACAGGTTACAGAATCGCAAAATTAGATTACATTTTAGCAGAGTTCATCAAAGTTTCAAAGATTTCGGATAGAAAATGATACTCAATGATAAGATAGTAACACTTATTGCTTAACTTATTCCTTGGGGCTCTCTGTCCTGAGGTCGTATTTAACAATTATTTCTAATTTAATTTTGTGTAGAAATAAAGGCTTCGAGCAAAATAAAAGAAACTTAATTTGGATCTCATGAACATCTTCTAGTTATATGGGGGAATGAACTGTACAAATAAGATACGTAAAAAATATCCTATTATCTGACGTTTATTAACGTTTAATAATTTACAAATAATTAAAAGTAGTGTGATTTTCATCCGGAGAATTTTATACAAGTATACATACACATTTTATGCAAATATGCATGCTCAAATTATACTAAAATTAACATAAGTTTGGGAAACACGTTACATTAATACATTATAATACAAATTTATTTTGAATATTTTGTATCGTTGAAATTATAAACTGTCCAGAGAAATATTTTAACATAGATCTCTACAATAATTCCACAATGATAGAAGTTGTTAATAATTTAGAATTTAAAGTTATTCAAACTTCATTCTGTATTTAACGATTAATGATCTAAATATTTGTGGGAAATTGTTTATTTTAACGTAAGAAACAAGAAAATAAAATTGACTTAACATTACCACTTCAGTTTTTATCAACTATAACATTGCCTCAACATATAACGAATTATTCATGAATTCTTAAAATATATTTCAAAATCAAAGGATAAATAGTAAAATTTTCTTTCTTTACAACAGATGTCAGCAACACAGCATTTGCAGCGCATGTTAGATGGATGCACTTTCATCCAAAGGCGAAAAAAATATATTGTTAGCACACGTTTCCCATTACCAATTAGAAAAAATATTTCAATTTCTAACAATAAATATTCAAAAACATTTCGAACAGCTTAATTTTAGTCAAACGTATTGCTAGTTATCGTTACTAAAATAAGAAATTCATTTTTAATGGCATAAATGAAGTTTTTATGGTCATGTAAAGTAATAAAATTTCATGTGTTTGTTAGTATACGCATTATAAAAATATCTAATTTGCTACATGATTCTGTTTTTTAAAACAGATTAATTTGAAAAAATAATAATTAGGAACTTAGTAAAAAAATAAATAATAAGGTATAGAAGATTAGTAAAATATTTACAGGTAGTAATTCATGTAAATTCTTCAGACTAAGTACTATGCACTTCCAGTTAAAGCAAATGAATTAAAAATTATGAAGTTACACATACATAGGATTCAGAGCTAATTTTATACACAGAATTACTACTTGTATATTCAGTTTGTTTTAGTATTATTTTAAGTTTAATTGAAATAACTTAATTAAATTTTTAATTTTGATTTTATTAACAAAATTATTTTTTCCTTAATTTCAAAATATTATTTAGAAAAAAAAACAATAATTCGATCTTACAAAAATTAAATTATGAGTGTCTTTAACGTTTAAAAATTTTTTTGGCCTTTTGTAATAAGAGCTTGTCGACTTCGGCTTTAAAGATTCCAATTAAAAAAAACCCATAAATTTATAATGGGAGAATAAAATATGAGTATGAGTATAATAGTTATTAGAAATAAAAAACACATAATCAGATATATATTACTTAAATTACTACTAATGAATAATATAACCATAGATAATGGTCCAGCACACACATTTTATATATTATTCCGTAACTATATACTTTAAAATTACTATAAAAATATTATTATCGATATATATATATATATATATATATATATATATATATTCCATTAAAAAAGTTTACTCTAACATCTAATAATTTTAACTTAGTAAACCAAAATTTTAAAAATAAATAAAAGAGCGGGAATAATATTTACTCACCTGTATACAGGTCCATACTTCTCTTTCAGCCTTTGAAAACCTTTAACAAAATCAGTTCCCAAAAACGGCAAGTATCCTAACCAGGGAAAATTCAGCCATGGTCCTGGAGGCAATTTTAAATTCCTATTCGGCCTATGAATAACCCAATGCAAAAACCATCCGACAGTTATGGCCACTACTAATGTGGACGTCGCCAAATGAGTTTTTGCCCATTGACTGACGGACGCAAGTATAAAATCCGCATTCATAATTTGAGAGTTTACAGAGAAATTAATATTTTCGAGTCCCGTTCGCTCTTTTTGAAATCTGTAATTTTGTTATCAAAAGCGGGTTATCATGTGTCGTTTCTCTTCCTCTCACTTTCTACCCTTCAACTCTCTGTTCCGGATATCTTCAACCTACGATCAAAGATCGCCCTACGTGCTCTGAATTCTCAATAACAAGGTTAACAAAAATGACATGTGTAGAAAAAAGTAACATCTTTTACTGTAATTAAATCAACTGTCGTTTAATGTGCATAGTATGGATGTAGATTTAACGATATTCATTTGACATTTCGCTTATTTTTTAATGAGTAAAAAAAACATGTTTATGGAATTGTTAATTGAACATATTTTTCAATTTCCACTACCAGTTCACTCTCTCCGTATATATATATATCTTGGTCTATTTTTCAATCGTTTTAATGAAATACTTTCTATCCATCCTCTCAAGTCCTAATACATTTTTTCAAACTTGTAATTGATGACACTTGATATTAATACCGTTTTTCAATTATTAATTCATTTATTAAATCATAAATGAATAAAAAGTTACAAATGATGTCCAACGGCATGTACGAAAAGGAAAATCTCTCGGTGTGTCCCTGTAGCACAGTGGATGGTGCGTTGGACTTTTAATCCAAAGGTCATGGGTTCGAATCCCACCTGGGATGGCCTAATTTCTGAGAACGTAATTTCTTTTTTACTATTCTAATTTATTAGAATAATTAAATTTAATTAATGAATAAATAGTAACAAACAAACAAAACAGTCCAATACCATATATAGAAAGCAAACTGGAAAATTTCAAGGTCACTTAAATTTTGTCAATTAAAATGTTCTGACTCTGTCATATGTATATACATATTTTATTAATTGTACCTATTTAATAAAAAGTAACCAAAATAACATTTTTCTTTGTTGACCTAACTAGGGGAATTGAATTAAACATTTTTTTATATTATTTGTTCTGTTAAGCTTCTTTTATATTCTAATTTAATCACACTTAAAACCTCATCTGAATTCAAATAGAATTAGAAAAACACTGTTTAATAATAATAAATCAGTATTTAGGGCAGTACAGTTTCTTAGGCAAAAATTTATTTCTGGGACGTAGGTTTGTGAGTGAAAATCGTTCATGAAATTTATTTTTATATGTGTTCTGGCTTAAGAAATTGATTGGTACACAAAAAATTTATATTTCCCCCACACCGATGTTGAATTCAAATCATTAATTAAGGAACACTGTACCAAAAATCGAAAAAATAAGCAAATAATTGTAATTATATCTTTGATTCTACAATTTTCCCATTTTATTTAAAAAATTAGAAATTTTTTTCACTGATGTGAAATCTTTTTCTTCAACTGTTGAATAAATAAACTGATTTAATGTTTTAAATTCTAAAATATGGCCTAATCCACCCATTATTCTTATAAACGAAACATTCTTAAATAAATTTGTATTTTGTTAAGAATTTTCTGAAAAAAGCGCTCACTTTGAATTAAACTCCAGCACTCTTCTGTACGTTTCAGATTATTGTAATTATCTTCTCATGTTTAAATAAGAGAAAGAGTAAAACAAAAATATTTCATAATTTATAACACTATAAAAATTATGTACATATTTTTAAAATTTAAATTCAGTTATTCGCATTTTGTTTCCGCATTAAAAAATGATTATTAAAAAAAATCAGATGAAATTATCTACTAGGAAGAGATTTTATTGCGATAAATTATTATATTGTCTTTAATCTAAGTTATCATACTTTTCCTTTCTAATATGCTGAGTATTTGTTTGTAAAGTTTTATTTCAGATATTAAACCATATTAAGCAATTGCTCAGATCTAGGTTAAATATATCTTATGAAATTCGTTTTTAAAGGTTCTTATCAAACATTGAACTTGCGAAATTTATGAGATATTATTATCTTATCGCATCGAATATTTACGATTTAAATTGCTGGTTGCATCTATTTTTTCTTTCCTTACGATTAAATAAAGTTTCGTAAAATGTGGAAACTTAGATTTTTTTATGATAAGGCTCCTTGACTAAGTGTTTTATTCATAGAAATTCGATGTGTATCTTTTTTGTTAATCTTTAAAGGTGAAATAAGCAGCTGAGAATTCTGCTAACTGCCTCCAGAAAGGGGGAGGGGGGTTCAATCTAAAATTTTTCATTAAGATGACTGCCTACCTTGAAAATGTCATTTTTCGTCTACATAAGGCATTTTTTATTTCAAAATCTTATAGTTTGAACATTTTTCTTTCCAAAACAGTTTTTCTTTTTCCATTGCGTGAAATAGAAATAAAGTTATAGTGATTTTAAAATACATCATTCTATGCAAAAGGGCGGTAAGATAAAACTTTAAATGCGTTTTCCTCAAAATTATGTTTTCGAAAGAAACCCTTTACCAGATACATGATATATTAAGAACCAAACCAGATAACGTTTTGAAATTTTGTGGGAATGTTTATTATACTTTTTTTTTCATAATGTGGACCATACGTTTTGTTGTAGAGTAAATATTTTTTCACTTAGGGTAGTTTTTTTAAAGAAAAAACTTTAAAAATATCAAAATTTCAAATTATTATGCATAATTGCCTGTAATTTTTTTGTATTTTAATATTTCTCTTAGATTTTCGTTCATTTTGAAGAGCACTATAATATGTATGTTGCGTATGAAGAAAATTATGTGATAATTGTATTAGAAATTTTTATACAGTGTTACCCGTTTTAGCAAAAATTGGATAAAATTTCTTTGAAAAAAAAACAATTTTTCTAAAAGTGCAGCATTTATTTAAACAATTTTATGTATTTACATATTTTTTTTATTTTTCTTCCTAAAAACACTTAATTTGTTTAAGATATGTGTTTTTATAAAAAAAATTGAAATCGAAAATAGTCAGTCACCTTAAAAATCGTTATTCTTTTGTGTCTGAACTCCATAGTTGCGAATGTTCAAGATAAGCCATGAGTTTGAGTTACGATTTACCAAAACCAGTCTCGCAGGCCATTAGAGAGGCTGCTATATGTTCAACTGAGTCTCAGTATTCCGAAGATCTGTGCGAAATTAAGGATAGGGAGGCATCAATTTAGGGTAACCCTAATCATTTGGTAATTGTTCGAAATTTTATGAGGTCCATTACTAACGGGCTCACGCGTCTTTCCTTTAACATGTTCTTTGGGGCCAGAATTAATGGCAACTCTTTTCCAACCAAATCCAAGAAGTGAAGTGTGAAAGAAAGATGCAAATTAGAAAGCTTTTAAATATCAGAAGTTAGAGTAATCGGGATGGCAATTAGAGGAATGTAAACATAATCCGCGGTTCAAGCGTGAAGAAGTATTGGAAAACGTTACGTGGTGACTAGCAGAAATTATACGTGATAGAGATACATGCATTGAGTCAAGGTGCATACCATTGCACTCGAGAATTTACAGGCCTTCATTTAAGATTGTAGTGATCGTTTCTTCAGACTACAGCATGGTCGGATCGACTATTTAATATTAGGATCAGTGATAGTATTGTAATTGAGTTTAGGCGAGTCAGTAATTGATAGTGGTCCGAGTTAGGTTAATTCGGTATTTTATATATATTGTGTGTTTTGCCACCGTAGATTCTCTCACATATATAATTATAATCTAATTTGTTAAAAGATTTAGTTATAAATCTTAATAAAGATATATTAAGATTATGTATGCTTCTAGTTTTTCCGTTAATCCTACAAACCTAGCTCACGCTGATCAAAGAGATCTACAGAGGCTCAACTAGAATTTTTGAAAAATTCACATTATTTTCAGAGTTACCACCAATTGAAAAAATTATTCGCGTTTTTTTTCTTAAAATTGCTCCCCGCTGTTGTCGTAAAATATGAATAAACCCACTTCGAAGCTATGTATTTCAAAAATTCTTGTTGAGCCTCTGAACAGAGGTCTGAGCTATATACAGGCAAAATATTATTCTAATAGAAGCATTTTTCACAAAAGGAGAACATTTGGAAAAAAGTTTATTCTAAGATAGTTTTTTTGCCAAAATATTGTATTTAAATAAAATTCTTTTGTCAAAATGTCCTTAAAACAATTTTATGCATATATTCTAATCTAAGTGACACTAAATATCATGAAAATTATCCATTTATGCGCTTTTGAAAATCACGGTTCCGAACTAAGTTACTATGTAAAGATGAAGAACAGTGATGCAATTATGTTTTCTATGGACCAAGAGAAATATTCATGGTAAATTTCATTTCGTTATAGTGCAAATTTCAGGTAAAAAAATTCAGAGTATAAAATTCCTGAATTTTTTTCAATAGTTTCTTGTACCCAATAGCAAAAAGTTTAGAAATCAGCCTTTGCATTAACAGCTAAGTGAAATATTTCACATTTTTCTCTTGTGGTTTTTTTCTTCTTAAAAAGATTATGTTTCAACACATCTTACAGATATGACGAAACCTAATCCTTTGCGGTGCATGACATGTATACCCCCCCAAAAAACCAGTCTTATACATAATATTTCCTAATTTTAGAACAAGTTTAAATATGCCCATAACTACATTTTACTTCTTTTTTCAAGCTCCGTTTAACATATTCCATCTTATTTTCTAATTAGTATAATTTTCATATTTTCAAATACACATTTCAATATAAACTATACTTCAAGATTTTCTCTATTTTAAATTAATTTATTGCAAAGCTGCAGATGAAATTTTTGCCTTGTACACTTTAAAGTAGAGCTAAAATTAATACATAGTAGACATGCCAATTTAAATATTAGCTTACATAATAAGCTTGATGAGACAATATTTTTAAAATATTAAGCTGATTTATCAAATATTCTTCCGTGTAATTATTAACAGTTTTACTGAAAAGTTGTCTGTTTTAAAAAAGCACGTGACATTTAATAATACTGTTAGTTTATAAAATTTACAACACTATTTTATTTCTTCCAAAAAGAGTTGGGATTTTTCTGTTGCGATTTTAAACAGTGTAGGAAGATTCGAACCGGGCACCTTCCGTTCCGAACGCCAGTACTTTATCGATCACGCCAAAACGATCGTCTTCGCGTGATGTCCAGTTCTGGTTTATTTAGGTACCGCTACACTACTTTCTCACCAGTGAGGTGGATAGGCGAACGATTTTTTTGTTAGTTATGGAGATATCGCGTTTATTTTTATTTATTTTATTTTTTCTCTCTCTCTTCTGTCTTTCTATTTTCTCTTTCACGTCCGGGTCACCAATGTAGGAAGATTCGAACCGGGCACCTTCCGTTCCGAATGCCAGTACTTTATCGATCACGCCAAAACGATCGTCTTCGCGTGATGTCTAGTACCGTTTTATTTAGGGGTACCGCTACAACAGTAAAAGAAACATTTTCTGTAATTCTTAATTTTACTAAAACGTTATCTGAGGTTATCCTTCAAATGAAACAGTTTATAAAACGGTTTTTGATGAATAATTATGGTATTTGAAACTTGCACATATCTTACGAATGTCCTAAAACTTTTGAAATTTAAATGCCATAGTTTTCTATGTTGTTTAAAAACATATCTTAAGAATAAATAAGAAGAAAAGAACAATTTTCAGAATTTTCGTAATTAAGAAACAAAATCATGCCTTTAACACAAGTATCTAAATTTTAAAAGGAAAAAGTAGTTATATTATACCGCATTGAAATAAAATTGTTATGACATTTTAAGTGAAATAAAAGCATACAGATGATTAATCATTGAAATATATAGGACAAATATTATTTTTGAAAACAAATTTTCATCGAAAACATGACGACTTATTTTCTCGAGATAGATTACAGAAGTTATCATATTGTGATTAAGAGACAGAGACGTAAGTCGAGATAGAAGTAGATGATATTCAAACCCCATAAATACTAAAAAAAAGTTTGGAATTGCGTAATTTGTAAGTAAATCACAACGAAAGTTCATCGAACTTTAAATGATTTCCCTTCAGTGATAACTTTACTGCTCCATCTGAATAAATAATTTATCTCCTTTTTAGTTACATAACATGATATAAAAAACAAAATTGTAAATATTTCTTTATTTGGCATTTTCAGAAGTGATTGTTTTTAAACACGAAAATTTATCTCTTGTGATTAGCTTTGGATCACTCACCCCTGTTTTTGCACCGTTGTTTATCGCGGGGTGTTAAGAACACCCCAGACTTTTAAAGCGTTTATTTAATAATCGAAAGAACATAACACTGATGTATAACATGAAAAAAATGATAACCAGGCATATTCAATGAAGAAGCACAACACTGCTAATGTTTAATAGAATACAAATAAATTAAATATTAAAATGAAATTCTAGCCAATTTAGACTGAAAACGATGATTCAATTTGTTTTATAAAAAATATTGTTATACCTTTTAAAATAAACTGCATCAGAAAATGTTATTTTAATAGTATTCCATAAGGAAAAGATTATTGTTCATTTTAAAAATGAATTTACTCATTTATATATTTACCCACTAAAAATTCCTTAATTCTAAAATTCTCATGATTGTAAGATACAGAAAATGTGGTTTGTCATTTAAAGCAAGAATTAGGAGTACTGGATATTCTTGCAATGAAGTTCTATTTCGTAAAGTATACTAATGAAACGATCTTGCGCCTACTAAAAAGTTATAACCTTCACAGTACGTGATCCGCCTTAAATATTTTTGAATCAAAAAGAAATTGAGATTCAGTTAGTTACTTTCTGAAGGTCATTTTATGTTATTGACGATATTTGTCTCGATGAACGTGGCTATATTCTCATTTTCAAGGACATTGTCGTTTTCTTACACGTTATCCTTGTTACAGGGTATATATCCTTCATACATATTAATCGATAAAGATTTATTATTTTATAACCGAAAAATTTCGCAACTAACTAGCAAGGCAAAACAAAATAAATATGAGTCGATACTTTCTAATTAATTAATTTTATTAGACTATTTTGTTTTGTTATAAGTTACTAACCCATTTAAATGAAATCAATAATATAGCTTTACAAATAATAAATGAGTGTTATTTCCCGGAAATATTATCAAAATATGAATATTTCAGAATTAGAATTTACTGACCAATTGAAATATTTTAATAATTTGTTTGGGTGTATAAAAGAATGCTTCATTTTTCTCTACAACATTAAAAATAATTAGAGGAAATATATATAAATGTTTCTGAAAGCAAAATTTTCTGGGAAGTGAGAAAACGTGATATTCTAATTAAATCTACTATAAATAGTCAAGGTTTTCTAGCTAGTGAGAGGAGAATGAAAGTAAGAAAGCCAGGAGTCAGGTGATATTTCTACAGATCAGGTATCACTACAAGTTATTGAATATTTCAAATATTAAATAGACGAAGATCCAAAGTGATGGTTGGTCACTAAACCTAGAGTAACGTTAAGCTAAGTGAGATAATTGAATTGATCCAAAATTAAAGTGGTCGATATTCCTAGTCTTTGTATAATTCGTGCATCTTGCTATTCTTCCACTTGTTTTGTTCATATTGAGACATTCTCTTCCTGAACTTTTGTAATCAGTGTTGATAATTTTGTTGATCAATAAATAAATTGATTTTGAATATGTCTTGTATTCCTTTCATTCCTCCCAACTCTTCTAGGTGGGCAAGAGAGAGGGGGTAATCCTTAGCATGTTCAGTTTTTAAATAATTTTTTTCCGTACATAGTTACAACATAGAAAAAAAAGTCGAATAATATCAGCACAGTTTCGGTACGTTGATATTTGTTTAGATTACACTGAAATTTGATACAATCATTTATTTGCACTATAATATCGGAAAAGTTGCTCAAGAAGTTGTAATATTTTTAGTGATAATCTAATATATATTTTAAATGTGAAAGTTTATGAGGATGTTTGTGGGTCTTTCACGCAAAAACAACTGAATGGATTTTAATGAAACTTTACAGTAATATAGCTTATATATCAGAATAACATATAAGCTATAATTTATAGCATAGGCTATAATTTATAAAAATTTGTAAAAAGTATCCAAAACATAACGATATTTGTCAAGTAAGTAGGAAAAAATTCTGGCATCTGCAAGCAAATCTGGCTTGCGCTGCAAAAAAGCCCACCACAGCATATATCTATCTTTTGTTTGTGAAAGAACTCTTTTTGTTTTGGCTACGCAAGGCGTTCTCTTCTAATTAATTCCTGTGATCAGAATAATGCCTATTTTTTAATTTCAGAATAAAACTAAGTTTTGAAGGGAGAGGTTGTTATAAATCTCTTTTTATTTTAATGTTTTTTTTTTATGATTTTATTATGCACATTTGGTAGTAAGAAATTGATCTTTTTTCAAAATAAATGCTTTTATCGGTTCTGGTACTTAAAGTAAATAAACTTTCTCTTTCAAACTGCATCATTTGGACAAATTTTCAAAATTTGTTTATGGTTAGTAGTTAATTATAACGCTATAATTTTAATTGAATAGGCAGACGTTGCGTTTTTAAGTATAAAAATAGTTATAACTACTGTACTGTATTTTTTGGAGTGTGTGAGTGAGTGATTATTAACATCGCACACTGTTCAGCTACACGAGGGCTTTTGGCAACGTATCACGTAATTTTGAACCATGGTCAAGTGACGTGGACGAAACCTGAGCTGGCACCCCCTTCTCCTAACTACCACACCACACCAACTTAGAAGGAATATTCTACCAATACTTAGCAGGAATATTCTTTGAAATCCCCTCTTCCAAGATATATGGCAGCACGGGTTCTATGATGAGTATTTTAGCGGGGAAGCCGAAGAGTTTTGTAGCAGATATTGTGTTTTCAGCTGACGGCGTTTTCAGCGGATTGCAAAGATTATTATTTTTGTCCCGAAAAAATAGTTTATTTCAAAATTTAAGTGTATTATGTTTTTGTATGTTAGTGAAAGACCTTGGAAAATGATTTGACTACTTATTTTAAGTGAACGATGTACATAATTAATTTCACACACAGTGGAATATCTTTCATTAATTTATTAGGTCTAACGGATTAAATTTTCCAAAGTGGAGTATTTTGTTTATGTATATCCCTTAATTTGTAAATGTAGAGATCCAAAAAAATATTGTATGAAAAAAACTGCAGTAAATTATAATGCGGTTGGATAAAGTATTAACGTGCATCGCGCCCCTACACGGCAAGTCTTACAAAGCTCTAATAAAGCTCGAGCTACGAAAGTAGCTAGGCATTTGCCAACTTGACTCTATCGTTAACATTTTGCTATGTTTTTCATTGAATTGCCATTATAATTTAAGAAACTGCGTTGCTTGCGAATATTACAATTTTAAAATAAAATAAATGCAACAGAAAGTAATATTAATGTATCACACTTCGAGATATAAATTATTTACCCTATTTTAAGTGTTCATTACGCAAAATTTGTAATAATGTGTTACTTTTGCTGAGCAGAGATCAGCTTAGTGAGGTATTTTGAAAAATTGACCCTCAAGAGTGTTACGAGGAATTATAAATAAATATAAATCCTTTTTATCAGCTATTAGATCTACATACTTAAAATTTAACAAAGGTGTTTTTTTTCTTTCTTTTTTTGTTTAGCTGAGATATGCAAAAAGCTTTTTTCGTTTAATTTGCAATTCACATAAAATTAACTCATTAAAAACTTTCTTTTTCCTTCAATCTGTGTTGTTTAATTTTTCAGTTCACCCGTGCGAAGAACGGGTATACCAGCTAGTGTTTAAATATTTTTGAAAATTTATTTGAATAAATGATTTATCGCAGTTAAAATGCTGTGATACTGGAATGTTTTAAAATGGAACAAGTTTTCAAGATATAAAATAAATTTTTTTGAAAGGGTTAATTCTTATTTTAAATGGCTCAGAATTGCATTCAAAAGAAAAAAGCACTATTAATAATAAATAAATAGATAGATAAATAAAATAAGAGAAAAAAATTGTTTTGCGTTGTTTAATTTATATTGTATTAAAAATTAATTAATCTTCTTTACAAAATGAAATTTCACACACACACACACACACACACACACACACACACATATATATATATATATATAAATCTATATTCTGTTGAGGTTATACTTTACTTGAACGACGGATCATATAGTTACTGAACAGTTTATTGTGACAAGAAATTTGACTAAGGAGCCTTCACAATTTAAATGTCCGCTGCGGCACTAAAGAGAATAGTGCGAAACCCACAAATGCTAGAGAGCCATAGAACTAATGCAACGCCCGAATAACTTATGTTAATTTAATTTATTCTTATTATCCATTTTATAATACCCAGGTTCTAAATTAACATTTGGCGTCACACTATAGCTTAAGATTAGACATTAATCATTAAAGACAAATAAAACGGACACTAAATTAAAAAGCCTTCTTTAAATTACACTTAATTTATTTACAAAACATTTAAATTACGTTAATTACTAAAAGATATACATTATCACTTAACTGAATTAGGATCTGAGAGAGAGAGAGAACATGGTGTGCCATCTCGGGAGTCTCCAACCTCGGCAATTTGTCAAAGGGTCGTCAGACCAAAATCGGTGATAAAATTTGTGTCAGAGAGTGACTAAATTCGTCGTGCAAGCGCTTATATTTCGCGGCGGTTTACCTCTGTATTCTGGAGAGGATTCTTTTTCGAAACACAATCAGCTTTTCTGATTGGTCTGAAGTCAGCGGAGGGATATCTTCCGCGGTCCATGACTCCCCCAAAACGCGGGAAATTCCCAAAAAACATCCCATATCATGATGTATTTATGGGTACATTGCCTTCTTCCAGGCGTGGGAAATGCGTCACCCTTTTCGGTGGGGTGAGAGACACTCCCAGAAATTCCTCTGCTTGTAAACAACAACAGGGCCGATATACAAATTACTGTTGTAATCCTTATGGAAAGGCGGCCCCCATCACTCCTCCCTCTCTCAGATTAACAAAACCAAAATGAATAATAAAAAAAAATTTCAGTACGCGAACGAAATACAGAATTGGCCTAGCGTCGGCAAATGTCTATGTCAAGAACAAAAATTGTAGACTCCTGGATCACTATCAGCTGTCCACGTCTTATGAGGGGTTCTGTCCATGTTCATCCATGATGTTGGCAGCTCCATCGTCGCTCAGATATTGCTAAAGAAATCTGCTAAACTGCAAAAAAAAACAAAACCTTGTCTCCCAGGGAAACCATATTAGTAATGAAACAACAGTTATGAAAAAAAATTAAACTTGGCCCTTTGTGACCACCCTTGAAGACTCCAAGCACCAATTTCCAAGTCCTCTCACCGCTCATAAAATGAAAATAAGAATGTTAAAAAAAATACAATCAGTTCCTAACCTATTCCGTGAGGGAAAACCAAATTAACTATCAACAACTGCAATGACGTTAATGTACGAAGAGGAGGAAAAAAAAATTTACTGAATGGATCACCCAAACAATTCACAAAAACATCAGACACAGACTGACAAATAGAAATAATTAAACAATCACAAAGAATCGTGTGCCACTAAATAATAAAAAAAATATTAAGACAAATAACACGTAAGAATACAAAATTGGCGTATGTAACAACTGCGCAACTAATAAAACAACACTTAGGAGTGTTGAACAAAATACATTGATAAGAAATAAACGCCAGTGAGAACATTTACATACAAATCAAGCGTGGCGCCCAGAAACAGACACTTCATAATCGTTTAACATCGAAATCTTGACACGACCAATGTGAAGTGAAAGTCCCAGACCAAATAGCAGAACTCTTTACATACTCAAGCGTTAAAATTTCAATGGTTCACTAAGAGCATTGATAATATTTAATGAAAATAATTAAGTAAAAGTAAAAAAAATTAGAGATTGAAACGATGAGTGTGCATAAGTGGAGAGAAAAAAAAATTTTGTAACTTCATAGAATGCTTGGTAGCCTAAGAAATTAAAAAAATTCACTACAAGCATTGGTTACAAATAAAAGTTTTAAAAAAAATTTAACGGAATTAATTCAGATTTGCAAATTAAAATTTTATAAATTAACTAATCGTATAAATGATAAAAAAATTTATAACCTGCAAGAATGCTGAGTAGCCTAAGGAATTAAAAAAAAAATTCACCACTAGCACTGGTTACAAATGAAAGTTAAAAAAAAATACTGTAATTAAATTTAGAATTGCAAACTATGAGTGCGCATGTGATCAGTATGCACCCCACTGTTTACAAATGCAACACACAAAAAAAAAACATGCCATTCCCTGCGCAAACGATTTGCTGCATGCCGCAAACGCCAGCACAAGAGATAGAATGAATTTAAGAAAAAAAAATTTTTTTTTTTTTTTTTTGCAAACCGATTGTAAAAAAAAATAACTATAACGATTAATATTGCTTAAAAAGAAACTTTAAAGAGAAAAAAAAATTTCTTCCACCTTCAATACATTTGAATTTCCATTTGAGAAATGAATTCCAGAAATCACAAGTGCAGTTGAAAATTTCAGAAAAAAATAAAACATAAAATTGATATGCGACCCAAGTCATATGAGGCGATACATACAGAGTAAAGTAATTTAACTAAAAGAAAATTATTGCAAGTGTTACACAGAATTAAACAGTTTCCAATATAAAAAAAATATCGCTTAACTAATCAACATAACTTTTTAACAATCCTCGTAATACAATGTATCCACAAGTCCAAATAATATTAAAAAAAACTAAAATTGTTTCACTATACGCGCAACAAATATACAAACACGAAAAAAAAACAAAAAACACAAGATCCTCGATTTACAACAATATCGCTAACTCAATTCATCGAAAATCCTCTAATTAATAACTCAAGTACAATTCTATAACAACAACCTAAAATTCTCAGTAACCTTAAAATGATTCCTCGATAATCCAAAATTGCCTTTACCTCAGATCGTTCACATCTCATGCCTCAACAACACTAACTAAACTCATCTGCAACTACCGAATAATCAATTGACTGCTCCACAATACCATTAACTAAAACCATCTATGCTCCTCAGCTTATGTACACAAAATCTTACCCAATAACACTAACTAGACTTATCTGCAACTTTCAAATAATTAATCGACTTCTCCACAATACCATGAACTAAAACCATCTATGCTCATCAACTTATTTACACAAAATCTCACATACTCAATAACACTTAACTAGACTTATATATCTTCAACTTTCAAATAATTAATCGACTTCTCCACAATATCAATAACCAAAACCCATCTTAGCTCATCAACTTATTCACAAAAATCTCGCATAATCCTCCACTCGAACTTTCCTAAATGCATCTCAAAACATTCCTAAATATACCACACAACCATTAATTCAACTTATCCATGTTCATCAACTATTTACTTGGAACTGTACCAAATCATTAACTCAAATTATCCTATCTACATCAAAACAACTTTCTCAATTATACCGTATAATTATATCAACTCAATATTTCCTTTGCCCAAAATCCTTAAATCAAAATATCCTTCAGTACTTCAAACAGTTTTATTAAATAAACCATGTGACTTTCTTTTCAATTCAATTATCCATTTCCATAAAAAAACAACTATCGAATAAACGTACACTTTGAACACAAACTTAACTATCTCCATAAAAAAAAAAAACTTCCCAACCATTCAACAAATTCATCAGTGCAGACTTTATCGATCTCCTTCAAATAACTGGCTCAAATATTCCACGAAATCTCTTAACTCAAACTTATGTAACTCCTTACAAGTAGTGAAACAACAACAACAAAAAAAAATTCACACCCAATCCTATTCCAACATTTCCAAATTCTCATAGCAACAGCACCGTAACGTAAAAACAGGAAACAAGGGGTGGGGAAACGAAAACCCATCGGAAAAATTTTGCTGAATCTCTGTCGCGACAGCAGTGGGGAAAGGGAAGACCCTCCTAAGGCGGCAAGAATCCGACATCCAAAAATTCCACCCCTGAATTATGCTGCCCGCGGGGAGGAGTCCCTGCGACAAGGAGTAACCAATAAACAGAAATTCCAATCAACAGTGTCTTGTCCTATACCGGATGTCGTGCGGGGGGGGGGATACGACGAAAAGGGGTGTGGACAAGCTCTCCCCACGTTTTCGAAACGAATGGAACATTTTTAACACCATTAGCTGACCAACAAAAAAAAAAAAAAAAAACTTTTACCAAATAACAAGCTGAACTACGTACTAAAATCCAGAACAAAAAATTGAATCAACGTCAACACTCAGTGAAATAATCTACCCGCACTGACATAAATCAACACAAAGCCTAGCCCCAAAGAGAAAAAAAAAAATACAATATCGACCGACCAAAACATCAAAATTCTTAGTAGTTTAGCACACAACCGAGACACAATGATTGACTGCACATTAATTTAACAACCACAATTTTAATCTAAACCCCTGAATAAACCACAACAAAAAATTCCAAATCTATAGCAAAACAAACAACGCAGAAATTAGAAGAGCATTAAAACACTTAACGGCAACACAAAAAATTTTAAGTAAAAGTTAGCAATCATCTCACATAAAAACATGCGCGGGAAAAAAAAACATATTAAAGTTTCAACCTAATATCTTATAGAAAATATTCAAACAACCATCTCTATCCATATCTTAACAAGCATAAATTCAATGTTATCATCATTTAGTAATACACAACCACTTAAAATTAATACACCAACACAATTTAGCAATAAAATTGATTCTAACAAAAAATGCTGCTACCAAAATTGATCTTCTATGCAAAAATAAAAATTTAACCAGAAAGTACAGTTATAAACAATCAATTCAGCATAAACTAAACAATTCAATAAAGGAACCTTTTATATGAAAAAATTATTGAAATTCTAGATAATAATCACAAAACAAATTATGTAATAGGAAAAAAAATTTAAAATATGTATGTATCGTAACAACATTCAAATTTCATGACAGGTGTCCAGAGACCCCAAAATTTGACCTTTGTCACAAACATAAATTAAAGCTTAAAATTACTAAAATTAAAAAATTGACGTACGTACATCATTATCATTGAATAACACTTGCATTACAAATTTATTTAAGATAGTGCACAAAACACACAGCATGAAAATATTTTATCTAGAGTTAAAATTGATATTAACCACAAACAACACTATGTCATTTAAGCATAAAATCACGACATAAAACAAACTGCATAAAAAAAAAAAAAAATTTAACTGGAATTCATTAAATAACAGGAAATCATTAAATAAATGAGTACAAAATTTGATATAACTAAAAAAAACATAAAACATAGCATGAAACAAGGTGCAACTATGAGACAGGTATCATTCAATGCGTGCTCTCGAAATGACGAAGCGTAAAATTGTAAAAAAAAATTAAGTCTCCCTCAAATATTTTAGCGCAGAAACGTATTTAACGAGCCGAATTACTTGCACGAGCCCTTAAATTATACCGTGAACTTGGAACAATACCCTTAACCTCCGTCTCGTCTGGTTGTAAATCATCCAAATTTTTCAAATGCAAATATGAAAATCTCTTAATAAATGGAATCATCCGATTGACATGCGTGTTAAATCTTTTCTTCAATTGTTCAACAGAAATTCATGAACTCTTAAATTTAAATGAAACTTTTAACTAATCGGCTCTCGCGTAAATACATGCATAGAGAAAAAAAAATTCACATCAATATTGAAGGAGAAAAAAAAATTAAAGAGCACAAGTACCTGCGTCATCGTTGCACCCCGGACTCTCTGACAAAACTGCAAGAAAAAAAATTCACAGTATCAAATTCAAGCAATACATAAAATACACAGTAGCACACGAGATGAAAATTTGTCCTGATGATCCATCAAGAAACGTTTACAAAAAAAAAAAAATTGTAAAAAAAAAAAAATTTCTAACTCAAAGGATGTAAAAAAAATTGTGCAAAGAAAAAAAAATTTTTAAAATCCTGGTCACGGTACCATTATAATGCTACAAAGAAAAAAATTTTAAATCCTGGTCACTGCACCAATATAATGCAACGCCCGGTTAACTTAAGTTAATTTAATTTATTCTTATTATCCATTTTATAATACCCAGGTTCTAAATTAACATTTGGCGTCACACTATAGCTTAAGATTAGACATTAATCATTAAAGACAAATAAAACGGACACTAAATTAAAAAGCCTTCTTTAAATTACACTTAATTTATTTACAAAAACATTTAAATTACGTTAATTACTAAAGATATACATTATCACTTAACTGAATTAGGATCTGAGAGAGAGAGAACATGGTGTGCCATCTCGGGAGTCTCCAACCTCGGCAATTTGTCAAACGGTCGTCAGACCAAAATCGGTGATAAAATTTGTGTCAGAGAGTGACTAAATTCGTCGTGCAAGCGCTTATATTTCGCGGCGGTTTTCCTATGTATTCTGGAGAGGATTCTTTTTCGAAACACAATCAGCTTTTCTGATTGGTCTGAAGTCAGCGGAGGGATATCTTCCGGGGTCCATGACTCCCCCAAAACGCGGGAAATTCCCAAAAAAACATCCCATATCATGATGTATTTATGGGTACATTGCCTTCTTCCAGGCGTGGGAAATGCGTCACCCTTTTCGGTGGGGTGAGAGACACTCCCAAAAATTCCTCTGCTTGTAAACAACAACAGGGCCGATATACAAATTACTGTTGTAATCCTTATGGAAAGGCGGCCCCCATCAGAACTTAACAATTAGAGTCATTGGTTTCTTCTGCTTGTGTTCGTCTTTCTGCACTTCATTGCTGCTTTATTGCGCATGTTCAGGCTTAAAAAGAAAATTAAAAGTTTTCTGTAAGAATATGCAGGAACAAGAAAATAAATAAATATGTGTTTGAGTTTACTAATATGGTTTTTTTAGACTCTAGGTTGATTCCTAGTGTAGCAAAAAGTATAACACGCGGCTTACAAACATAAGTCGATACTCAACCAATTGTGGTAGAAAGTTTCAAGTAGAAGGATACAGGCACAAAAGGGAATAAAAATGGAAAAGAAACAAGAATGGGTGTGCAAATACAATAAGAACAGAACAAAATACAAGATTGCTCACATGCAGATTTAGACACTCAGTAATTAAAATTATACAATAGGAAAGGTTTGGAAACATGTGTGAACATAATAAGATTTTCAAAATACAAAAACATAAATCATATAAGGGGCATTTAAATGAAATTCTGTCACTAGTGAAAAGTAAAGGTAACGATTTTATTGACTCAAAAGTGTAGTTAAAAACAGTACACACATTCTCAAACATAGTCGTCAAAAACTGTTGGTACATTTATTCCATTGCGACACTATTCCATCTTTGAAGAGTTAGTAGAGTGCTGTAAGATCTGTATTTAGTCACACACTTCGTCGACCGTTGTGAATCGATGTCCGCGAATAGCTCGTTTTAGAGGCCCCAAAACATGCACACGGTAAAAAATCTGGACTGTACGGTGGATATTCTAGTGTTTCCCACCAAAAATGCTGCCATGTCATTTTCATCGCATTGGCCGTGTGTAGGCGGCATTATCATGCAGGAGAATAACGCCATTGGTGGATAACATGCCAGGACTAAGGTTCTCTAAAGTGGCTTGATAACGCTGGACATTGATGGTGGTTCCCCGTTCTAAGAACTCGGCAAGCCCTTGTGGTCAAAAAAGAAGGACGTCATGATGTTACCAAAACTGGTGTGCACGGCCTTTGATTTCTTTGGAGGTGGTGAAATCGCAAGTTTCCATTGCTTGCTCTGAGGCTTGCTTTCCGGTTCAAAATGGTGACATCATGTTTCGTCACCAGTGACAGTTTGTGACACGAAGCCACATTCCTCTTCATGATAACGTTGCAGATGACTCAAAGACAGCGCGATTCGTGTATTGTGCTGTTCGGTGGTCAGTTGGTGGAGAACCCACAGCGCACAAATTTTTCGAAAGTTTGTGTTGATGTATTATGGCGTGAGTATGGTGTACAAAATAAATTAAATCAAACCAATTACTGATAGAAACGCCAGTTTAATTCGCAATGTGATGTCGTTACACAACGTTTATAATGAAATAATAACATTTCTTATTCTAACACTTTAGTAATTTAAAGCATCGAAATATATATAATATATTTTTTAAGGCTCATAAATATATTTATAAAATTTTTCTGCGTTTAAATTCCTTTAAATTTTATACTAAAAAATCTTTTGAGTCAAATCTTTTTTTTTTGTTCTAGAAATCTTTAACTGTTTTCTAATTATAATATCAATAATAAGAAATAAGAAATATTCTAAATGAAAAAGAATGAACTTTATTAAACACGCAATCTAGTAATTATCTTGGATCTAAAAAGAGACTAATTACAGTTGAGCATATTAATTAATTATTTTTTAATTGCAACTATCAGTTGATTGCGTGGTTTTTAGAAATATATGAGTCGTTTTATTTCCATTATCTGTACTTTAGATATTGATTAAAATCTATAACAAATAGTGAACATTCATGGAACATTTTTATGGACATTAACAAATATATTTAAAAAGCGTCATAATATAATATTTTTTTGAAGAAAGAAATGAGGCATTTTAAGTAATTCTTAAAAATTTTAAATTCCCTACATATCAATTTATTACCATAGCTTTTAAATATTTCTTACGCATGTTTGCTAATTTTTTATAAAATTCTAAAATGAGTTCTAAAGTTTTGTCGGGTTCTATCCGTTGGTTTTCTACTAAACCTCTTGGGGAAAATATTCTTTAACTGCCGATTAAAAGTTACGCAATTCACTCACTCCCCGGTGGTATCATTTTTCACTTAGACGCATGTTTGGGGTGTATTGGTGGAAAAAGGGCATAAATAAGTAAATTTTCTTTGAAATAAGTAAATCACCTTCGCGAACACTGTCAAGGTCATTGCGCACTCCAAAGGATCGTATTTTAGAAAGACACATATATGCGTCTGGGACATTTAATACACAGGGTTGAACGAGACGTATATATACGTCGGTGGCAGTTAAGAGGTTAACTGTGATTTGAGTTTAAAAACCGCTTTCCTTAAAGATGACTTGATTTAATGCTAATATAAATGCTATTTAAACCCTGGCATTAAGTATATTAGGTTAATCGTGGAATCGTGATAAGTTAATAGTGGAAACAGGTTTTGAACTGGAAGTCGTGCGTACTGAACCTGGTATTCATTCAGAGTAGTAGAAGGAATACAGAAGTTGATTTGTACCAAGCTGTTGCAATTCGAGATGTGGAGCTGTTAATAAGTATTAAAAGAAAATAAAACAAACTTGCAAATGAAAACTTATGCATTAGACATGAAAATGATACTACCAAAAGAATGCGAATACAACATTAAGAAAAACTTGAAAAAATATAGGGGTAATATTTCCCGTTCACTCTCGGTTCCCTGAAAATTTTAACATGCGGCAAGAGAAAAAGCAACTAAGGAGGGCTTATTCTCGATAAGAGAAAATAATATTTTACGGACCATCGTTAAAATTGTACAGAAAATCTTATGAAAATGTCTTCATTTTTTTAATCCCTTGCGTACCAGTACTTTTTAGTATCCTCAGAAATCTTGACATTACAGCGTAAATTTCATTTTTCCTTTTGATACTGAATAAAGTGCACGTTTGAGTATTTCGTTTAGCTTTCTAAAGTTTGTATAACTATTTTTGTTGTTTATTTTTGCTTTTTCTTGCCAATATGGCATCGTCGTTGGATCCAGAAGTGATACTGAATGAGAATATTTACCGGAAACCGATGAATACGACAGTGATACGGATTTATCTATATATGATGAAGATGAAAAAATGAAACAAAAATGACAGCACACTTATGTTACGCGTGTGGAACAGCTTTTTGTTCTAAGAAACATTTCAAGCAATTTCACAAATATTTGTAAATTTAAATTTGATTTTCCTATTTTTTTCAATTTTTTGTATCCCAGACATTTTGTAACTTTTGTAATTTTATACAATCCCAACAAAAGAAAATCTTCTTTATAATGTTTCCTAGGCTGGTTACACTGGTTGTACACCTAAATAAGTCATCTATCCGCATGAAGTTACAATGGGATTTTACTCCATACATAACATTTATACACCAGTGGTTACATGGTACTCAAGGCTTTACAACATCCAAAGAGAAAATGTACTACAAAAATATGAAAAGAGGAATAATAAAATGTATAAGAATTCAAATAAATACTAGCTTTCTTTGATAAAATTATTATTATTAATAGATTTATTTTAATTAATAGTGAAATTAGATTTGAAATATTTTAAAATGTGCTTTGTTTTTTTATAACGTTTTAGAACAATAAAGAACACACTCTTTCCCCGCTATATGGACATTTGAGCAGAGTAGAACTCAATTACATTGGTCTCGTTTCTTAATCTGCTTACCATGAGATAAAACTCAGAATTTACCATTTCTGAATTCAAATTATTGAATAAACTATTTAATTTCTTATTTTTCACCATCACAATTTTTCAATCTTTTCCTCTGCATTTTACTTTCCTTTTTAGTTTTTCTATCGAAGAAGATTACAGTCAAGGTTTCTAAAATTAAAATGTTATTACAAAATTCATTTTCAATCCAGAGTGTATGTTTAAATTCAAATGGACTTTCAAATTCTTATCAGTTGAACTAGAAGAAATAAGGTATCACACACACACACACAATTGAATTATTTGTGTAATGATGCTTGGTACTTTTCTGTTTCGCCGGTGCAAGCAATAAAGTAGCCAAAAATGATACAACCGACGCCAAACGGAACATTCCCGCTGGTTGTTGTTGTTGTTGTTTCTTATCCTCTAATTGTCTGACGAAGTCAGACAAGATCCATTAAATTGTTGACCCTCAAAAAAGCCAGCTCTATCTAATCTCCTTAATAAAAACTCCATTATCGTGGGTGACTTCAATGCCAAACACCCCTCATGGGGTTGTTCATGTTCTAATGCAAGAGGGGAGGAGTTACTTCAGTTGTTAGACGACACAGAATCTATGATCCTTAATGACGGTACACATACCTTCACCTCCTACAGCTACAACACTTCCGCTGCCCTAGACATTGCAATTACTAGCTCGGAATTATTTCCTCAATGTTCTTGGAGGGTGTTGGACACCATTGGCAGTGATCACTTCCCTGTCTTAATTTGTTTTAAGAGAAGACAGAAGGTGCAGATAAAACAGAATAATTTCTGGAATTTCAAAAGGCTAATTGGGACTCTTACATGGACTCAGTTGATCAAAATTTGACTTCTACCCCCTTCACTAATGACCTTGAAGAGAACTGGACAAACTTTAAGAACATCATTCTAGACAATGCGAAGCTCTATATCCCAAGAGGAAATGTTAAGGGGTACATACCTTTATTCACTCATAATGCTTCAAGTCTTAAACCACTTTTAGACAGGAGAAAACAATTGTTAGAGTCTTTTAATGAAAATAATTCTTTAAACGATAGTCAAGGTGGATTGAGGACTGAAATCAACCAGATAAATGCTAAAATTAAGAAATCTTATGCACAACTAAAGAGATCAAGATGGAGAGAATTGTGCAAAAATCTAGACTCTAGAACTACTACAAATTCCCGCTGGTAATCTTTACTACCATATTTTCAAATCAAGTCGTGATCTTTTCATATCAGTAACGTCTTTTTCACAATAAATCAAAAATAGATGAAAAACCAATGAAAGTTAACATTTGTAACATTTTTTCAGATATATATTGGGTGTTGCTGCCAATAAAACCTGTTTGGCGAGATTTTCTCCTGCGAAACGGAAAAGTATTTAATGTATTTTCACTTGAATTAGTATATGATTCTCAATATGTAAGCGGCAATTGAAGAATTCCAAAAAAATTTTATATGCTTTGGCTTTGCACCTTATTTAATTTTAGGTCTGAAATAATATCAAAAATTGTTCTTATAATATCATTCATAAAATTTTTATTGCTATTGTATACTGATGCTTCTGCAAAATCTTTCATTTAACAAAAAATGTAAATTTTTGTTAAATTGAATTTAGAGAAAAATATTGATGCAAGTATTAAATATATGAACAAATATCTGTATAATATTGAAAAAGAGCAAATGGTAAATTTGTTGGGGGGGGACGTAAATGACAGATTGATCAGGAATAAAATACTCCGTTGCAAAGTCCAGAAAGAAAATCATGAAAATATTTGGTCTTGCTTGAAATCGTGAGGCCTAACAAGAAAAAAAAATACCATGAAAGAGTCAATTTTTTTAAGGAAATAATCTATAAGTAAAAAAAAGATGGGGAACATAGAGACCCATTCTGTACGTTTCCAAACATTAAAAAAGATTCTCAGATAAGCAAAATACACTATTTATAAGCAAAAAGCAAAGATAGAAAAACTTAAACCTTCTACGACTGATGGAGAAAGTATTTTTTTAACTAATGAGCAAAAAGACATATACAGCACGTAGGGAAAAAAGTCTGCTCGTTACCTGGAAAAAATAAACATAAACCTGAACAAAAAATATTTTCCAAGACATAAAATGCCTTCCTAAACATAAAACTCCTACTTCTACAGCAATTAAGTCTGAAAGTATGTGTTACACAGTTGTACTAATAAATATTAGTTGTTAAAAATTGGTAGATTTTTTTCGCTACATATTGATATAGGTCAGTGTGCGTTTCTTTTTCTGCGAAATTTTTTATTCCAAGGCTGAACTAGCTTTCTTTAAATCATAATATATAGAAAGAAGATTTTAAACAAGCTTGATATTAAATGTATATAATATTAATGATTCGGAGTTTTAATCTTAAAATCTATACTTTCATAAATAGTAAATTAATGAGTATAACCGGCTTAGTCCCTTGAGTGGCCAATTTTTTTGCTCAGAATGTCCCACAAAATGGCACTTTTTTATTGCACATCTAGATATATATTATAAATGCGAAAGTTGGTGAGGATGTTTGGGAGTCTTTCACGCAAAAACAACTGAATGGATTTTAATGAAACTTTACAGTAATATAGCTTATACATCAGAATAACACATAGGATATAATTTATAGCATAGGCTATAATTTATAAAGATATTGTGTGAAGTGTCCAAAATATAACGATATTTGTCAAGTAAGTAGTAAAAAATCCTGCCATATGCAAGCAATTCTGGCGTGCGCTGCAGAAAACCCCACGTCAGCATATATCTATCTTTTGTTTGTGAAAGAACTCTTTTTGTTTTGACTACGCAAGGCGTTCTCTTCTAATTAATTCCTGTGATCAGCATAATCCCTAATTTTTTTTATTTCAGAATATAACTAAGTTTTGAAGGGAGAGGTTGTTATAAATCTCTCTTTATTTTAATGATTTTATTATGCACATTTGGTAGTAAGAAATTGATGTTTTTTTTCAAAATAAATGCTTTTATTGCTTCTGGTTCTTACAGTAGATAAACTTTGTCTTTCACACTACATCATTTGGACATATTTGCATAGTTTGTGGTTAGTAGTTAATTATAACGCTATAATTGTAATTGAATAGGCGGATATTGCATTTTTAAGTATAAAAATAATTATAACTACTGTAATGTATTTTTTGGAGTGAGTGAATATTAACGTCGCATTGTTCAACTACACGAAGGCTTTTGGCAACGGACCACGTAATTTTGAACCATAGTCAAGTGACGTGAACGATACCTCAGCTGGCACCCCCTTCTCCAAACTACCACACCGCACCAACTTAGAAGGAATATTCTACCAATACTTAGCAGGAATATTCTTTGAAATCCATTCTTCCAAGATATATGGCAGCACGAGTTCTACGATGCGTATTTTAGCGGGGAAGGCGAACAGTTTTGCAGCAGATATGCGTTTTCAGCTGACGACGTTTTCAGTGGATTGCAAAGTTTATTATTTTTGTCCCGAAAAAATAGTTTGTCAAATTTTAAGTGTCTTCTGTTTGTGTGTATGTTAATGAAGACCTTAGAAAATGACTTGACTATTTATTTTAAGTGAACGGTGTATGTATAATCAATTTTACAGTGGAATATCTTTAATTAATTTATTATCTCTAACGGATTAAATTTCCCTAAGTGGAGTATTTCGTTTATGTATATCCCTTAATTTTCAATGTAGTGATCCAAAAAAATATTGCATGAAAAAAACTGCAGTAAATCATAACGTGGTAGATAAAGCATTAACGTGCATCGCGCCCCTACACGGCGGGTCTTACAAAGCTCTAATAAAACTCGAGCTATGAAAGTAGCTAGACATTTGCCAACTTGACTCTATCGTTATCATTTCGCTGTGTTTTTCATTGAATCGCCATTATAGCCATTATAATTTAAGAAACAACGCTGCTTGTGAATATTATAATTTTAACATAAAATAAATACAACAGAAAGTAATATTATTGTATTGCATTTTCAGATATATATTATTTACACTATTTTAAGTGTTCATTACGCAAAACTTTTAACAATGTGTTAATTTTGCTGAGCAGAGATCAGCCTAGGAAGGTATTTCAAAAATCGACCCTCAAGAGTGTTAAGGGGAATTATAAATAAAAAATCCTTTTTATCAGCTATTAGATCTACATACTTAAAATTTAACAAAGGTGTTTTTTCTTTCTTTTTTTGTTTACCTGAGATATGCAAAAAGTTTTTTTTTATTTAATTTGCTATTCACGTAAAATTAACTAATTAAAATCTTCTTTATCCTTCAATCTGTATAGTTTAATTTTTCAGTTCTCCCGTGCGAAGAACGGGTATACCAGCTAGTAACTAAGCATAATACTTTTAAAAATGCGGAAATGGAACAATTTTATCTTAATTTTCATTTTAAAAGTTTTCACGCTATTTTTTACTGCATAGTTTTGGAACAAAAAAACCTCTTAAATGTTTGTTTTTTTATAAGTACACTCTGGATGCCATGAAGAATGTTTCAACCATCTTAAAATAATTTCTCCCATACGTGCAAAAATATTCATGTTCGTACCTTTCTTTCAAACGATTGGGGATTTTGTATGTGTGCATTTTTATGCACGGATAATTTAAAGCGTGATATTCTACTGTCTTACATAGCAATGGGGATTGAGAAAATATTGGCCTTTTTGGATTAACTTTCCATTTCTTATCAAGCAAAAAATTACACATTGGCTTGCCAAACCCTTTTCTTTATCGAATATTTTCAAGAACCTAAATTCTCGACTTCAATGAAAAATTCTCGTCTTGACCGCAAAGAAAATCCCGGATGAGAAGTATTTTTCACTATCATAGATAAACTGCATCTTTTACAAACATTAGCTCTAATAATCTCTGTATAAGAATAAAAAATAGATGCAAATCAACGATAAAAAAAGAAAATATTTATCATAACGCATTTTTTAGCTTTTTTTCTAAAAAGGGGGTGTGGCTGAATTGCCTAATTTGTTTTGAAATGAAGTTTTATCCAACTTCTAACTTTCCGACATGCACAAGTGATATATCAATCGAAAGATAATAATGCAAAGAATAAGATTAAATGAAAATAAAAAAAACGATAGGTTTGTGATTTTTAGGGTACCAAGTCTTCTTAAGAATATACTTCCTTTTCAATATTTTAAAATTGATCTGTTAATCTCTGTATTTAGAGATGAACCAAACATGTTTCCAAAATGTAGAAGAATGGCCTGAAACAAATATCACAGGAAATAACAGTTTTCAATGGTGTTTTGATTCAACACAATAAACAACACTAGCAGTGGACTGTGATCTCTTTAATTTCTCTACTCCGTACACTACCTCTCGGAGTGAGTGTTACACATACACTGACGTTTTATTTTACAAGCCGCTAGAGGGCGCTGTTCATTAACAGAACTAACATACCGCCCCACATTGCACTGGTTTAACCATACAATCATTGTTACTAAATTAACATTCATATTGGTTACATCTAGGACACTTTACACATTCAACACTTGACAATTCTCAAGAAATACAATTACATAAATTATTATATAAATTCAAGATTTCACAAATAACAATATTTTTTTTATACAAATACAAAATCACTTTACTAACAATGTGAGTAAATTTACACACCACCAATGGTACACTAAATGAAAAATTCAAATTATATTTAAGGATCTTCCATTGGTAAAACACAAATTTTTGATATGGCTCTTTTACATGTACTATACTGAGTTTTAATTTTTTACAACACGCACTTTTTTATCTTCGCCATAATACAATTCTACGATTCTACCTAATGCCCATTTATATGTTGGTAAATTTTCTTCAATTATTAAAACCAAGTCTCCAATTTTAACGTTATTTTTTTCAAACATCCATTTTCCTCTCTGTTGTAATTGATTCAAGTAATTACGACTCCAAAATTTCCACATTAATTGAACTATCTTAGTTATTTTTTGCCACTTTTTGAGATTACTCTCTTTACATTTTGTCAAATTAGGCTCTTCTAGCGAAGTTAAAGACCTATTAATTAAAAAATGAGCTGGTGTAAGCACTTGGAAATCATCATCATTGTTTGATAGGGGGCAAAAGCGGTCGAGAATTTAAAATTCCCTCAATTTGTACAGTGACCGTAAGTAGTTCCCCGTACGTTAAATTAATTCCATTCACAACTCTTTTTAAGTGATATTTACATGACTTTATGGCCGCTTCCCAAAGACCTCCAAAATTGGGCGACCTCGCAGGAATAAATTTCCACTCTATTCCTTCTGCTGCTAAGTAATTAGCTAATTTTTCGTCTGGTTTTCTGACTATTTCAAGGAGTTTTTTAATTTCATTGCTAGCTCCGACGAAATTTTTACCATTGTTCGAAAACAGTTTTGCACATTTGCCTCTTCGAGCCATAAACCTTTTCAACGCGGCAATGAATGCTTGCGATGTTAAATCTGATACTAACTCAATATGTACCACTTTAAACACAAAAATACAAATGTACACTTTAAACAAATTTCCTTTACGTTGTCCTTTATTTTTAATGAAAAAAAGGACCAGAGAAATCTACTCCTGAACAATTAAATGGATAATCAGTAATAAGTCTCTCTTTTGGCAAATTACCCATAATTTGAGTTGACACAATTGGTTTCGCTTTAAAACATACAATACATTTATATACAATTTTTCTGCACATTGACCTACCATTCAACGGCCAAAATTTTTCCCGAATATGATTCAGTAACGATACAGTTCCCACATGTAAATATTTCTTATGAAAATATTCTATTATTATTAAAGTTAATTTATTATTTTTTGGTAAAATTATCTGGTGCTTTTTATTAAAACTTAACTCTAAGTTACACAATCGTCCTCCTACTCTTAAGACACCGTTGTCATCTAAAAAGGGATTCAATGCCTTTAACTTACTGTTTGGTAGCACACTCCCCTTACTTTTAAGATGGTTAATATCACTGAAAAATTCTTGCTCTTGCACTTTTTTTACCAGAAATGTTTCAGCTTTCTCAAATTATTTTGTCGAGAGTGGACCAGACACTTTATTTATTCCCTTTAAATTTTCCACGAACCTGAAAATAAAACTTAATACACGTAAAATAGTTATATAATTATTGCTTAGATTAAGAAGGTCGTTAAAAAATCATTAACATGAACATTAGGCACCGATTGAAAGTTTTCAATTTGTTCATTAACACAGTTTTTCAGTTCTGAATTATATTAATCTAGTTTCTCTCTACAGTTTATAGTTCGATTTGGATAGTCATCATCACCTGAAAGAAATGCTGGTCCATTAAACCAAAAGTTTTGTTGCAAAAGTTTATCAGGATCGACTCCTCGGGAGACTAAGTCTGCAGGATTTTGATCAGATGGTACGTGTCTCCATAACTGATTAGGATATAGTTCTTGTATCTTGGCAACCCTATTTTGAACAAAGGTCTTTAAGTCCATCGGTTCCTTTCGAAGCCACGCCAAGACGATCATCGAATCCGACCAAAGATATAATTCAGCAGTTTCTAGTTGTAAAGCAGCTACAACTCTTTTCACAAGTTTTGCCAATAGCACTGCGGCACACAATTCAAGTCTGGGAATTGTCAGGCTTTTAATAGGCGCTACTCTCGATTTGCTTGTAATTAACCGAACTAAAGTTTCACTCTTCAGATTTTTAGATTTGCAGTAAACTGCTGCACCGTAGCACCGCTCTGAGGCATCAGCAAAGCCATGGATCTCAATAACTTCTGGAAAAGCGACAAGAATACGCCTTGGTATCTCTATATTGTTGATATTCTCTAAAGATACTAGGAATTGTTGCCATTCTCGATATTCTTCAGCTGGCAGAAGGTCATTCCATTCCAATTTGCTTCTCCACAAACGCTGGAGGAAAATCTTTGCTTTGGAGATTACTGGTGCCATCAGTCCAACAGGATCAAAGATCTTGGCAACAGTAGACAAGACGTCTCTTTTAGTATAAGAACTGTCCAAACAGACTTTCACTTTAATCAAAAAGCAATCTAGGTTCGGCTTCCACGACACTCCTAACATTTTCGTCTCTGTTAAAGTTGCAAAATTGTAATTCTGTTCGGGATCTGGTGACAATTTCTCGTGATTGGCGCAAAGTTTATGCAACTCCATTCCAGCACTTTTTAAAATTCCTTTTAATTGTTGTCTGAGAACAATTGCCTCCTCTCTAACGTTGCAGCACCACAAAGGACATCGTCCATATACAAGTTGTTCCGTAAAACGAAAGCTGCTATAGGGAAGTTAGCCTCTTCATCCATCGACAATTGGGTTAAAGTTCTCTGTGCTAAGTAGGGAGCACTTACAGTGCCATAGGTAACAGTCGAAAGTTCGTAAATTTTGGGTGATTCATGTTCACTTTCACACCAAACGATTCTCTGCAGATTACGCTGTTTAGTGTTAATTAATATAGTTCGATACATCATTTTAATGTCTGCTGTAAATGCATACGTGTAAGTTCTGAACCTGAGCATTTGCGCATATAAGTCCTCTTGTATCACTCCTCCATTATATTGAATGTCATTTAAAGATATTCCATTATCAGTTAACGAAGAACAGTTAAAGACAACTCTAAGTTTTGTTGTGGACTTTTCTGGACGATAAATTCCATGATGGGTAGCGTAATATGTGATATCTGGTTCAGTTTCGTTAGTCACTTCCTTCATGTGACCCAGTCTTTCATAATCTCTTAAAATTCACGATATAAATTTAAGTAATTATCATCTCTAGCTAAGCGATTCCACAGCGATCCAAGTCATTTGAGGGCTATGTCTTTCGAATTACCTAAACACGAGGGTTCCTTTTTTAAGGGCATAGATACTACATATTTACCTTCGTTAGTTCTAAAATGAGTATTCGTGTAATGTTCCTCACAAATTAGCCTTTCTTTATTATTAACTATTGGTTCTTCTATCTCCTCTAATTTCCAAAATTTTTCTAAATTTTTATTCAAGTCCTCATCACGAATCAAACCGCAGTGAACCTTAGTTTCATTTATTGAATCTAAATTACCCGTTACTATATAACCAAATACGCTGTTGACTAACAGTAATTGCGAATCTTTTATTTTAATTCTTTCCGGTTTCAATAACTCATAAAATATATTTGCACCTAATAATAAATCAATTTTGCCGGGAACATTAAAATTAGAATCCGCTAATTCCACAAAATTAGAAAAATCAGAATTTATCTCTAACGCTTTCTGCGGAATAAAATCAGTGATTTTTTTAACTACGAGCATATCCAATTCCCTTTCGAAAGATTTATTTTGATTAGCAATCGCCACTTTAACACACCCATTTACTACCATAGAATCATCATTTAAACACGAGATTAATGTATTTATTCTTTCGGGCATAAGTCGTAATTTATTCGCGCACTCATTCGAAATTAGACATGTTTCACTTCCCGAGTCTAACAAGGCCCTAAATGTCTGCCATTCTGAATATTTATCTTTCACTAGAATTAAAGCAGTACTCAAAAGGCATTTGTTTTTAAAACATGCGGTTGCCACGATCTGTGTTTTGTCTACTTTCGGAACGAAAGATTCAGCATTTACACTCAAGGCGAATTGTGGCTCATCCTGGTTAACATCTGTCATCGTCTCCAGGGGGAAGAAAGAATTCCCTTTCATTTGTCTGGGGTAATGTAATAATTTATTATGCGGCTTAGAGCAGAAACAATTTTTTGATCGGCATCTTCTAACGCTACATTGAGGTGAAAAAAACATTTAAAACAAAGTCTATTATTTTTAACAAATTCTACTCTTTCGTTTACAGAAAACATTTTAAATTGTGGACAAAATTGTAAAGCATCAGCATTATTTTTACACAATACACATTTATCATTTTTTAACTCGGAAAAAAATACATTCGATGCATCTCGCGGTATTTTAGCATTAAATTTGTTTTGTTTATTATAACTGAAACGCTTGGCATTTTTTACAAAAGGGCTTAGAAAATATCTCATTCTTAATTTTGCCTTTCGATGACAAATATACACTCTGTCTCAAAAAATATATGCACCCAGAAGAAATTGAGCTACATTCACGAAATTTGGTATGCATGTAGTGTATATGAAAATGAACAAATGATTAAAAATTCAGAACAAAATATCATTTTATTAAGCGGTTACAGCTTGCAAAAGGTTAAAAATCAGTAAGTAGTAAAGCCACCTCTGGCAGCTATACAAGCCGAAATTCGGCGTGGCATCGATTCAATTAGATCCCTTATGACCCCCTGTGGAAGATCCTGCCATAGTCTTTGCATCTGCGCAGTTAATTCTCCTGTATCTTGGGACGGCTGCAGTTGCCTTCCCAGCGCGTCCAGACATGCTCTATTGGCGAAAGATCTGGTGACCTGGCAGGCCATGGTAGGACGTCATATCCTTGAAGACATTGTTGGGAGAGTCGCGCAGTATGTGGACGAGCATTATCCTGTTGATAAATGGCACCTGGGCGACTTGATAGCATGGGTAGCACAATCGGCGTTAAAATATCGTCCACGTATCAGCGAGCTGTCAAAGTGCCTTGAAGGATCACTAAAGATGATCGTGTGTCCCAAGAAATTGCTCCCCACACTGTCACACCTTGTGAAATTGCTGTATGCCGCTCGACAATAAATGCCGGATCGGATCGCTGGCCGGTGCGCCTTCAGACACGTGTGCGGTGGTCATCAGCACTGAGACTGAATCGGGATTCATCACTGAAGATGACACGTCTCCAGTCTGTCACACTCCAAGTTGCCCGAGGTCGGCAAAAATCCAGTCGACACTGCCTATAATGTGGGGTCAGTGGTAAGCGTCTTAGCGGACGTCGGCTCCTCAAGCCAACTTCGGTCAGTCGTCTCCTTATGGTTTCTCTTGATGGCACTGGATGTCTGGAAGGAGGTAAGTGGCGTTGAATCGATGCTAGCGACGTTGTTGGTGCCGAAATGACCACTCTTCTGATTGCACGATCCTCGCGATCATTTGTGTTCCTGGGACGTCCTGACCCTCCGCGACGGTACACTCTACCTTCTGTGATCCACTGTTGCCAACACCGAGCAACTACCATATCGCTCCGACCGAGGTGGCGGCCGATACATCTATTCGACCAACCTGCTTCTCTGAGGCCTATTATACGGCCCCTATCAAAGTCCGTCAGCTGCTCGTACTGCCGCCGGTTACGTCTTAGAGGCATCCTAAGTCTCAATATCGTCTATCAAAGTCATCAGATTCGTTTGAATAGCCGTATGGCGCTCGTACTCATGCTTTTAAACTCTCCCAGTTGCGCAACTAATATGCGCATAGCACACTTAGCCTTGTCTCATTGGCTTCGAAATTTTAATCATTTGCATATCTCTTACCAGACTACATTTTTGCCGAGTTTCGTGATTGTAGCTTGATTTCTTCTGGGTGCATATATTTTTTTGCGACAGAGTGTATATCGCACTCACGCCCTAACTCTTGTGGTTTAAAATATTTCTCTCCCTGTTTTATACTCATGTAAGACATTAATTCTCTGTCGAGTGTGTTCATTATTTTATCCGATACAATTAACTCACACAATGATTTAAAATTATTTCCTTTGCGCAGCTGACAATAATACTCAAATGTCGTGCATAATCGTGATGCAAATTGTACATAACTCTCTGAACTTAATTTTTGCGCTTTCTGAAATCTATTATAGCATTCTTGCGGTGTGGGAGAAAATTCTTTTAATACTACATCTTTAAACTTACTATAATTATTTAATTCTTCTTCGGAAACATGAACTAGTAAATTATTAACTCTTTCACCTAGAATATTTAAAAGAATTTCGCCTTTAAATTGTTCGGGAACCTCTTTTATTTTGAATGCTTTTTCAAGCGACTGGAAAAATAAATTATATGACTCCACTCTTGAAGGTACGGGTATTGTTAAAGTTTTCACGGACTTTAACAAAGTCTCAACATTAATATTGGCGGCAGTTTCAAGAACACTCGGATTTTGTGTGTGTGTGTGTGTGAATATCGGAATTTTCAATTAAATTCTTCTGGATATTTGCAAGCTCTAATTGTCTTTGCAATTGCGCTAATTTAATTCGTTCAAATTCTAATTTAGTTTCACTATCCAATCTCTTATTTTTAATTTCCACCAAAGCATAATCGATTGCAGATTGAACTAACTCTTTATCATTTTTGTAAACACGTCACTATTTACAATTAAGTTTTTTAAGTCAGCGATTTTTGCTCCTTCTGGTACAGTTAAATTTAACTCTTCCGCAACGATTTTTAACTCGTATTTCTTTAATTTATTTAAAGACATATTTATGAATTAAGGACACTAATAGAAGGATCAATTAATTGCACCTACCTCCTCAGATCGCTGTTTCACGCCGCTCGCTAAAGTTTCGGTTTCGCAATCGGTCTCTATTCACACTTTGGACATCACTTATTTTTTTTTCACTGTGAATTTTGATAATCCACGGTTTCACAAATTCACATATCCATAAGGTCGTTTTCCTCCGGCTCGACGGACCATGTTTTGATTCAACACAATAAACAACAATAGCAGTGGACTGTGATCTCTTTAATTTCTCTACTCCGTACACTACCTCTCGGAGTGAGTGTTACACATATACTGACGTTTTATTTTACAAGCCGCTAGAGGGCGCTGTTCATTAACAGAACTAACAAATGGTATTTTTTGGCTTTGTCGCAAGTAAATTGGGCAGATATAGAAAATTACGTTGAGTTTTTATCGAAAGAAACGCCTGGTATTAAAATCGATGACAATTGTCTGTTTGAAGTATAAAGAAGACTGACTGAAAGTACAGTTAAATTCTAATAAATTAGAACAATTGGAACATCAACATGCTGAGAAATTGGTAAAAGATAGGTGAAATTTCTTAAACTATTACATAAATGAACACATTTTATAAAAAAATGTAATTATTCTTGTAGAATTTATGTTGTGCTGCCCTGAAACTGATGCAGCAGTTGAAACTTTTCTTTTTCAGTTGGTAATGATTTTCGTGAAGTGACTAGTTGGAAATTAAGATTGAATGTTAATATTTTAGCTACAGTGCTCACTGTAAAATTCAGTATGAATGATATTTTTGACCCGAGCTTTCTAATATATTAGAAAATGATATGTTGACAAAAAATCATTCAATTGAAAAGTATTTGTTTAAGATAATAATTAAAAGGAATGCAAGCGTAATTAGCGTACTTCTGTATGAATTAATAAAACGTTTTATTTATTTCTCATCCAAGGCAATCAACAAGGAAATACGGTATTTATTACATAACAATATATTTCGTTTTTATTTAGGTTTCCATCAAAATAACTGAAACAGAAAACAAAACTCACATGACAAGTACTTACCTTTACAGCTGCAATGACCGAAGTAATGCCGAAGTCTCTCGATCGAACGAGTTGCGAAATCCTGACTTTTACAATCAAGATTAATAGAGTATAATTAATATTTTTTTTTACTATTTTTCAGTAATTTAAGAATGTGACGAATCTTTACGGCACCTTTCCACTAATACTCTTAGGCGTCTTTAGGGATTGTAAATTCGCGTATATTTCCAAGAACCTCTAAAAGAAGAAAATCGGATTTGTAAAGTAGATAAAGTATTTAAGGAGAGCGTTATAAGTTAGAGGAGAAAAAGGCTATTGAGCCAGCAGCAGTAGTGACGAGATTTGGAGGATTCAAATGGATTATGATATTGGAGTATTGCTGTTATTATTCAGCGAAGGAGCCTTAGGATGATTAATCTACCTGGAGAGATCATAAGTACAGCCAGGTGATATATTCTAGCTTAGTACCGCTTACCACAAGCGTTAGTTTAATAAAATTAGTTCAATTTTAATGAAAGCTAATAATTCAAGTTGCGTGTATTTCTCAGACCTTCTATTCCGGTAAACCTTTTTGATATTGCGCGTAGTTAGTGATTAATTTCATATTTCTTAATTTAATTTAATAGTAAAGGTAAATACCTTTTTGACGCAGAAATATAAATAAATATTTGTCATTAGAAGTTTGATATTTGATAATAAATATAATTTACTATTATACAAATGGCGTCTGGTCATTCTTTGCCTCAAGTTAATCTTGGTGTCCAGGGTGGAACCCAGGGGGGTTCTCACAAGCATTAAGCAAAAATGTGTATGTAAGCAATTAGAACTATATTGATAATTTCTGTGACAGATAAAAAGAAGACGTGTTTTCATTGTATTTAAAAACAAAGCTACATTTGAAAGTAAAACATGGACTACAACCGGCGTCTGTTGTTAAAAAGTGATCTTTTACACTTTCTGCATACCCGCTCAATCGTTCTATTTGAACTTTTCTTACTTACGACATTTCTGGAAGGAAAACTAGTATGCGGAACGGGAGTTAGAAGCAACTCCCGCATTGGAACCGTTAGTAGCTAACTCGTTATGACAAAGGGCAACGTTAGGCTAAGCATTGTCATGAAGAATGAGTGGCCCAGCGTCGAGTAGATGAGATTGGGCTTTGTGCATTTACCTATTCGGTTTTAGAAGTAAAGCACGACAGTAAAATTACGTGACTCTTTGTCCACTCAGACCTACTTCTGTACCGATTAAGTCTCGGTAATCGCAAACAAAAATCTTCATTACCTTGATCTTTGACAGAGCTTGATGAAATTTTTCGTGTTTGGGGAAGATTTGAGCTCTTTAACTATAAACTATACTGCGGTACATTGTTAACTCAATGCACACATCAAGCTAAAATTATGAATTTCGCTTAGGTTTTTGTCACTTAATGTTTCAGTCTGATCTTTTATCTTCAAATCGACAATATCCAAAATCGTTGCAGGTTCTGTATATACTCGTGTTTATGTAATTCCATATAAGTTATTGTTGGGGAATAAACTTCTAATGCGTTCAAGAAGTTTGAATTACAACTGATATAACATTTCTTTTTGGTGCCTCAAACGTAGGAAAACAATGAAATTAGGAATTTTATCAAATCCCTAAGGGATATTGGCGGAAGATGTTAAAATTACGTCTCTTCAAGGTCATTTCCCTGATGAAAGTAAGGGATTTGAACAAATCCCTGATCTGTTTCAGAGAAAGATGAAATAATATAGTCAAGAGTTTAAAAGTGTTTATTTAACATATATGGTGCAATAATAAACGCAGAAGCAAGTAATATAACAATAGTCAATGAAATACAAATTATTTATTCGAAACTAATTAAGAAATAATTTGAAAATTAGGCTGGTGTTGTTTGATGTGTAACATCTTTCCTCTCGGTTGCTGGATATTTGTGGGAGTGATTTCGTGGAAATGGACGGAAATGTATAACAGGAAACCGGGGGAGCGAACGAGGTGGCGTCGATCGACTGGACCTGTCACCCCCCTCCCCTTCATAATTTCTTTACTAATGATCACCTGCTTTGGGCGGGAGAGGGCTTACACGCCAAAATGTCAATCCCCATGTTAATCCTATGGTGCCATTTTTTTAAAGATATGGGGTTGATATTTAGGGGATCGATAATACTGCCTGTTTGATTAGGAAGTACAAGGACTCGACCCCCCAGGTGCCTCCCCCACTGGACAGCATTTTGCCAATGCAAATCCTGACTAGTTCATTTCATCATTTCACTGAAACAGTTCAGAGATTTGATAAAAATCACTTACTTTCATCAGGGAAATGACCTTGAAGAGACTTTATTTTAACATCTCCCACCAATTGATCATATCTCTTAGAGATTTGATCAAATTCCTAATTTCATCATTTCCCTGCGACAACTCTACAACACTATAATAGCGCCACCTGGCGCATTTCTTTTGAAATGACCTTCGTAAGACCAACCGGAAAACTGCTAACTTGAATATGCATTTCAGTTAATAATTCATTATTCGATTAGAGATCAGAAGTACTAAATATCTAGAGCTTGTTAATTCAAACAGGGGTAAAAGTTTAATCCAAATATGCATTAATTAAATAAAAATCTTTATTATATTAGTACTGTGGAGTTTGAATCACATTTTCATAAAAAAAATGATGACACTTCCAAATCGTCTGTATCTGGAATTACTACTGAATCTATAGAGATGTAATCTGATTATTTTTAGAAAACATGCTTAATCTCTTTAAAAACAAACTCAGAGTGTTAGGGCTTTGACTTGACGTATCATTCCTGAACTTTTATCCGACACACGTGCTAAATACAGTTTCCGGGATGTCGGTTGTCATGGCAACCTATCAGCTTAGAGCAGCTCCCACTGAGATTAAAATTGTGCAGAGGATTTTAAGAGTAACTGTCCTGTAGAATTTAGATTAAAAGTTTTTAAATATATATATACATATAAAGCTATAACTTTACGTATTCACCCGCTGTATTCTAGCATACGTCTTTAAATAAAAATAATTTAAATAAGTAGAAAACAAACTATTCACGTTCGTGAATAAAATTAGTTTATATAGCTGATTATTTAAAAAAACATTTTAAACTCAGGCAGAAACAGAAAAGGAGAAAAAATGAGATTATTCAAGAACTATTAACTCTTTTGAAGCTGTTCAAAAATCATATGAAACAAAACACTCTCTCTTCATATTAATATCTTTAATATGAAGAAAAAAAACTAAAATAATAAATATAAAATAATAATAATAATCAAACTTTAAAAAATGCAAGTAAAAAGACAGCAATTAAAAGAAGAGTTATTGAAGCATAATATTTCTCTCTTATATATATATAAGATATATATATATATATAAGATATATATATACATAAGATATATATATATATATATATGATATATATATATATAAGATATATATATATATGATATATATATAAGATATATATATATATACATAAGATATATATATATATATATATATATATATATATATATATATATATATATATATATATATATATATATATATATATATATATATATATATATATAGTTATTGATAGTACAAGTATAAAAAGTTTAGTTTTACACTTAAAGTTTTAGTTTCATTATTAAAATCTTTTAGTACTTATCATATAACAATTTCAATTTACTTTTCCTTGATTCGTGTAATTTAAAAGTAAGAATAAATTATTAAACAATAAAATGCTAGAATATAATTTTTTGGACAATTTTATAGTAAAATAGTAGTATAGCTAATTCATCTAAAAATAAACCTATAATAATCAATATCAATTTTCAGCTTTTCAAAAATTCTTTTTTTTTAAAGTATAAAAATATATTATTACAAAAATGTAATATAATGCAATCCAATGTAAAAAAAACATCTACCGTAAAATCCGGCGTATAACACACACCTGTATTTTCAAGCTGCATTTTTTAACTTTTAGGTATATTTGCCGCATAATGCGCCACCCCTTTTTTTACGAAGAAATCTGAAAAAAGTACGTGTGCAATTTCTTATATTTTGAAGTAAATCCTTTATTCGAGAGAGAGAGAGAGAGAAATTATTCCAAGAATTAGAAAAAAATAATTGAACTCTTTTAAAACTACAACCATTAAAGTTCATAATGAATGCTATTTCTTTTAAATAAATAGTACTTCGGTGAACAGTAAAATACGGCGTATAACACGCACTTTTAACTTAAAAAAATAAGATAGAAATTTACAGGTGGGCGTTATAATGTACCTGATTTAAAAATGATAACTTTAAATGATCGTAAAAAAAATTTAGACTTATACATACATCAAAATACTGTTTATTTAAAAGAAATGACATACTTTATGGATTTAAAGAGCTGTAGTTCTAGAAGTGAACTACTTTTTCAACAAAAGCCTGGGATAATACTTTAAATTTATGACTTCAAAACATAAGAGCATTGCATACGAATATTTTAAGTGTCTTCGAAAAAAAGAGGGTGTGCGTTATACAGCGAATATTCCTAAAAACTAAGAAATGTAGCTTGAAAGTATAAGTGCGCGTTATATGCCAAATTTTATGATATATACAAGGTAAAAGTCCAATTTTTTTTCTATGTTTATCCCTATTTTATATTTTAAAGCTCTTATTCTTATATTTGGCACTGGTGAATTTCAATCTTATTTTTTGCGTTAAAAGTGCTCGTTATACGCTGAATGTTACGGTACTTATCTTTAAAATTATGAAATTAGTTAGTCACACACAATATTTCATTCATTAAATTAATTTTAAATCGCATATAAAAGTATGCACATTTTAGAAAGATTCAATTAAGGGAATCAAAACAAAACTAATCAGTAAATTTGCTTTTTCAAGGACTAAAACTAAACTGGTTTAAAAAAAATTGCTTCGATATTATTTGAATATTATTCGATGATATCAAGAACGATGAGATGTGAGATCTGTGACACGTTAGATATTTTCTTCAGCTATTGAATATTTTCCGAGTTTGTTGTAGAATTGTTGGATTGTTCTTTTTTAAGTGTGTGCCCTACAGTACGTCAATTCAGCAATTTGTATATATATCATGCTGAAATAACTTTTTTGATTAAATAGCAAAATGTCTGTGCAAGGCATGGATGCTCTTTATTGGTTTAGATACTTTTTATATATCTGGGGAATAAAAATTACAGAAAAATAATCTAATATCATCCAAAAAATCAAGAGCAGAAGAAGTCGGAAACAATAATTAAGGTCTGAGTTCGTGAAATTCTGAGAGTAATGCTCCAGTACTTTGTGGATAGATGCCAAACAGGGCAACAGCTGCTATCAAAGAAAATGAAAGATATATTGATTACTGGTTAGTTTTGGTAGCTTTATTATAGTATTTATTATTATGTATCCCGAAGAAGAATTATTGTTGCTTCACCAAATTTTGCGTTCAGATATCTAAACTTTTTTTTATCACTTTTTTATTTTATTTCATGTCCAAAATTCGCAAGAACAAAATTTTTGATAAACTTAGACCTTAGGAAAATCATAATTTTATTAGCACTTAGCAAAATAATTCCATTATTTTTCTAAGTGCTAGTTTTTAAAATAGTTCAATATTAAGAGATGGATATAAGATGCACTTTTCTATATGTTTCATTTTAAATCTTAATTTTTATTTAAATATAAATGAATGATATATGTAGATACCATATGTTTGTTTTATTATTTTTTGTCATTCTTAATTACAATTATGTTTTATTTTTTAATTCGGAGAATTATGTATCGAATAATTAATATTGATTCTTTTTATTTCCGTTAGCTGAACACATATGCATTGTATATTTAATTTATTTTATATCTGACATTACTCTCATGGAAACCTGTATTTTTAGTTATTTCATTTTGTAATTGATTTTGTTCTGTTATATCGGTATAACTTTTTTCAGTGAAACCAGACTAATTCCCATTTCCCGAAATTGTTCATGCAAGTGTACAAAAATTTGAAATAAATTGAATGTTGTAATGACAACTAAACCAAGTGATATTTACAATAACTTTAGCAATTGATTCCAATTAAAAAGTTGAATGTAGTCCTTGATGTAAGTGTATAATATTTGCAAAATAATGAACAGAAAAAAAAAACTATTTTAAGTATAACCACTTTTTTCAACTTCAGTATTTGTAATTAACCAATTATGAGTAATGTGTCAAAAAATAGGCATTTTATGCCATTAAAGAATTATGCAGCTCACGTTTTGAGTGTATAGATGGAGGCGTCTGTATGAAAGGATAATTACAGGTTAGTTAAAATTCCATTTTCAAAATTCTGTAAAAAAAGGACTACTGCTCGGAAGGACTTCACATTTGAACTAAATATAGATAAAGAAGGAAGAAACGATATGCTATGGGAAAAATTAATATACTGTTTTAAAGTTGCTTTTTTATTCGGTTTTCGGCACAAGGACAGATAAAAATTGATTTTTCCCATCCAATTCTGCACGATTTTGTCGTGGTGGATGTGCTTTTCTCTAACAGTGCAACAACTGTTAAATAAACTTGGAGGTTATTTCTTTTCCGTCAAAAAAACGGAAAAAATAATGAACATTGAAAAGTACAATTACTTTAATGTGCAACTTACGCCAAAGCCACCGTAAATCGATTCAAAATGACACTTGCAGCAGAATCTTCTTTCGTTATGACGTTTACAGCGTTGTCTGCTGATTTTTTAAAATTTTTTTCTTCTGCCATACCGTTCCCCCTCTTTTCAAGTATATTAATATTTAGTTCAAATTTGATGTCATTTTGACCAGTGGTTCTTTTTTACAGCATTTTGAAAGTGGAACTTTTATTATATAATTGGATTGTAATACAACATCTGTATTATTTCATTCGCGAGAAATTGATCTTAAGAAGACTTGGTACCCTAAAAATCACAAACCTATCGTTTTTTTTTATTTTCATTTAATCTTATTCTTTGCATTATTATCTTTCGATTGATATATCACTTGTGCATGACGGAAAGTTAGAAGTTAACTAAAACTTCATTTGAAAACAAATTAGGCAATTCAGCCACACCCCCTTTTAGAAAAAAAAAAGCTAAAAAATGCGTTATGATAAAAAAAATATATTTTAGAAATAGAAATAATAACTATAAAAAAGAATGTGTAGTATTAAAAGCAGAATATTTCCGAGGCAATGCAATAATGTAATTTTCTTCCTTGTGAAATGTGTGCATGTAAAATTTTTAAATTAAGGCAATTAATATTAAAAATTTTATAATTTCAGTTCTTATTCCTGATATATTTTTCATACAAATGTAATACTTTAATATTATAAGAAGAAAAACAGCTAAAATTTCTGTCGTGACAGAAAATAATTTTTTTTTAAAGTTTTTCTTGAGTTTTCTTGTGCAATTAGTACTCTCTAAAAGTTGATCATTTATAAAAATGTGTGGGTTGAAAACATATGAAAATGCAATTATTTTAAAGAAAAACGTATAAGTAATATCTTAAAGTGGTATTTTAAGTTTAATTAAGTTTATAATAATTATTTTTTCAGAATTATAAACTTTAAAGTGGTTTTTCTCAGTTTGTGTTTTTCGAAACCTTAGTGCATTCAAAATGCTACTTCTTCGACAATTATTTACCAATCACTTCAATTCTTTTCCTGCGTGTTAAAAATAAAGCATGTAATAAAATTAGGGATCCGTTTTGCTATAAACTGAATACTTTTTTTTAAAAAAAAATAAAATGTAAGACATGTTGGCTTTTTTGTTGATTTTTAGCCTGTATATCAACATTTTATTTTTTTTCTCGAAAACGAATAAAGTTATTTTAAAATCGATCCCTTAAGTTGTTAAGAACATCCATAAGAATATTATAAAAAAATTTCAGGTCAAAAAATTAATTTTTACAAAAGGAGTATGATTTTAAAATTTTCCCAATTTTCTTCAAAAAATTTAAATTTTTAAAATTGTGTGAATAATATATGAAAATTTTCATCTGGTAACATTTTCTTGAATAGAAACATTGTATAAAATGTTAAAATATAACTTTAAATACGTAAATAAAGAAGTTTGCTCAAAGGGTGCCAAGTCCCCTTAAATCACGAAAAAAAAATCGGACTTAATTATTTGAATAAACAAATTTATTACAGATCATAATTAGAAAGATTAGGATAACAAAGTGACTAAAATAATTGTGGTCCACTGTGTTTTTACGAATGCGATTTATCAATTTACGTAAGTTGAACGATTAATTTGTTTGAGATAGGCTGAAACCCCTACTGATGTTAACAATATTATAAATATCAACCCCATTAGGATAAGTTACAAATTAGATAAGAAATTTTCATGCCAGTAAATTTGGTTAAACCTTTGTCGTGAATCTGAAACAAATATTTCGTAATGTTATGCATATACCGTAAAATCAGGCGTATAACGCGCATCCGTAAATTTCGATCTTAATTGTTGCGTTCAAAGTTCAAATTTACGGGTGCGCGTTATACTCCGGATTTTACGGTATGTGCATAACATTACGAAATATTTGTTTCAGATTCATGACAAACGCTTAACGCAGGGTTATACGCAGTGTATAAAATTGAGAGCTTTAAAAATAAAAAAAAAATAAAAAAAGATGAGCATGGAAAAAAATTAAACTGCTACATGTATCGAAATACTGTTTATTTAAAAGAAATTACATACCTTATGAGTTTGAAGGGTTGTAGTTATCGAAATATACAAATTTTTTTTCTAAAGCTTGGAGTGATACCTCGAAAAAATGGCGAAGAGCATTGCGCACGTATATTTCAGGTTTCTTAATAAAAAAAGAGGTGCGCGTTACGCGCCGGTTTTTACAGTACAGTAATTACAGTCGGATCCCGATTTAACGAATTGATTTGGACCGAACATTTTGTTCGTTAATTCCAAGTTATTCGTTATATCGGGATTCAAAGAAAATACAAAAAAATTTGCGCTTACCTTTTGTAAGTTCTGTTCTAATAAGCAACTACAAAAATATCCATGTTTAGAAATTAAACACCTTTTATTCAAAAGCTAAAAATATTATTAGCGAACTATTACGCACCAGTTAATTGGAAACTTTAAAATCCTAATAGATGTTTAACAATTTTTTTGATTCCTGACTCGCGAAAGAGTTGTTTATCGTCATTATGCAAGGAATAAAATGCTGCCTCCCTTACATCCTGTTGCACATGGAATATTTTCACAGCTTCCAAACAATGCAAAGCATAAGAAAATGTAACAGTTTTAACAGAAGTTATCAATTTCTGCATCAGAATCGTTATTCATTGGCTCTGACAAATCAACAATTTCTTCAACTTCAATTGCATAGATAAGCAGTCCGTCATCAAATGTAAAATAATCGTTAAAATCATAAGATATCCTCGGTGTTGTGGAGTGAGATGAGATAAGAAAGGAATTCGCTGTCACATATTCAGAACTTACACGATAGGTTACACTCACGACTCTTCTACACATGTTATGTCTAATAATGGTTTGAACCCTTTCCCGTTGAAATTTTCTACTTACAAGAAAAGTATTTCTGTTCCAAAAAATAAGGATACGTAATTTGTTTTTTAAAAAAGGCTTCCAATACAATCCGATAAAAAAAATATTTTTCCTCTGTTGAATTAAGTCGTTAATTCGGGGTTTATTATTCGTTAAATAGGGGATTGGGGTTCATTTTAATCGAGGAAAGAGAAAAATTAGTTAAATCGCGAAATTCGTTAAATCGAGGTTCGACTGTATATGCATGTATGAATTTCATAATTAAAATTTAATTGAACCCATACTTTCCATACTAGATATTAGAGCCAAATTTGTCCATAAATCATTCAATACAATAATTTTACCATTTTCTTAGTTTTAGTTTGGGTTATTAAAATAAAGTCTCCTTTACAACAAAGAAAACTGTTTAAATTTGTGTGTTGACTTTTAAGTCACTCATTTTAATCAAAAACTGATTAACATAGTTCAACGAAATTTGCTGAAGACATCAGTATAATACAAGTACATCAATGATAACAATTCACCCTAGCAGTATTACGATAAAAGTCTTCATACTTGTATTCCTGATAATTCGTAAATTGTTGTTATCATTATGTTGAAATCAAACAACCATGATTTTTTTTAACCACACCAACTATATCTCAAATTACTCAGATACAGATTTATATTCGTGCAACTCATTGTTAACGTGCTTCTCAGTTTTTCTCTCTAAGCCTACTTTTATTGTTGTCTTTCCCCAAAATGGGGGTAAATATTCCTGTTCATTTATTTAATACCTTGAAAAATTTAAGAATCGAAATATTTATTGGATTGGTTGTATTTTTGATCATTAATTGGTTACGACGTGCAAAAAATCTACCTCCTGGTCCATGTGGATTACCAGTGTTAGGTTACTTGCCATTTTTAGGTTCTGAAGCCTATCGAACGCTTCATAATTTAACCAATAAATATGGACCAATTTTCAGGTAAGTCAAAAAACACTTTGGTATTAAAATTCTTCGAAAATAATATTTAAATCATGCATTTTTGTAGTCATTCATATTGGATGGCGAATTTAGCGTTAGAATAGTTACGAATTTAGCGTTAGAGTTCAGATTTGAGAAATAAAAATAGGTATAATTATTTGAAAAATATACATAAATAAAAGGGAAATGTGAAGCTGTTACAAATTAAATCAATAATATTTCAGTTATTTAAATCCCCTATGTGTGTTTCAAATCATCACTAAGTTTTTTGACAAACTATTTTATTCAGCGAGCGACCTACACGTCTGACGCTGAGAGAAAAAGACGTCAAAGTGAAATTCTAAGAGGCTTTATCACGTATGTCTGGATGTTTTAAGTACCATTATCTCAGTTAACGAGTTATATTTAAAAGTTAACGCTGACATATAGAGCTATAAAAAAATAATGATCTGGGATTAGAAGTGTTCTGTTTGGACCATCTGTTTGGAGAAATAATTGGATGTTTAGTTTAATAGTTGAGGATGTAATAGAAAATAAAAGTTAAGTATAGTGTAGGAAATTAAATTTTAAATCTTATTTAATTATATATATAACAAACCGTTTATATTGTAAAATTCTTTTGCTGACTATTGATAAGCCTTACACTTTCTCGTTTGAATCAAAACTGACATAAAAGCCAACTTAAGGTTACTGACTTTGTTCGGAGCTATGTTCACGAGGCAAAAATTAACTGAAGCAAACTAATTTTAAAACATGCACTTAAACATGTTAAGGTTAAGTTCGATTGTATTAATATCTTTAAAATTAAATAACTTTAATGTGTGTGTTTGCTTTTGATGTAGATCAGTCTTTCACAACCACTGTGCCGCGGCACTCTTGTGGGCAGCCAAATTCTTGAAGTGTGTGTCAGATTCTTTAGAAAATTATTAATTATACTCAGAGAAAAAAAAACAAAATCCGGAACCGAATCGTTCGGTGGTTTTATAGAAATAAAATAAGGATATTTATAGCATATTTAATTCATTCCTTCGTGGATTGATGGAAGTGCCTTATAGATAAGTAAAATTCTTTTAAACTTATTTTATTGTTAGTTAGCTGCTAAATTTTGAAATTGTTAAAAGTGTACCGTAACAACAACAACAAAAAAAAGGTTGAGAATCACTGATGTAGATAATCAAAGATGTCTGCCTGCAATCTCTTTCAAGTCTGAAAAGATATTTAAAAAATGATTAATAAAATTAAGGGAATTTAAGGCGTTGAATAGGCGTTTTCTTTTGGGCGTCCGGACTGTAAACAGTCCTCAATCCCATATCGTGAGAGTCTGTGATGCTGGGCTTGGCAAAAGTGGTGTTTTCCATTCTGCTGAGTGGCATGTTGGTGATTGGTTGAGCGATGGATTGATTGATTGATTTAATATTAACGTCGCACTGTTCAGCAACACGAGGGCTTTTGGCGACGGACCACGTAATTTTGAACCATGGTCAAGTGACGTGGACGACACCTGAACTGGCACCCCCCTCTCCTAACTACCACACCACACCAAGGGAGGACGTTTCAGCTCTCGACAGATTTAACGTGCATCGCTGCCCTACACGGCGGGTCTTTAATGGTACTGGGCTCGAACCCGTGACAAAGCAAGCCACGGTCCGATACCCATACCACTCGGCTACCGCGGCCGGTTGAGCGATGGAATCCGGGAGGCGTGGCTTATGTTCTTCATCTGGGTGGTGAGTTTTAAAGAGTTTTTTGGCTTGACTGAGAGCTAAGAGGTTGCTCTCTGATTGGATGCAGGGTACAGTGAACATTGACTCCGATTGGCTGCCTTGGGGGCTGAGTTTTAAATAATGGGGAGGAGCAAGTCCAGTGGGGAGAGCAGGAGAAAAATATTGACAAAATTAAAGAAAGTGATATTTTAGCAATTACGGTGTGCAATAAAAATTATTGCACGAGAAAATAGAATTACGGGGGATTGTAGGAGTCAAGAAGAATTCTTCTTGGTCTCTTTGTTTTGTCATTAGGGGTATATTGTGATAAGAGAATTTAAGCTATCGATCCAACTGTTAGAAAATGAAGCAGAAAAAATATCAAAATAAAAAATTATACCTAAATAAAAATTTATTTTCAAAAGAATTTGTGTGACTCCATTTACGCTCCATAAATATTCCAAACTCTTGAGATTCGTAGATAAATTACTCTCGAACAGTTTTAAAATGAAATGTATTAAAAACTGTTTTTCCTTGAAAGTTTTTACCATATTTGATTGATCACTTTTTTAGATGGAATTACTTGGATGGAGCAGCAATACATAACTCAAAACCTCATTATTTTTCATATGAATTATTTTTAAATAAAAAACGAAAGTAATTTATTGGTCGTAAAAGTAGAAATATATTTTTATAAGAAATTTTAAAAAAGATGAAACTGTTTTGGTTCGTAATGAGGACGTCAAAAGTTTTTACGATACTTCAAAGATTTTAACTTTACAAGCCGTAAATATTATATAACACTTCTGATTAAATAGAGAGTTGTATTTTCTCCAAGTAATTCAATTACGATAAAAATACAATCAGTAAAATCGATTATAACTAAAAGTAAAATATTTAAATCTTTTTGTAGTTTTTACTTGGGAAGAAAATTAGTGGTAGTATTGGGTAACTTTGATGTTGTAAAAGAAGCTTTATCCAACAACAAGATTATGGATAGACCAAAGAATCCTCCAAATGATCTACTACCTGACAGCACAAGTAAGATATCAATGTAGAATAACTAACATTGATTTTTTTTTTACTTTTCTCCAAATCATACAAATAGTTTTTAACTATGAAATTATAATCCATTAGGAATCAGAAAATCTTATGTGTGAATATGACATAAAGTATTTTTAAATTCATTAAGAAACCGTATCAAAATATAGAAAAAATAGAATATAAAATAATATATAGTAATTACTTAAGTTAAATTTTAACTAAAACGCGTCTAACTTTACAGGTTCGGAGACCAATCAGAAGAACTTTATTGTTTTAAGAAACAAAAATATAGGTTTAAAAAGTCATAACTATTAAATAAATAACATGTATCACCCCTTTTTTTAAAAAAATATTATTTATATAATATTTTAGTAAAATGTTTAATGTTAAGGAAAACACCATACAAAATACATTGTGCATAATGTAATTTTAATATCATTGATATACTTCTTGAATCATCTGAAGTGTCACAAACTGCAGGGTAAACAGTATTTTAAGAAATAAATTGTTTATAGGCATTCAAATGTGATGTTCATGATTTTTCGTCAAAAGTACTTTATGTTCTAAGCTACAAATGGCTGTAATAGGTTATTAAATGTAACTATCTTAACCCTTATCTACCGACAGTACTTATAAGTACCACTCACTTTGGAATTACATAGAACAACCATTTCTACGAATACTCTGACGATACTTAGCGGAAATATTCTTTGAAATCCGCTCTTTCAAGGTATATGACAGCATGGGTTCTATGATGAGTATTTTAGAGGGAAAGGCAAATAGTTTTACAGCAGAAGTTGCGTTTTCAGCTGACGTTTTGATTGGATTGCGAAGATTGACATTTTTGTTCCGAAAAAGTAGTTAATGTCAAAAGATAAGTGTCTTATTTTTTAACATGTTAAGGAAGACATTAGAAAACGATCTGACTATTTATTTTAAGTGAACAGTGTACATAATTAATTTTGACTATTTATTTTAAGTGAACAGTGTATATAATTAATTTTACAGTTAAATAACTTTGTGGTACTTATATAAGTATCGACAACACGCTGGGTGTTGGAGCTAGAACTTAGTTTTTTTTTCGTCCGTATAGCTTAGTATTGCTTTTTGTTCTGTTGAAGCGTCATCACCATACTGTAATAGAGTTATGTCTTTTTTAGAATTTCTTTTTGCTTAACTGATCTATTTTGCTTTAAAAATTTTTTTTTTATTTTAATGTTTTCAAAAATTTCGTAACTTTGAATCCGAGCTTGCCTTTTTTCAGCCACACAATTAAATGAATTATGTATTTTTATTTCAGAAATTATATAACATCATTTTAATTCTTTTATGTGTAACAGAGATTTAACAGTAGTTGGAGATTTCCAAAGTGCTATTAGAATTTCCTTTCCTTAGAAAGCCTGTAAAATAAAGAAGCTCAGACTTCAAGAGGCTTTGGATTTGTTATAGTACCTACCATCTAAAATCAGTGATGTACTAACAGATGATTTTTCTGCTGAAGAAGTCCCAACAAATTATCTGCTGGAATTTTTCTTAGATTCTCAGGATAACGATCAAGAGATTGAACTCAAAGTGCAGTAGTTCATGTAAAGAAAATACATCATTTCTTACCCCAGGATATAGTGCTGTAAAAAACATTCAATCAAAATCCTCACTCAAAATGCACAACGTGTAATGAATTCCTGTGTATAAACGAAAAAAACTATTTCTTTGAATATCATCAATTTAAGTTTATGTGTAAATAAATAAATACATTTTAAAATTTAATAATCTTTAAAAATAAATATTTGTGCTGTAAAATATTTGTATTTTCTGTGGTTATTTATCATTTTTAAGAGTTAAAACTAGGTTAAAAAAGCCATTTGGTTTTTTCCTAATGTCAGAATATTTGAGACCTTTATGTGGTAACGGACTTTAAAGTACCAATTTAATTAATTAGCTCTAACGAATTAAATTTCCCAAAGTTGCGTATTTTATTTATGTATATCCTTTAATTTTCAATGCAGTGATCCAAAGAAAGTATTACATGAAAAAATTTGCAGTAAACCATAATCCGGTAAATAATGGGTTAAAACTCGTTTTTTGTCAGAATCTAAAAGGCTCATAACATTAGTGTTTTAAATTTCATTGGATGTTATTGGATTACTTTGCAGATATCTTATTTTCGTGCACAAATTATCTCGTAAAAATTTCATTCTTCAAAAAACTCAATTTAAAAATTATTTTTATGAGTTAGACGAAGTGAATGTTAGGAAAAACTCTCCAGTTATATATATATATATATGTAGGATTTTCCCTTTGAAACATTTTGTTAAAAGGTTGAGTCATATCCTTTTCAGAGGACCATTAATCTCAATTTTATTTATTACTGCATTCCGAAGCAGCGCCGTCTAGTGAGCTTTCGTAGCTCCGGCTTGAATAATTTTTCGGCAGAGGCCTACTAACCATCGTTTGTTCAACACGTCACGTCTTTAGCGTATCTCGCGCCCTGCGCGGTACCACCAGTCCTAACGTCCAAGAATGAGAAAGGTAATGTCCCCGTCTTCTAAAGGTATAACTCAACTTTCAATTAACCTAATTCCTGCATGTCTTTCTCTTTGTAAATATCCCCTTTTGTAAATATTTCCCTTTAACTTTAAATAAATTCTTTTTTACTTAAATGAAGTATCTGTGTTTAAATGAGTTTGATTCAATTAATTCATCACTCACCCTTACATACTTCCCCTTAGACAACCCACCTCGCCAATATAAAATCCCGTCTTCTGAAGAGTCTGATTTTTATTCGAAGATTTATTCGGACTCCCACAGAAATAATTGGGGGATCGCCTGGGATTTGATTTCGAAAATCTTCTCTAAATAATAAGTTGATGAACTCCTAACCTTCGTCTTTGAAAAAAAAACCATTTTTGGCTGCACGCCTAAGTTACAAACGGACTGAATCGAAAATACGCGGATTGCCTCTCTTAACATACTATCATTTAGGTGAATAAAACGACTCCCGGAGTCACAAGTCACAACTCAAGATCTTACAAGATCGCTCGCCGAAACCACGTTATTTTCTGCCGTGTACAACAACTACAACAGTTTCACAAGTCCAGTGTCTATTTCAAGATTATCAGTAAACACGTCGTCCAGTGAATCAGGTACTGTATCTTATATTGTTCTTCAAAAAAGTAAAAGGGAATCTTCAGAAAAGAATACGTGAGCCACTGTTAATTTACTTATAAAAAAATTGTTGTAGTCGATTTCATGAAGTAATTTATATTTTTTAAATATCATGTGTGTTTTTCTGAAATGCTATTTTTCTATTTGTGTATAGAAATCGTATCAATTAAAATTTTCTACAAGTATATCTTTTAAAATATTAAGAAAGTCGTACGTAATATTCAAGTTGTTTATTTGTATCTCATTTAATAAGGAATTGAATTGCATTTCAAGTGTGTATGAAAAGTTTTCATTTCGTTGGTTACGTCATTGACCTTGAACTAAGAGATTAATGTCTTTACACGTTACTGGTTTGAAATATTTCTAAATGAATAGAATTTGAATATTTCAATGTATATTTAGTGTATTTTGATGCAATATCTTTTTAACTTGAGAATTTTTGTAAATGCAAACGAGAATTGCCAATAGCAACATCATTGTTTTTGTTTGAACGCGAGACAATTTTGTTTATTTCTTTGGTTACTATCTAAACTTAAATTTAAATTTTAAAATGGCGTATCTTGGCAAAGGTCGACGCGAAGATTTATTTGTCTTAGCCACGGAATTAAATCTTAAATTCGATAAATCGATGACCATCGCCACACTCAAAGATCTAATTATTGGTAGTGAAAATTATGACGAACTGACCAAAAACATACATTCAACGATTGCTGAGGATCGCAAAGCTAGAGAAGAAAATTTACGCATTGAAGAGCAAAAAGAAAAATTACGCATTGAAGAACGAGAAGAAAAATTACGCTTCGAACAACTGAGGTTAGATGAGCAAAAACGCGAAGATGAATTTGAGTTGGAAAAGTTAAGAAGTTAGGCGCTGATACATCCAAAGAAAGTGATACTAAATTTCTCATCAAAGAAGTTTCAAAGTTTACACATCGTTTTGATTTGAAAGAAGACATCAGTCTTTATCTAAAATTATTTGAACGTCAAGCGCAGAGATTGAATATTGATCAAGAAAACTGGGTTTCTCATCTGTTAGGCTTGTTACCGACGGAAGTATCTCACATCATAGCGAGAGAGCCTGACGATAAAGCCAACTCTTACGAACACGTTAAAGATTTACTGCTGAAAAGCTTTAAACTAACTCCAGAAAAGTTTCGACAACTATTTGTCACTCATCAAAAAGCACCTGAAAGAACATGGATTGATTTTTACCATGAGTTAAACACCTACTTCAACGGATGGATAGATGGATTGAAGATAGATACTTTCAACAAGTTATCAGATCTAATCATAACAGATCAACTTAAACGAAAAACTCCTTTTGAATTTAAAGAATATTATCTTGATGAATGGGCAAATATGAACTCCCCTGTTCAATTAGCAGAAAAACTAGAAGGATTCAAAAAGTTTAAAAGGGCTCTGAAACAAAAATCTAGCAGTCCATTTGTGAAGAAACAAGAATACAAATTCACAGAAAAGAATCGCAGGTATGAAGCACAGGGAAAATTCGAGTATAACAGAAAAGATAAGAAGTTTCTAGCGTCAACGAATTACAACAAACATTACGAAGCCCCTGTTACCAAGTACGAATCTGTTCAAAGATATCAAGACAGCGCGCAGAAAGGGTATTACAACAAAAATTACGAGAAACACTCAAATCACAATGCTTCCAAGCATATGCTCAGACGAACTGTTCAAAATCGCAGAAATTCAAAGAACCCCCAAAAGAAACTTGCACACTCATCGTCAAGGAAGGATTACGTACTAAAGAGATAATTTTTTGGAAAGGTGAAAATCAAGGAGCTCATAGACAGTGGTAGTACCATAAGTTTGCTTCGAGAAAACACGAGCAGAAGAATAATGGATCCAACAAAATTATCGAAGAACAAGATGCTTCTCACAGGTATTGGTGAAGCACAAGTGACAACTATCGGTTCTTTTGAACATGAGTTCAAAATAGATGATGAAAATTACTCGTTAACTTGGCATGTTGTACCGGCTGATAAATTAAAATTCGAAGCAGTTATTGGATCAGATCTTTTGGAACAAGCATCGATAAGTTTTACTAAAGAAGGAGTTAAATTTAACAAATATGAGAATCATGCACAGCTTATGCAAATATCTGCTGAAAATCTTCAAGAAGAACTAGACCTACGTCATGTTGAAAATCGTCAAATCAAGAAGGAACTTGAAAAGTTAATTCAAGACTACAAGCCAGAAAAAACAGCATCTACCGATGTCATAATGAGAATTATTCTAAAAGACGAAGAACCAGTCTGTCAACCCCCTCGTCGACTAGCTTTCATAGAAAGACAAGAAGTAAACAAACAGATAGAAGAATGGCTCAACGAAGGCATTATACGTCCGAGTTCTGCAGAATATGCAAGTCCAATCATAATGGTAAAAAAGAAAGATGGATCTTCGAGAATGTGCATTGACTACAGAAAATTGAATCAGAAGCTTGTGAAAGATAAATTTCCGTTACCTATCATCGAAGATGTTTTAGACACTTTGCAAGAAGCAAAGGTATATTCTACATTAGATTTACGCAATGGTTTCTTTCACGTCGATATTGACGAAGATTGCAGAAAGTATACATCCTTTATCGTCCCAGATGGACAATTTGAATTCAACAAAGTTCCTTTCGGACTAAGCACAAGTCCAGGAGTTTTCCAACGCTACGTATCAAGTATATTTAGGGATCTTACTCGGAAAGGAATTGTAATCAGTTATTTAGATGATCTCGTCATTCCAGCGAAAAACGAACAGGAAGGTCTCGAAAAACTTAAAATTATTTTCGAAGTCGCAAAGAAATACGGATAAGAAATTAAGTTCAAGAAATGCCAATTCTTAAAAAAGAAAATTGAATTTCTAGGTCACATTGTAGAAAGCGGAACTATTAAACCATCTCCTATGAAGACACTAGCAGTCCGAAAATTTCCAGAATCAACAACAATAAAACAAGTACAAAGTTTTCTTGGTTTAACTGGGTATTTCCGCAAGTACATCAAAGATTATTCAAAGATAGCTAAACCACTTAGCGATTTAACAAGAAAAGAAAACTTCTTTGTTTTCGGGACTCAACAAAAAGAAGTATTTGAAAAATTGAAGAAAATCATGTCCGAAGGCCCAATCTTGCACCTTTACAAGTATGGAAGAAAAACAGAACTGCATACAGACGCTTATAAACAAGGGTTCGGCGCAATTTTGTTACAAGAAGCAGAAGATGGAAAGTTACATCCCGTTTACTACATGTCGAAAAAGACAAATACAGCAGAAGAAAAGTATGACAGCTATGAATTAGAGGTACTAGCAATTATCAACGCATTAAAGAAGTTTCGTGTTTATCTTTTAGGACAACACTTTAAAATAGTAACTGACTGTTCAGCATTTCAGAAGACTATGCAAAAAAACGGATCTAATTACTCGCATAGACAGATGGGCGCCTCAATTAGAAGAATTCGATTATGAAATAGAGCACAGAACTGGAAGTCGTATGAAGCACGTTGATGCTCTTAGCCGATATCGTGTAATGATGGTATGCAATGATACATTAACTTCAAAGCTTAAAAAAGCACATGAGGAAGATGACAACATCCAAACATTGAAATCACTTCTAGAGAAGCAAGAATCAGAAGATTTTTTTTTGAGCGAAACGGTATACTCTACAAGTACTTAAATGGTCGAGAATTAATTGTAACCCCTAAAGCAATGCAAGCTGAACTAATTAAATTGATTCACGAAAATGGTCATTTCTCAGTAGGAAAAATAGAAGAAATTGTGAAACAGGAATTTTTTATCCCAAATTTATCCAACGTCGTTAAAAAAAGTAATAGTTAATTGTGTTCCATGTATCTTAGCTAATAAGAAAACTGGCAAAAAGGAAGGGTTTTTTAATCCTATTTCTAAGGAAAGCATTCCTTTAAGTACGTACCATGTTGACTTCATTGGTCCTTTACCCTCCACAAACAAAAGTTATCAACACATTTTCACCGTAGTAGACGCATTTACCAAATTTACTTGGCTATATCCCGTAAAAACTGTGTCTGCTGAAAGTGCCCTCGAAAAACTAAAACAACAACAGAAAACATTTGGTAATCCCATCAGAATTATCTCTGATAGAGGTTCAGCGTTCACTTCAAAATTATTCAACGACTACTGTGATGAAGAGAACATTCAACATCTACAAATAGCGACAGGTGTTCCTCGAGGAAACGGACAAGTTGAACGAATTCATCGAACTTTGATTCCAGTTCTCGCTAAACTATCATTAGACGACTCAACGAAATGGTACAAATACGTCGACAGATTATAGAGAATACTAAATAGTACTATATGCCGCAGTACAAAATGGACACCATTTGAACTATTAGTGGGAACCAAAATGCGTAACAAGGAAAACATCCTAATCAAAGACTTACTTCTAGAAGAAATGGCGAAAGAATTACTAGAACAACGTGAATTTTTAAGAAACGATGCAAAAAAGAACATCGAAACCCTGCAGTCTGAAAATAGAAAGACGTATAACAGAAGAAGAAAGAAAGCTTCGTTATACAAAGAAGGTGCTTTAGTAGCCATCCAGAGAACCCAATTTGGAGCTGGACTGAAACTAAGACCAAAGTTCTTAGGCCCTTACAAAGTAACAAAAGTTAATTCTAAGGATAGGTATGAAGTGGAAAAGGTTGGTCAGCACGAAGTACCGAACTCAACCACCACCTCAGCTGATTTGATGAAACATTTTTATGCTTAAGAGGACTTGGTACCCTAAAAATCCCAAACCTATCTTTTTTTTTATTTTCATTTAATCTTATTCTTTGCATTATTATCTTTCGATTGATATATCACTTGTGCATGTCGGAAAGTTAGAAGTTGAATAAAACTTTATTTGAAAACAAATTATATTCAGCCACACCCCCTTTAGAAAAAAGCTAAAAAATGCGTTATGATAAAAAAATCTATTTTATAAATAGAAATAATAAGTATAAAAAAGAATGTGTAGTATTAAAAGCAGAATATTTCCAAGGCAATACATAATGTAATTTTTCTTCGTTGTGAAATGTGTGCATGTAAAATTTTAAATTAAAAGCATTTTATATTAATAATTTTTTATAATTTCAGTTCTTATTCCTGATATATTTTTCATACAAATGTAATACTTTAATATTATAAGAAGAAAAACAGCTAAAATTTCTGTCGTGACAGAAAAATTTTTTAAAGTTTTTCTTGAGTTTTCTTTTGTGCAATTAGTACTCTCTAAAAGTTGATCATTTATAAAAATGTGTGGGTTGAAAACATATGAAAATGCAATTATTTTAAAAGAAAAACGTATAAGTAATATCTTAAAGTGGTATTTTAAGTTTAATTAAACTTATAATAATTATTTTTCAAAATTATAAACTTTAAAGTGGTTTTCTCAGTTTGTGTTTTTCGAAACCTTAGTGCATTCAAAATGCTACTCCTTCGACAATTATTTACCAATCACTTCAATTTTTTTTCCTGTGTGTTAAAAATAAAGCATCTAATAAAATTAGGGATCCGTTTTGCTATAAACTGAATACTGCTTTTTTTTTAAAAAAATAAAATGTAAGACATGTTGGCTTTTTCGTTGATTTTAGCCTGTATATCAACATTTTATTTTTTTTTTCTCGAAAACGAAAGACGTTATTCTAAAATCGATCCCTAAAGTTGTTAAGAATATCCATAAGAATATTATAAAAAAAAATTCAGGTCAAAAAATTAATTTTTTACAAAAGGAGTAGGATTTTAAAACTTTTTCAATTTTCTTCAAAAATTAAAATTTTTAAAATTGTGCGAATAATATATGAAAATTTTCATCTGGTAACATTTTCTTGAATAGAAACATTGTATAAAATGTTAAAATATAATTTTTAAATACGTAAATAAAGAAGTTTGCTCAAAGGGTGCCAAGTCCCCTTAATTGAATTTTTTTTATTTATTATTTTTAATATTTCTCATATTATATCCCTCTTGAGAAATTAATAGATGTTCTACGGTAACACTCGTTTCCATTAATCATTTTATATTCACTTGTAACATTTATTATATTTTCGTATTATTCTTTATCTTTCTATTGATGCGAAGGATTTTTTTATGGTTTAATTAATTGTAGATCACAACATAGAATATTTTGTTTTTATATGCTTTATTTTAGGTCCGGAATTGTGAATATTAGGTATACATCTTTTCATCTGTAATATTTTATTTTATTATCTTTAAGAATCGTATTATTTGTCTTTAGTGCATCCACATTCCAATAATCATCAAATTTATAGTTGTAACTAAAAATAGTTTGTATTTAAAGTACTTTAGCTCTCAAAATTTTGTAAGAGCTGAGAGACCAGCTCTGTCAGGAGAGGGTGATTTTGTAGGATTTTCCCTTTGAAACATTTTGTAAAAAGGTTGAGTCATATCCTTTTCAGAGGACCATTAATCTCAATTTTATTTATTACTGCATTCCGAAGCAGCGTCGTCTAGTGAGCTTTCGTAGCTCCGGCTTGAATAATTTTTCGGCAGAGGCCTACTAACCATCGTTTGTTCAACACGTCACGTCTTTAGCGTATCTCGCGCCCAGCGCGGCACCACCAGTCCTAACGTCCAATAATGAGAAAGGTTTATTTCCCCGTCTTCTAAAGGTATAACTCAACTTTCAATTAACCTAATTCCTGCATGTCTTTCTCTTTGTAAATATCCCCTTTTGTAAATATTTCCCTTTAACTTTAAATAAATTCTTTTTTACTTAAATGAAGTATCTGTGTTTAAATGAGTTTGATTCAATTAATTCATCACTCACCCTTAAATACTTACCCCTAGACAACCCACCTCGCCAATATAAAATCCCGCCTTCTGAAGAGTCTGATTTTTATTCGAAGATTTATTCGGACTCCCACATATATATACATACATACACATACATACATACATATATATTTCTTCTTTCTCAATACTATATTTCTTTCATTTTTTAAGGGCCCTTACATAAAACACCTAAAAAAACCCTTTTTAATTTAACCGGATACCTTAAATTTTAGGATATCCACACTTTAATAATGTATGATACTGAAAGAAATAGAATACAATAGGTGTGCCTTTTAACAGATTTTGGATCAACTGTGAGATTAGGCTTCATTAACTGTTTTGTTGAGATTGATTGATTGATGGAATATTAACGTCGCACTGTTCAGCTACACGAGGGCTTTTGGCGACGGACCACGTAATTTTGAACCATGGTCAAGTGACGTGGACGACACCTGAGCTGGCACCCCCTCTCCTAACTACCACACCACACCAACGGGAGGACGTTTCAGCTCTCGACAGATTTAACGTGCATCGCTGCCCTACATGGCGGGTCTTTAGTGGTACAGGGTTCGAACCCGTGACAAAGCAAGCCACGGTCCGATACCTATACCACTCGGCTACCGCGGCCACACTGTTTTGTTGAGAAAGAAGACGCTGGGGGATCTATTAATCTGTGCTTGTCCATTGCTCCTAATTATATATATATATATATATATATATATATATATAAGCATTTAGTTCTCTTACTGTAATCAATTTAGTAGAATATTTGTATTATTGTAATGGATGCTCTAGTAATAATCGAGTAGTTTATGTGATTATAGCTTTTTTGTAATTTTTAGTGTTTTGGTAAAGTCCATGAAGATAGAATATAATAAATATGACAAAATTATTGCTTTTTTTAAAACGCTAATCTCTATTACTATATGTGATAAATAATGTTACACTTTATTAGTACACATAAATAGTAGTCTAATGTTTCTTAAGTTTTTTCTGTTCATTTCCTAAAGAGATATTTGCAGTATTTCTCATGGAATTTAATTTTAATTTATAACGTTTTCCACCAATCTTGAATTTGGTTTCATGGCATTCGGTTAAAAGGATGTCTAAATGGATGTATAAATACATACTGTAAACGCGCTCGAATGTATTGAAAAACTTACTTAAAACTTTTATCCCTTGATTTAAAAAGGACAGGAATTGAATTTCCAAAATTGGAGAAGAATCATCTTTTATGCTCCCGTAACCCACTTCCCCGAAGTGGATTTCAACAAAACCCATTTTTAAGGGATCTCTACCGAACAAAATAAACATGCTTGCCAAATTTCAAGTCTAAATCTAACAGTTCAAAAACGGATTTTTTAATCAATGAGTCCCGTAACCTCTTGATTTCCGTTTGACCCGTACTTAGCGGATTTCAATTTAAAAAAAAAACATACATCCATACGCGCTAGCAATTTCTCGCTTCCCCCTCCCATAGAAGTCGATTTCTGTAAAATCAATTCTTAGCAGATCTCTATTCTTCAAAAGAAACACGCTTATCAAAATTCAAGTATTTGAATCCAACAGTTCAAAAACTGGAATTTTTTTTTATCAATAACGCCTCACCTTAAGTCTTCGCAACACCCCTTGGGAGACGATTTTCGCAAAACCCCTTTTGTAACGGACTTCTCCTCCGTGAAAGGAACGTGCATACTAAGTTTCAAGTCTGCAGGTATAATAGTTAAAAAACGGGAATATTTATCTCTAACGCCCCTTAAGCCTCCACAACTCCCTTGAAGATCGATTTTCTCTAAATTCGTTTTTAGCTGATCTCTACTCCTTGACAGGAGCATACCTACCAAATTTCAAGTCTAGTGGTCAAATAGTTCAGGAGATATCGTGATGAATAAGTCTCATTTCTCCTTTATAAAAATGGATTGCTACTCAGGGTTAAATTAAAATCTATTATTACTTTTAAATCATTCTTTGAAAAACAATATGCCTAAAGATACATGAAGTTTGCTGGTAAAATTTTTAGGAGGCGATATTTTAAAAGGCTTACTTTTTAAGGGCTATTATTTTTACTTTTAATAATTTTATTAACGCAGTCCTTTACATCCTAGGTCTAAGTGTTTCGAATGGTCTAATTTGGAAAGAACAGAGACAGTTTTCTGTTCAAGCACTACGGGAACATGGAATGGCAAAATCAAAGATGGAAGACATTATTCAGGTTTTTAAATGCTATTTTAATTATATATACACATCTGTCGCAAATTGTGTTGACAACTTGTCTTTTGGAATTATACTTATTTTGCCTAAAGTATGAAAAATACACAAAAATTTAAATATAAAATTTACCGTTTTTGAAATTATTTCTTTAAAAATGATTATTATTTCTCAATGGGCTACATAACTACAATTACGTGTTTTCAGTCGATCAATTCATAAACTCATGTGACGTCATAGTCACATGATAAATGCAGTCCCATGTTCTCAGCCAATCAGTACAATCGCTTCGCTGTTGAACGTTTTGCATTCTGCAGAAACTTTTTTATTCACGTACAATATAGGGAGATTCATAAAGAAATAAACATTTTCTAGGTACTGTAAGACAGTAACAATCAAAGACACGTATCATTTCAGTGAACCGTAAGGTATATGTACTCTTAAAGTTTATAAGCCTCGCCCCTGACGGAAGTGACGTATGCAATAGAATGCATGTCATGTGACTGGTCAATCAAAATGGCGGTGTTTGCAGTTGAAAAGGGTTTTTGTGATCGTGAATTTAGCAAAATGTCATGGGAACCCCTATTTTCGATACTCTTTGGTTGATATCACATTGGCATCACGATACTGACAACTTCATTCTCCAATTGGATGGCACACCACTACATTGGTCGGCCAATGTACGAGATTACTTTGATAAACATCTATCTTTCTCACCGATGGATTGGACGACTCGTGGATTACAACATGTCACTTATCCAATGGCCACCCTGAAGTCCTGACTTAACACTTTGTGATTTCTCCGTGAAGGTAAGTAAAGGACAAAGCATTCATCCCTCCACTTCCTGTCGATCTAGTAGAGCTGATACAGCGTATCACAGCCTTTATTGCTGAACTTGAATCAGATACTTTAACACGCGTTTAAAAGGGAATGGATTGAAAAATCAATGTGTGTCATGCGATTATGGATTAACACATACAAAATCTGTGACTGTTTCTAATGAAACTTAAAAAAAATCCCATATAATCCCATATAATGCATAATACGTCTTAAATTGTTCTTGATTTCTAGTACATTGAAACTGTATATTTCTTTATGAATCACCCTGTATAATATATATATATATATATATATATTTAATATTGAAAAACATCTTGCAAAGCCTTTATGTTTGAGCATCTTTACCCAATCAAAAAAATTTGAAATTTAATTTAAATTTTAAAGTACAAGTTTGGAATTCAATGATTACATTTATCAATACTTGATTGAATTTATCAAGGGCTCTTCATGAATTTAGACCATTGCTTTTGAAAACAATACGAGCAGAAACATGTTTTTCAATAATTTTTAAGTACATTAAACTATTTTTATTAAAAAAACTAATTTCTGACATAAGTAAATAACAGTGCTTACTTATTAAAAGCCTTATCAAAAAGCATCCGAAACATATATTTAAAAGTCAACGGCACAATACTGTTTTCAATAACTTTCTAAGCACTTTATCGCAAATATGTAAGTTCTCAGTCATACTATTAGTGAATGAATTATTTCAAATTTTCATTTTTACTAGCCTCTTTCGTAATTTAAGAAGAACGTCGTAAATTTGCTATTATGCTACTCGTAGATTTATATATATATATACACTTGGCTTTTTTTATTACGCATTACTAAGTGAGTAGTTTCTGAAAAAGCTTTCTCATTGAAATATTTTTCAAGTTTAAGCAATTTAATATTGATACGGATTAGTAAACTTCACTAACCTAGAGTTAAATAAAATTTTCATTTCTTTAATGAAATATTTATTTGGTTTAAAAATTAAATATCAGATTTAGACATAAAGTTTAATTATCATGTAAACACTTCATAGATTGATTTACAGAAAAACACAATACCAGGTGTATGCAAATGAAATGAGACGATTGTTTTAAAGAAAAACACAATAAATTTGGGAACACTGTTAACATTTCTTTATTTGAAATAATATACATCGTTAGCTACACATTTTTCCCATCTTTCGGGCAACTAGTGAATACCATGCCAAAAAAATGATCGGTATTTTGAGGCCAGCCAGTCATCAAGCCAACATTTGACGTTTTCGTAAGAAGTGAAGCACTGGTCAGCCAATGCGTGTCCCAATGATGCAAATAGGTGGTAATCGGAAGGAGCCAAGTCTGGCGAATAAGCCGCATGCATTAAGGGCTCCCAACCGAGAGCCTTAACGGTGTCCTTGGTCGGTTTAGCACGGTGGTTAGGTGCGTTGTCATCAAGGAAAATCACTTTGTGCTGCTGTTTCTTGTATTGCTCGTGTTTTTCGAGTATAGAATCGTTCAAATTAAGTAATTTTTGCTTGTAGCGATCAGTATTAACGGTTTCGCCGGGTTTGAGAAGTTCATAATAGATTGGTCCCTTCTGATCCCAGAAAGTACACAGCATTGTCTTGCGGCCGAAGCGATTCGGCCTTGCGGTCGATTTGGGTGGCTTATCCGGGTCAACATATGATCAATTACGCTTGGGATTCTCAAAATAAATCCATTTTGCATACGATATTTTGCATACGATTTGCATTTTGCATACGCACAATACGATGGAGATATGACTTGCGTTTGTAGCGGGCAAGCAACATTTCGCACACGACGTTTCGGTTTTCCTGTTGACAGTCCGTTAACTCGTGTGGTACCGATCTACCGACCTTTATTATCTTGCCCATTGCTTTGAGATGACGGGAAACAGTGCTCTGGTTAACGTTCAATTGTTCTGCAAGATGTTCTTGCGTTTGGTCATCATCTTCATCGAGTAATGCTTGCAATTCAGCATCTTCAAATTGTTTTGGTGGTCTGCCACGCTCCTCGTTTCTCACATCGAAATCCCCATTTTTAAACTTTTAAAATCACCTGTAGCACTGCGCACGGCTCAGAGCATTGCCACCGTATGCTTCTACAAGTATTTGATGCGATTCGGCAGCATTTTTCTTCAGATGGTAACAAAAAATTAATGCTGTTCGCAAATCGTGGTTGGAAGGCATAAAATTCGACATTTTCAACACAGTAAAAAAAAAAATACAATGCACGCTGAAACTCGTCCAAATGTAAACTAAACATGAGTATAAAAGATCAAACCATAAAAAAAATCACATGTCACGGTTTCGTGTTGTTTGCAAATATGCGTGACGACATCAGTTAGCAATCGTCTCATTTGATATGCATACACCTGGTAAAGATCAATAATTAAAATAATCAACTTCCATCTTTTTTTGAGTAACTCGATTAATTTCGCTGAAAATTTAATCAAATTTAGGGAGTATTAGTGTGGTATTGAAAAACAAAAATATTGTTGTCAGCTGTTCCTTTATATAAGAAGTTAAAAGATTGTAATTTAAAAATTTAAGGCAATTTTTTTTATTTAAATGTTTTATTAGAAATATGAATGTAACATATTCATACACATTGAATTTAACCAATTTTAAAATTCGTGATATTAGTATTCTAATGTTATAGAACGGCATTTTTAGAGACCGGGCACACAAATTTACCCATGTTATATTCTATAGATACAACTGAATATGCTCATGGAAGAAATCGATTCCAAGAAAGGTAATCCAATGAACCTCGACCAACTGTTGTTGCCCACTGTGTCCAACGTTATTCTGACCATGCTAATAGGAAAACCATTGGATTTCAAAGACAAGGACAGAGTGTTTCTAAACAAGATGCTTCAAACAATGGTTGTGTTTTTCAGACCAACTCGATTTCACGCTTATTTTCCTTCCCTAAGATATTGGATGGCTAGTTTGAAGATTTGGGGATATGATAAAGCTGAATACTACATGGATAAATTCGAAAAATTCATAGTGTAAGACAAACACTTGTTTTAAAAAATCTACTTAAACGACTGAGCAAAATTTCAATTGCATCTCTCAAAACAATATTTCTAGAATTTATTTGAGGATTTCTTAGTAGATGTTAATTTCAAACTGATTTTTGGCCAGATTTTAAAAAAATAATTAGGTACTTAAAATTGTGTCGTCTAATTTTCAGACAGGAGCACATTTCTCTTATATTTAAAAAAAAATTGTGATCTTCTCGGAAACATTTGCAATAATTAAAACATATTCCTCTTCTTTCTGTGAGTGTGAGTAAAAACTTAAAACTTAATTTTATTTTGAAATTTTAATCTTATATGTTTTTCTCTAAATCCTAATAACGAATTCCATACTTCGAAACGCAAGCTTCATTTCATTTCTTATTGAAAATATTAAAACCTCTATTTTGACTGATTTATTCGTGATTCCTCGTTTAAGATTTTTTCAACAGATTTATTTTAACAAAATCTAGAATAATAATATCTTGATAGCTTACACATGCCTTACTGAGCGATTGAAACTTTCCCAATAACCCACTTACGTAATTTCTACAAATAACTAATATTTCTCCCACTTGAACGCTCGATTATATTTTTCCGATTTGAATCTAGGAAAGGATAAATATACCTCTTGTTCCGTTGGATAAATATAGCGAAATGATGCGTAAATATCTCCTAATATTTAAAATAAATTAACTAAGTCCTGATTTTTCAATTCGGCTGTCTCTCTTGACCCGACTATAACATCTCTACAGATAAAATGAATGAATGCATTTTATGTATGTACTCTATTTACCAAAAAATATTTGGCACCTTGTGACGAGGCTTTATCGGTATTACTTCCATTAATCTTCTTGGAATTTCCTTAGGGCTAGAATGGCAATTCTTTCCAACCAACCCAAGAAGAGAGCGTGGTTATGCAGATTAGGAATCGTATATATTTGAACGTTAATATTCGCGATGAGCGCTAAGTAAGCTAAGTGAAGTGAGGTAAAGTTCTAGGAGAAGAGAGTTAGTGTATTCTATGAGCTTGGTGAGTCGGTCTAATAGTGCCACTGAAGAGAAGTCTTAAGTAGGTCCGAGACCAGAAGAGTATTGCCTTAGCCAGAGAAAGTAAGATTGAAGGATAAATTAATGATTTAGGGACCATAGCTGTTCTCCAAGGAAATAGCGGTGAGCTTGTCTGTTTAATCTTTAAGAATAGAGCGGATACTATTAAATTAGGAAATAATCTATAAATATAGATCCAGTTGTTAACTGCGCTATTTATCAGAATTACGGTTTGCGTCGCATCACTCCTGATCATAAGCCTCCTAGTCTAGTGTTGTTGTATAGTATATAAATTAAGATCATAATAAACTGATTTTATTATGGCAGAGTTTAGTGGTTCATCTTTCGTGCCCTCAGACATAGGTCGCGTGGATGGTGAGGAGAGGATATCCCCAACCCAAGGGATATCACAATCTATGCAAAGGAGCATATCTGTCAGTTTTGAACAACGTCACGCCTTCTGCACTTAAATATCGTATAGGAAAGAGTATTGGCATTAGTCGCATGCAAGCTGTTACGAAATTTAGAGTTGTCTGACTTCGAGAGGTCGGATATCGCAAAAATGTCCGATCCTTAAGGGACATATCTAGTGAGCTAAGCATTCCAGAATCTACAGCGCTTTTGTAATTAAACAAGTGGAAGATGATTGCTGATTGTTAAAATGGGCTTCAACGCGGTAGACCCACGAAACTAAGAAACAGAGACCGATGATTACCGTCTAAAGAAATTCGGAAAAACCACACCAAACCAATGGCCTATATACTCTATGAGTTCCAACAAGCCTCGAGGGCTGTTGTTTCGAGGAAAATCATTCCCAAAGAAGCATATTTGCTTGGTTTCCATGGTTTTACTGTCCATCATAAGCCTTTGGTTACAAACCCCAAACATCCTGGTCGGTTGAGGTGGTGCAAGGCACTTCAAAATTGGACCATAGTTGAGTGAAAATAGATTCTGCAAAGTGATAAATCAAGGTTCAATCACTACCGGTCTGAGAGTTTGGATTTAGCGTGTGCCTGGAGAATACTTTTTGCCAGAATTGCAGTGTGCCTACAGTTTAGTTTGGTGGAGGATGTGATTTGGGATCTTTCTCGTGGCATGGACGTACCCTTGATCCCAATTCATAATAAGAGTTCCTACTTCACTATTCTAGACATTAATGTGCTTGATATGCTGTGGCAAATTTAGGTGTTGGATCATTTTTACTTCCAGGATGACAACAGCACTTGTCATGTTGCAAAGTCTACCATGAATTAGTATGATGATAAGGGGTGAACCGATTAAACTAGCCTGCCCAGAGTTCAGACTTAAATCCTATGGAAAATCTCTGGGGCGAGTTGTATCACAGAATTAAGGGTCGCAGCAACCGTTCAAAATCGGTGAAAGAACTTACATGACTTCTCCAAGTCAAGTGGAGAACAATACCATTGTGTATCACCCAAACACATATCGTAATCATTCCCTGTAGGGTTAAAGATGTAATTGCTTCAGGTGGAGGCTCTATCAACTGTAGAATATGAATAAATTTTATTTACCTTTTTTATCACATGTGACTAATTACTTATTGGTAGATTGAATACACACACATACATACACACACACACATATATATATATATATGTGTGTGTGTTATGAATTTTACGCTGATTGGCATACTTTGATAGTCATATGTGTGCTTTTGGTGACTTATTCGCTGCAAATATACAAAGATATCGCTAAAATACCAAAGAGGACCTGTTTTCAAATCTGTAAAGAGCAGTGATACATGTTTCCCCAAGGAATGGTGCGCTTTTACAAGAAATGGAAGTCTATAGCGTATAGACAATGAAAGGTCTACAAAATGATATGTTTTAATCCTTAAATCTTTTATTGGGGGAACACAACACAACTGCGATTAAATGACTCTATTTAATTTTCTAAATATCGATGTGCCAGAAACTATTTTCAAATGAAGCAATGTAAGAGATAGATTATAAGGCTATTCTAGATTATAGGACTATTTGGTGAAGAATAGTGTTGATTAAAAAGATCATACAATTTATCTTATTTTCAAGTAGTAAAAGAAATATTTCATGCCGCCAACTATAAAACATCTGTCATCAATCGCTATCAACATCAAGAATATTTAACGACTTTAAGGAGATTAGAGGAATTATATATATTTTTTGGTCTTAGTATGTTCGAAATTGTCAGAAAACTTTGGGAATTGATGACTCAATTTAAAAAGTAAGAGATAAAATTATCACCGAGAACGTTAAAAATTAAAATAATAAATTGTATGGAATATGGATATATTATCATTTATAATTTTCGCTTTATTATCAATTAAACTATCGAAATTCATTTTATCAGTTAGTACTCAATATCTAACACATTCGATATATAATGTACCATTCAAGAAACTATACCATCATATGCAAGAATTGCATGTTTATAGAGAGACTGGAATATGTAAACACAATGTAAAGTTTTTGTTGTTTCGATTAACAGATTTACTATCATAATTTGGTTAACGGACAGAATTTTACTCATTAGTTGTGAAATGCATTATTAAATGCATATTTTTTTTGATGAAATATTATTTCTATTTTTCAGAGCGCAAATTGAACACCACAAGAAAATGTTTGACAATCAAAATGTGCAAAATTACATCGATTCATATTTATTGACTTTAAAGACTAAAGTTGAAAAAGTTTCTTCTTTTTCGGGTAAGAAGTATATAATTCATATTTTTAACACCCTTTTATTAGCTTTATCTTTGAAGCTTGAATTTTTGAACTCGACTTTTACCCACTTTGTAAGGTGAGATTATTTCAAAATTTTGCATATTTGTCAGGGATCGATAATAATACAATAATTTAATAATGTTGTTCCGTTGTCCTGAGCATCATCAGCAGGATTAACTATTTCCCATTTCCAGATTTTGCGACTAATTCCAGATCATATTTCCAGATTTATTGACTAAAAGATACAGAAACAACCTTAAAGCGAAAACACTCATAGTTAATACAAATACAGCAAACAAACAAAAAGTGTTCTTTATATATGAAAAGGAGAAGAATGTGCTAGCAATTTCTTCTTATTTTTTAAACAATTGTCTAGTTTTTCTGAAAATGGAAAGAAAAAGAAGACTGGAGCACGTGAAAAAAATTTATGCTTTAAAACACGCTTTTATTGTAGATCGAGCTGAAAAATTAAGTTAAAAAAAAAAACTAAAAACTGCTTTTATAGTTTTTTTAATCGAACTAAAACGTAAAAAATAATTCTTAATATAAGAATAAAAAGATTAACGAAAAAATTAATGTCATTATGTTAATAGCATAAGGTGCTTTGAAATACCTTTTTACACTAACTCTTCATTTCGGAATAGAACTACATTTGAACCTGTTTTTGTGCGGTTGATAAAAGCCGCACAAAAAAACCCATCGAAAATTTCATTAATTCTTACATATAACAAGCAAATTCGTCGAAATACTGCAGAAAAATTTTTTATGCGGTCGCACAAAAATAAAATCGCATAAAAAAAAGGACCGCACAAAAACAGGTTCTTAGTAAGAAATAATGACAATTGATACCCTACGCTTTTACCACAATAACATTATTTTTTTCGTTAACCATTTTACTCCTATGCTCAGAATTATTTTTTTGAAAGTGTATTTTTTAGTTTCTTTAAAAAAAAGCTATATTTTTTTTAACAAAACATACTGCAACTACACAAATGTGTTGATTATATTAAATAAATTAATTGCTTTGGACGCTTAGAGATTGCGAATTAACATTCAGATCTGTTCTGGACTTTAAATATATTTAAACGTATCAATTATATGCCATGCACGTCGAAGACCATTTGAGAGAGAGAGAGGCTCATTATAACTTTATAAGACGCAGTGGATATCTATAGAATGTTTTTGTAAAATCTGTAATATTTTCTTTTGTTTTGACTAATTAAGTATCACTATATTCTATTCCATTGATTCTACTTCTTAATGTGAGTTTATGTTCATTACTGAAGTTGAATTGTACAAATAGAGCAGTGTTTCTCAAACTGTGGGGCGCTCCCCCCTAGGGGGAATGATAACCTTACAAGGGGGGCGAGAGCATATTGAAGAAGAAAACAAAAGATTGCTTAAAAATTATCAATATACTAAAAGCAAAAAAATAAAAAAGGAAATACACATTTACACTTATAAATATATCAGTACTGCGCAATGAATTTTATAATCATTTTATAGATACTACGTTCAGAACAGGTTTAATAATTACCAGTGTCACCATAGGGTTGTCATGTATAAAATTAAACACAAAAATTAACACTTATCTTGATAATTTATACAGTTTATAATTAATCCCTTAAATACCGGTTAAAAACTACATGATTTGCTCCCTAATGCCACCGTTTAACACGTAAACGAGCTTATCTGGTGTATTGGGAAGGGGGAGGTTAAAGGAATAAAGAAACAAATCATCTGAAACAAGAGAATTCTTCGCAAAGACAATCAAGCTCCTTTTATTGCATTCCAAAGCCTTCGGAATAAATCTATGGATAGCAGTGCACAGAAAATATCGTACTTCGGAAAGACGTATATACAGGGTGTCCCCGAATGCCGTGTACAAACTTGGAGGGGTGGTAGAGAACATCGTGAGGAGCCAAAATTACATAGGAAAGCATGGGCGGAAACGTAACCCTAACGAGATAAAGAGACACAAAGACAGTAACGCCACAACACAAAATGTACTGCAAAACGCTTTATTAAATAAAAAACCAATAATAAATACAAAGTATGATGTGAAAGCATCAGAGGAAGTGTTCGAAATTGCGACCATTGACATGTGTGCACGCACGGCACCGACGCGACATGGATTGCCGAACATCTTCGAAAACACCGGGCATTTCACGGATCCTAGCAGCAGCGATGGATATCCGTGCGACCAGGTCCATTTCTGAAACGACAGGCGTGTCGTACACGAGGCCCTTCATAGCACCCCAGAGAAAAAAATACAGAGGGGATAAATCTGGGAATCTAGGAGGCCAAGCGACAGGACCACCACGCCCAATCCATCTGTTTGGAAATGTCCGGTCTAAATGCTCACGTACATGTCTTGCATAATGAGATGGCGCTCCGTCCTGTTGAAACCACATGCGGCGCCGAATAGGTGCGGGGACATCGGTAAGCAGTTCTGGAAGTACCTCCTGTAGAAAGACGAGATACTTGTGAGAGTCCAGTCGAGGCGGTAAGATGTATGGGCCGAGTAAACTGTCACCCACGATACCCGCCCACACATTAACAGTGAAGCGTTGTTGCATGGCTCGTGGTCGGGTGCTATGTGGGTTATTTACGGCCCACATGTGCGCATTATGCGTATTGAACACACCTTCATGTGAAAAGGTTGCTTCATCACAGAACAACACGGAACTGGCAAAGTGCATGTCTGCCACAATTTGGTTAAGAAACCACTGTGCAAACGTGACACGTCATGGGGATCATCTGGCTGTAATGACTGCACTCTCTGTACATGAAAAGGATGCAAGGCTGCACCCTGCAGTACACGATGGATAGTTGTTGGAGATCTTCCGGTTAAAGCAGCAAGTGCCCGTACACTAGTGCCGGGAGTTTGGTCCACAGCATGCAACACACATTCTGCGAATATGGGTGTTCGCGCTATTCGCCGCCGTCCAGTACCTTCAATCGTAGCTCTGAAGGATCCACGTTCTATCCGGTTTCGATGCACCCGAGCAAACGTTTGATGATTCGGTTGCCGCCTCGTTTGATACCTTTCCCTGTACAACCGAACAGCAGCACGTCCATTTCCGTCAGCTAGGACGTAGATAAAATGGATATCCGCCAACTCTGAGTTCGTAAAACGATACATGTTTATTGCACGCTGTCCGTGTCTGAAATGAAGAAACCACATTTCCTACCTTGCGAGCTCGCGTACAGCGCCACCTATCGCTTTCCGCCCATGCTTTCCTATGTAATTTTGGCTTCTCACGATGTTCTCTACCACCCCTCCAAGTTTGTACACGGCATTCGGGGACACCCTGTATACGTCCGGGGCATTTAACATACTACCTGAGTGAGACGTTTATATACGCCGGTGGTACAGAAGAGGTAAAAGTCGAACTGTAGGTTTAGTTTCAAAATATAGTATTATTGAATTCAATGTATCTTTATTGTATGGGGGGGAGGCGCGATGAAAATAATGATTGAATATTGGGTCGCGAATATTGAAAGTTTGAGAAGCACTGAAATAGAGTAAGATTTAAATTAAATAAATTTTTAACTAATATGCGATGCGATTCTCTTAAATACAGTAAGATAATGATGAGGTAATAATGAGATTTTAATTAAACTTCATCAACTGTTAAGTGTTGTTTTGTTTGTATCACATCGAGATTTATTTTATTATACCTCTTTGTCTGGGAATTTAAAAATTAATTTGCTAAAGAAATATGTTTAGCTTTTTATCCGTCCAGTGGGAATGTCTGGCTTCTGGAATCCAGGACAATTTAATTGTATTGAAATAAAAACTAAAGCTTCTAGCAATTCTTTTTGTTTAGACTTTTTACTGGTATTCATGTTTTTAATTTACTTCAAAGCTTTTACTAAATTTCTCTAGATTAACTAAACAATTGCTAATGATTATCCAAAGAAAAAAATACACTAAGTCATTAGTAGATGAAACCAACAAAAATTAAACTTTGCTAATTAGACCACAGTTTCCTAACCTTTTTTGAACTGGCGTTCCTTTTTCTAGAGAATATTTCGATACCACCCCCGTCCCACTTCAGAGAAATAAGAGAGTACTTAATACATGATGAAAACAAGAATTAAATTTTTAAAAATATTTTATTACTAATAAAATATGTTTTTTAATTCAGTTTTTTCCCTAAAGCCCCACCAGTTTTTTATACATGAAAATCTGAAGTAGTTATTGCCACGAATATATTTGAATGTGTAATATTATGGATTTTAGTCGTAGATAGGATATTGTTGGAATTGAAACGCTACTGAATTTCTTCTTTATTTAAATGAAAGGAATTAAAGTTTTAGCTTACCTGTTATAAGGACAGGCAGGTATTTTGACAATACGAAGGCTATATTTATACTAAATAAATAAATTGACAAGAAATGGGAAGGCTATCAGAAATGTTGAACAATCGACCATGAACCTGGGTGCAGTTGCGAAAACGACTTCTGCAGCCAAAATTCTTGGTAGCCATTCTTGAATTTAATTTTTAGTTCCTCATTTGTTCTGTTTTATTAGTTATTCTTCTAACTGGGATGGTCCTACCTTATGTTGATTGTACGTATTTAAATTTTAAATACATACAATCAAAATAAGAAGTAACCAGTATTAAAATTTACTTTTGTTAGTACATAATCAGCGTGTTTTTTTAGTCTTTTTAGACTATATTTAGACTTTTTAATATGGCCATGCCTTCCATACCATCTCAACACCCCCTAATTTAATTTACTCTGGGTCTTTTACTGCCCCCTGAAAACCTCAAACACCTACGTTGAGAAACTATGAATTAGGCGAATTAGATTACTGTTGAAACCGAAAAAAACATATTTCTAGTTTAAGAATGTTAAGTACAATAGAACAAATAAGTACTTATATCAGATTTCATCTGTAGAAAAAATGTTGAAAGGAAACTTCCAGTCTTTCTTCAGTGCTGGTAGCACACCAAGCAGAGCGACATTGGAATGGTGCTTCATGTCTATACTTCGTTACCCTGACGTTCAAAAGGCAATCCACGAGGAGCTTGATGCAGTTTTAGGTAGGGACAGACGGCCTACCTGGGACGACCACCTGGCTCTGCCTTACACTATGTCAGTTATCTACGAAGTAATGAGACAAAACACTATAGTTCCTATTTCTATGCTAAGATGGTAAGTTTTATGAACTACTAATAGAGCTGCAAAAATAGTGCATTTTACTAGAAAATACTTTAATAGCTTTGTCAGAAGATACATAATTTAAGAAAAATAAAAGAAAAAGGATATGTAATCCAAGATAAGAATCTTTAAATTTTAAAAGTTGTGACAGATATTTTTAGCAACTGACAGATATCTAAGTGCAACTGATCTACACATCTCAATAAAGAGATTTTTTAAAATCTTGTGTAAATAACATGCAGTTATACTGAAAATTTTGAGATATCTAAACACATTACATAATATTACAATTTTAATTTTAAAAAAATTACAAAAATAAATACATTTTTCGCAAATTCTAAATACATTAATAATCATTTCAGTACAGTTATAGTTTTGTTTCAATACTTAAAATAGGGTTTCAATAATGAATTCATTCAAGGCAATTAATATCCATTAATTATTAAACCATTAATTATCCATTAATGTGAAGGTTTCAATAGGATATTGGATTAAATACAATAACATTGATCTTCTTTAATGAAATCCTTCACATTTAATTAAATTCATCGAACGGAATGCAATCATCCCATTACAAAAATTAGCGGAATTTATGTTCAGTTGATGATATTTTTCAAATGGATAATAGTAAATACGACAATGGACACTTTCTACAAGGCAATTTGAACAATTTAAAAATGGTATAATGTAGAAACAAACAGTAAAATATAAAAATGAGAAAAGTCTCATTTTTACCAATGTCCACCACTATTGGGGGACCTCGTGTCCAACAATTTTAGAAAAAAAACCCTTCTGCATTTGACACCATGCGTTTCTGGTTATGGGGCCACTTAAAATATTTGGTCTATAGACGTGTGTGTGTGTGTGTGTTGTGACATTAACTGACGTGAAAAACCCCATTATGTTCCTTGTACGAAGCATCATACAAGTCATATTTACGATCTGTTGTTAAACACAATATCCATCAACTTAAAAGTTTAGAGGAGCATAACAGCAACCATTTTGAGCAACTTTCACTGCATTGTCTAAAAAAGGTAATTGTTCCGCTTGTAATATCTGGCTACAATCTGTTCATGCTTCTGTAAACTGGAATGTTTTTCTTTTTCACTCAGCACATGCATGCTAGTATTTATTTCTCTACCTATTTTGAATATGGTTCGATGATGGTGATCACAGGATAATCAGTAACGTCTTTAAAACTTTTTAGGCGTTGGACCTTCTATGCCAAAGTATAGGAACTATCTGTGACTCTTTTAAGTAGCCAGTCAATGGAGTATGTTGTCAAATTCTTGTACAAACGGTAATCGTGACGAGTCTCCCACTCCATCCCGAGACCTATGTCCTAGGCCCGAGTTCAGCTGGTGTAACTTAAAACGGCCAACGTAACTTAAAACGTCTCTGAAGGTAATTAATTAGTGCCCTAATTGCTTATATGTTTAGTGTGGGTTATTTCTTTTGTTAAATTTGCCTTTTTAAGCTGCAAGCTGCTGTTTATAGGGGAAGTTTACTTACAACCACTCTGCTCGCGATGAACTTGGAATGAGATCTTTCTTATATGAGAACAGAATTATGCGTATTCATACACATACAGACATATAGAGTATTTATCTGAATTCTTCTTTGCTAAAATTTTTATGCCATACTTACTTCTGATTTTTTTTGTTATAGCACTTCCAGCAGAACGAAAATTGCAGGTTATGACATCCCTAAGGACACTATAGTGATGACTAATATTTGGGGTGTACACCATGATCCTAAAGATTGGAACGATCCATTTTCTTTTAAGCCAGAACGTTTCTTGATGGATGGGAAAGCTGTCAAGCCACAGGCATTTATCCCATTTTCATTTGGTAAAATTGAATATTTTCTACTGAATGAATGATTTTTTAAAAGTAATTATTGTTTTATAAATGATTTCAAGACAGTTATATTAACGGAACAAAAATTAAGACTCAGTATGTCAAAAAATTTAATACATTAGTATCAATATATAGAAGATGTCTAAGTATTCAACACGTGCAACGAAATGTGCGAATTAGGTCAGTTAAAGAGAGACCAAACTTTATAGTTTGATTTTCAAAAATAATAGCTCCATGTTGATCTTGAACGTTTTAGTATATAAATAATAAATGTTATGCAACACAATCAAACAGAAGGTTAAACAAAATCTCTAACATAGGAAAAATTATTTCGGTATGATTATTCGGTCAGAAGTCAATCATCAATAAAAGTAATCAATCTTATAAAGGGTGTTTTTTAGAGGTATAGAACTTTAAATTCCAATAAAACAACGATGTATTATTCGATTGACATGAATTTTTTTTATTCGAAAGACAATCTTGTGGCATTACATTTTAAATATGATCAAGCAATGCGTAGATTCGTCGAATGGGCCCAAAACGAGATTGTCGTTGTTCCCGATTTTCATAAGCGAATTTTGTTCAGCGATGAAGCGCACTTCTGGTTGAATGGCTACGTCAACAAACAAAACTGCCGCATTTGGAGTGAAGCTAATCCACAAGTGTATGCCGAAACACCGTTACATCCAGAAAAACTGACTGTTTGGTGCGCTTTATGGGCTGGTGGAATCATTGGTCCGTACTTCTTCAAAAACGATGAAGGCCACAACGTTACAGTCAATGGTGATCGGTATAGAGCCATGATTACTAACTTTTTCATTCCTGAATTGAACAATCATGATGTCCAGGAGCTGTGGTTCCAACAAGACGGCGCAACATGTCACACAGCTCGTGCCACAATCGATTTATTGAAAGACACGTTGGGTGACCGCCTAATTTCACGTTTTGGACCTGTGAATTGGCCTCCAAGATCTTGTGATTTAACACCGCTAGACTATTTTTTGTGGGGCTATGTAAAGTCATTGGTCTTTGCGGATAAGCCACAAACGCTTGACCATTTGGAAGACAACATTCGCCGTGTTATTGCCGATATACGGCCACAAATGTTGGAAAAAGTCATCGAAAATTGGACGACCAGATTGGACTACATCCGAGCCAACCGTGGCAGTCCTATGCCAGAAATCATATTTAAAATGTAATGCCACAAGATTATCTTTCGAATAAAAAAATTCATGTCAATCGAATAACACATCGTTGTTTTATTGCAATTTAAAGTTCTATACCTCTAAAAAAACACCCTTTATATGACCACTGTATTTGGTGATGTCTGCAAACACAATGTTCTCGGTCTGTTTAAAATGTGTGAGACCTTTGGCCAGAAAAAATTTCATAGTGGGATCACAATCCTGATCAAATTTACAGTAGGCACCTTGCGCTTTCACACACTAAGCCCAGCATGCTTTCCATTGCCTAAAACTGTTCTGAAAGGCGTCTTTTGGAATGGTGTTAAACTCCACCTTCGCGTTCTGTATTATCACTTCTCCACTCTGAAAACAAGATCCTTTCAAAATCATTTTTATTTTCGGAAACAGCTAGAAATCGCAAGAAGTCAAGTCCAGTGCTTCCTGCGCAACTAAAAGACGGAGTTTTTTTGTTCCCCCAACGGAAACATGAGGATCGAAGTTCTCAGCCGCATGATCACACAAAATCTCATGTGAAGAACCTGCGCTGATCTCAACTTGTTCGGAAGTCACTCTTACGGTTAAACAAGGATCTTTCATTATCAGATTTTTCACCTTTTCAACAACAGCTGCATTTGGATAGGTTTGTGGTCACCCAGAACGTTGGTCACTCTTGAACCGGTTAAACCCCGCCTTTATTTATGTGACCCACATAACATCGTCTCCAGACACTAAATGAATCGTACGAGTTGTTTGACTTAGAAAATCATTAAGTATTTTACAAAAAAATTGATGTAGTACCTCTGCTCAAGACCCTGCAGAAAAGGACCGAAGTCCGTCTCCAAAAGCCATCTTGTAGCTGAACAGTGAGACGCTAATATTCACTCGCTCACTCCCTCGTAGGAAAGACTGGTACACTGGAACGACGGGAAGCTGTCACCACCCACTGTTCATAGAGGCGCTGTTTTTTTAAAACTAAACTATACAATTTCTATAAAAATATGTGGAATCTGCTACAAAAATACACTCTAGACTAGCTGAGGATTTTATCTCAAATTATAAAAAACACACACACGAGAAAATACATTTAAAATAAAATGCACTCCTCATATTAAGGTACATCTCGTTGCGTGAAGAGATACTCTATGCATTTTATTATTTAATTAAATCTGAGGCATGATTCAAAAGTTCCCGGACGGAGCTTATGACGTGAGTAAGTTTTGAAATAGAGTGATTTCGATAACATTTTTGTGTTATTACATTCTTCCCCTTTTCTAAAAAAGTTTGTTCCAAACCTCGTGGCCGGGGACTCTCCATGTCGTCATATTCTATAGGTGAATGCATTTAGTCGTCAGTGATTGGTAGAAATTGCGTTTGATGAACAGATAATGAATATTAAATTTTGTGTTCGTTTGGGAAAAAGTGATACGGAGACTACGAAATTTTGAAGCATGTGTAAAGGCATGTGGAAAGACATTTGAGACAAGGCAGGGAAAATGCCGAAAACGACAAACGGTCTGGATTTCCGCAGACTTCCCGCGACACTGAAAACATCAAAAAGGTTTTTGCGGTGGTACGTAAGAACAGGCTTCAAACAATAGCTGAATCAGTAGGGATATCCTTGGCCGCTTGACAATGAATACTGACTAAGGATCTTAACATGCATAAAGTATGTAAACACATCGTTCCCCGCACGTTGAACGAAGACTAATCTGCAGATGAAATTAAAAGTGCTTCTCAGGCTGAATTAAAGAACATGGCTAAAAATAGATTTCAGAACTGTTTCGATGACCTTTACAAGGCATGGCAAAAGTGTATTGTTACTCAATGGTCTTATTTCGGAGGAGGATTTATTTCAGCAGTTTAATTGGTAATATTTTTAAGTTATAAACTCAGTACATGAACTTTTGAATCCTACTACGTATATTTTTGCTGTGCTTAATGCATAAAGGAAATAATTCTTTCCATTTTTAACTTTTGTTTTCATTAGTTGCTAGTCACTTAAAGCTTTTTTGTATTGTATTAAAACATAATCTGATTACTTTTAAGATTAAAGTAATTTTAAAATTATATTATTATTTAGTAATAGGAGTGAAGTTTTTATTTCATTACTACACTATTTCCATTAATTTTAGTAATAGTACTAAAACATAATATTATAAAATGCCCTTAAGTTCCGATACTTATAAAGATAGTATTGAACACTTTTTTTAAAAAACTTGTTTGCGGAAGGGTGGAGTCTTCTTACAAAATTTTTCTGCAGTTATCATTGGTATGCAGCCTTCTCCATTTTTTTAATACCTAATTCGGTTTTTCATTTTATCTCACATAATTTAAATACTATGCACACATTTAAAAAAATCCTTTTTCTATAGAAGTAGGATATTTTCTGTTGCTCAAATACACAATCAGGTTCCCAAATTCTGTTACATTTACTTTTAAAAAATATGCATAAATACTTTTTAGTGATTTCTTTCTTTCCTTGCGTTTTTATACAGGTAGAAGGAACTGTCCGGGAGAAGATATGGCAATTATTATGGTGTTCCTCTTTTTTACTACTCTCATGCAGAGATATTCAATCACTCCTCCAGACACTGATTTTGATATCAAGCAAGTTGTAGGAGTAGCTAAATTGGTTATATTAGACAATGTTTGCCTAAAGATAAGATGTTAATTTTAAAAAAATAGAAAAATAAATTAATTTTAAAAAGATGGATATAATTTTTTGTGTAATAAAATGATTTCATACTGTTCAAATATATCGATTTCATCAAGGACTTGCTAAAATAAAGAAAGGAACTGTAACTTATATGCTTATTCAGAAACATAACATTTTGATTAGGGAAAAAATATTATGAAATTATTTCTGAGCTTATTGACATCATTAAGGCATCCGAACACGTTGAAATGATCAATTTCGGTCAAAACACATGTTTTTTGTATTTTATTTTACTGAATAGAGCTATCTTTTGGCTTTATAAAACATTTATTTGTTTTGTTTCTACGACACCTAGAGGTCTAGTTACAATAAATTTTATAAAATTAGAAATATCGGAAGTGGATTTTTAATCAACTAGAAAGGCGCATTTAAATTGTTGAGGCAATCATGGCAAATCTGATAGCTAAAAATATTATCAGTGTATTTCTATAAAACCTTTTGAACCTGATACTTACATTATTTTCCAGAGAGTGTACTAAAATATTTTTAAAATTATGGCATGTCATTTAAATAATGGTTTCATAAAAAATATCACATTTCTTATATTTACTTGATCAGATTTAAAAATTTTAATTTTTAATTAAACATTAAAATTTTAGTACATTCTCTAGATAAATACATCGATATTGTTTTAAATATACTTTTACTGGTATAAGTTTATTATTTTTTTCTCCAATTGCTTTGAAGTTTTCAAAAATATTGCTAAAATTTCACTTATAATTGCGATTTTTGTAAAATTCAGAGATAATTCTTTTAAATATTATATTATTTAAATATTAATATTTATTGATATTGATTCCTAAAAAAATTTATATTGTTATAGCATACTATAAGTATAAAAATATCTAAGAGAAAAAGTACTCATTGATAAACGATGAAAAATCAATTATATCAACACATCCTTGTAAAATCTTCGCAAAAATCATAATTATTATTATAGTTTTCCTGATTCAGTAATTAAAAAATGTGAACTGAAGTTTTTAAAAAATTTTCTGTTAGAAAATTAAAGTATTTCACATCGGACTCAGGCTATCAACTTCTCTTTTTATTTTAGCGATCAAATGCTTTTAACAATTTTCTTATGAGTAAGATTTTTAGTTTAACAAGTTAGTTTGAAACAATTATTTATGAGCTGTTGATGTTGAAGCTCGTTAGATTTTTGGTACTTTCCATTTTTAAAGTTCACTCTAAATCCAGCCGTGCAGTTCTAATATGCACAAGGATTTTTTTAAAAAAATTTTACATACCCAAGAACTTTTTTTATATTAAAAATGCATACTCGAAAAATGTATTGGCTGGAAACAACAGACTAAAAAATTGCTTAAAGAATGAAATAAAAAACTTCGATTTATTGAAAATTTAAAAATTGAAGAAATTATGGAATTGAAAATAATTTGAATTTTTTTTGTTACTTTTTTGAGTTGTTTGATTTTCATTTCCTGAAAGGGACTTTTTAATTATGAAATAATTTATCAGTTAAAATGTATTATTTATCTTTAAATGCTTGAAGAAAAATTAAATGAGTTATGCTGCTTTAAACTAGATTTATTCCCCGTTAACTACAATTGTATCGGCAAGTTGCCATATATTTGAGTAATATTTTATGAACAAATAATTTTTTCAGTGTAAAAATGAAAACATTCAAACCATCATATGTGTGACATCAAAATCATTATCTAAGAAATTATTAAAGTTGTTTTTTACTTTAATTTATAGTAAAACATATATCGATGAAAACTACGCAAAAAATTGAAAAATATAAGAAACATCAATGTTACTAAATTTGACAAAAATGAGTTAAATTATTAAAATTTATTTAAATTTTATTTTTATTTTTTGTTTCTAAATTCTAATAAATGCATTAAAATATTCTTATTTATTAAAGTGTGGAATATTTTAATGAAGCTATATTTACTTTAATCTGCAGATATCTTATTTATTTCCAAGATTTCAAATTTCTTTTGCAAGAAGTACATGAAATAAGTTTTCTGATTTTTTTTAAGTATGGATACATTAATGTTAAATTTTTGAGAAAATAATAGATAACATATTTATTTAAAAACTATAATCCTCTTTATTTGCAAAAGTTAAATATGAATAACTTTTTTATTTAGTTTATAGTTGTATTTCAAACATTTTCATTATATGTAAGCGAATTTTATTCGTAACTCAAAATTTATCATATTTTTATTTCAAATTTAATATGAAAAATTACTTTGTTGATCAGGAGGAAAATGAAGAAGAATATAGAGTAGAAAATTAAAGAGAAAAAAAAAGTTACGGCTCTATACCGCTGTAGTCGGTACTTTTGTTTTAAAGTTCTAAAATTTAGAAAAAATATCTTAAAATTTAAAATGCATTAACTAAAAAAAATCTCATTGAATATTTTTAAGCTGTTATTGAACATTAGTTTGAACAGTAGTTGAGGAATACATGCTTCGAAATTATTTTCAACGGTTCGTAAATCAAAAATAGCACTACTTCACGATCAGTCAATCCCATTCGAATTTCAATTTTACGTTGCTTGAGGCCTCAAGTAAAATATTTACCACTAACACTTCGGGGAAAGTCTTATTTTTTATCCCTTAGTTGAAAAATCATCTCTAAGAACATTTTTATGGGGTATATGTGGAACATCGCACATGATACAAAGCTGTAAAGTTTCAGGATACTTTGCGGGAGATCTAAAATCATTTTACGAGTGTATCTTACAATATAATATATGTAAAACCTTTCTTGTTGCAAACGTAAACTTCCTAATAATAACAAAAACTTTTACCCTTTGATGTTTCCTTAGAATTTGTTATTCATCTGTTTAATTTTAAGGAAGAATAGTTTTTGCTTCGATGTGTTTATCAAAATTAGAATAACGATTTTTATTCAACAAAATTATAGTTAATCATTGCAGAATCGTAAGAAAATGGAAAATCTTTAATAACTTTCGCAATTTTCAATGCTTCTGAACAAAATTGGCACCAGGGATAATGTCTTACAGGAAAATAAATAATGATGTTAATGAATTAGTTAATTAGCGTATTTAATTAACAAAATTAACTAATCTATAAAACAGAAACCAGCCGTTATGGAATATAATTGTTTTGTGGCATTAGGCAGAATTATGGACTAAAAAACTTCATTTCCAACTATCATTCAAATCCTATTCTAGTTTAGCCATGTATAACTATTATTCTAGAGATATTCAGAAAATACTATCAAAAAGAATTACATATCAGACTTTTTTCAGATAAAACGATACCTTACATTTTTTTCCAATTCCTTTACACTGCTCGATGATTAGCTTAATAATTAAGATTTATAAACTAGTAAGTATTCTCAAAGATATGCTACTATTTCATCCGATCGTTAATTTAAAAAAAATTGAATATTTCTTAGAACTTTAGGGGAATTGCATGAAATTTTGCAGATTTAAAGTTTTAAGACATGAGAAATCAATATAAACTCATATAATCTGCCTTAATATATAACTTCAAATATTTTATACATTCCTTTAAATCTTAATGACAAATGCCATTTTTATAAATGCAAATTTCTTTCATTTCCAGCTTTAAAAGGATTGAACTCAGTATTCTAATAGCTTATACATGTTTTGCTCAATGTCTGTCAGGAGAATCAAGTTTTCCCCAAAAATCTCCCACAGAATTTCTAAAATTAGAAGCCATTTCCCTTTACTTAATTAGGAATCTGATTATAACATCCTTATTTCTGTCCCCACTGTAATTCCCTACCTCAAAGAATGTGGGGATTCTTCTCTCACTTGTTTGAATTTCATTTATAGAGAATGAACGCAATTACCACTCTCGTGATGTTACAAATATGTTAATAATTTTTTTTTCAAATTTTCTTTACTTTCGACGTGGCTATTTCTAGAAATTAGTAGGGGATAACTCCTCTTTTTAGTAACTGTACTTAATAATTTATGTTTTTCGTAATAATATTACTTCTTCTAATCTTCTAATGGTCTTAGAATTGGGAGAAAATTATTTCTCGTTTAGCGCAAGGATCTGGAAAAAGCGTTGATGAGAAACAATTTTTTTCGTCAAATATTCGAGAAATTTACCATTCATGAAGCTAATTTTAAATTCAACGATTAAGAAACTTTCAAACAAAATCGGAAATTAACTGAAAAATTCTATTTAGAAGCCAATTAATCATGTAAATTTTATTTATTAATATTTTTGTAGCTCATTAATAACATAATTTAGTTTCCAATTGAATTCTTAACACTTATACTAATTTTACTCAGCTATAATGAGAATTACAGAAGCTATTAACGGCATATCATTTTTTCGACGTCTGCACATAATGTTATTGTAACGGCCAGAGTTAAAAACATAGTTTGTAGCAGTTATAATGTTTTTTTTGGATAGGGAAATTCAGATGAATTTTTTTTATAAAAAAATTCTTTTCTTCAAAGATACGAGTGTAATTTTTTTTCTTGAAATTAATAGTACAAAATAATTTGAATAAATGTATAACTTTTCCCTTACATGTGACATAGATTTAATGAACATCGTGTTATATATAGCTTAACAGAGAGCTGTTTCTAATACCTCTTAATTTTAAACAGCAGTCAAGTGTCTTCCAATTTTCCACATCACACCATATGCGGTCTATGAAATCCTAATAAAAATAAACATGCAACAAATTCCACTGCCCCACATGATTGTCTTACATCCTTCATACGCGAAAATGTTTCACAAATAATTCATAATGTGACGGATTCAACAATGTGACGGCCCCTATTGGATTCAGGGAGAGACTCTCAGTCTAATCCTAATCCTAGGGCTAGCAGCAGCAGGGCAGTTTTGTTATAGTCATGTGACGCGATACCTATTTATACGAATATTTACTGTGCTGTGATGTCTGTAAATACAGTGAAAATCGTTTACCTTAGAGGTACTCAACCTTTTTTTTTCTGCTGGGCCACATACAGATGTCAGCTATTTCACGCAGGCCGCATCATGAGGATAAAGAGGAGGAGGGGGGTATAGTATGTGGAAAATTGATCAAAATATTTTAACTCTCTTGATTTGCTTTTTTTAATTACAATTTTTTTAATTTTTTATTTTTGTCACTAACGCTGAATTAGTAGCATTTAATAAACATTCCTTCACAATTTCTGCGTCAGTAAACGGTTAAACATGATTCCCAATATTATAACAAACTTCATAGGATATCTTTGCTACCGCTGTGACATTACCACTGACTTTGTTGATATTGCAAAGATTATTCAAGAAATCCTATTTATTACCTCTTGAAAGAGATCTTCGAGGAAAAGTGTCATTGAATGATTCCTGTTTATTATTATTTTTAAATACAGCGCTTTCGTGACAAATCAACCAATTACTGATCGCTATTTGTTTTTCACCTCAAAATAGTCAACCTCCTAATCGTCTTGAAACGATAGATTTTCTTCAAATATTTTTCGCTTGCAAGATATGAAAGATAGTTAAAAATTAGTTCCACCCATAAAAAACTGTCATTACTCTACTGTTGTCTGTTATCACTAACCGCAACCGTTACAAATAAAAGAAGAATATTAATTCGCGCTTGTACGATATCGACAGCAAAAAAAAAAAATGATATATTTGATTTCTTGACACTACATTTTTAATATATTGTTCTTAAATAAGTTAATTTTCCAGTGCAATGGGCACTGACCGGGCAACTTAAAAAGGCTTAATGGGCGCAGGTTGAATATCGATGGCTTAACCCGAAACTGATGGGACATAAATATTATTTTGTGTTAAAAGAATTTCGTTTTCAGGGAAGGATATTGCAAAAAAACTCCCATATGTTTAAGGTATCCGACTGCGTTCGGAACCGTGATTCTGCAAAAGCGCATAAATGGATAATTTTCATGATATTAAGTGTCCCTTAGATTGAAATACATGCATAAAATTGTTTTAAGGACATTTTGACAAAACATTTATTTAAATACAATATTTTGGCAAAAAATTAACTTAGAATAATCTTTTTTTCAAATGTTCTCCTTTTGTGAAAAATGGTTCCATTATAATAATATTTTGCCTGTATATAGCTCAGACCTCTCTACAGAGGCTGAACTAGAATTTTTGAAATATATAACTTAGAATTGGGTTTGTTCATATTTTGCGACAACAGAGCGGAACAATTTTAAGAAAAACACGCCAATAATTATTTCAATGGGTGGTAATTCTGAAAATAATGTGAATTTTTCAAAAATTCTAGTTGAGCCTCTGTAGAGAGGACTGAGCTATATACAGGCAAAATATTATTATAATTGAATCATTTTTCACAAAAGGAGAACATTCGGATAAAAGATTATTACAAGTTAATTTTTTGCCAAAATATTATATTTAAATAATTTTTTTTTGTCAAAATGTCCTTAAAACAAACTTATGTACGTATTCTAATCTGAGTGACACTAAATATCGTGAAAATTATCCATTCATGCGCTTCTTTAAAATCATGGTTCCGATAGTAGTCGGATACCTTAACAAAATTAAGTTTATTAAAGTACATTTCATTTACATAGATATGCATAAATATGCATAGATATGCATTAAAGTAGATTTCATTTGCATAGATATGCATAAATATGCATAGATATGCATTGAAGTACATATTATTTACATAGATATGCATATATGTATGCATTTATCAAAAATCAATGAAACAAAAACATTCTCATTGAAATTTAATACAAGTTTTCAAATTTTCTGAAAAACAAAACATTTTTTTTTGCATTTTCTTAGCATCAAATTGTCAACAAATTGTTTGATGTCATTCATTTTATTATTTATTTCACCATTAGAATGTGCTTCTAAATAACTTTGCATAATTTTCATAAAGTTCCTCATTTCGGAGGATGTGGGAACAGGAGTTTCGTGATTCATTTCATTTTCGTCGTCGGAATCAGTCTCAATGATATTTTTTGAGTTTTGTACAAACTCCAAAATGTCTTTTCTATAATTGAGGTTGTACCCACATTATCATCATCTACTGCTACGAATTCTTCTGATGATACAGTAGGATAGTATAATAATACATAGACTTCCTGAAACATTTCTTTAAATGACTAGTGATTTCCGTATTTTGTTCATTCCCAGAATAGCATATCGTTTCGTGTAAAGAGAAACAAATGCATAAAAATACGTAGCAGATATTTCGTTTTGAGAGTTTTTGCGTTAAGCATATTTTACTGTAAATATAAATGTATATCATAGCTAATCGTTTCATTACTGTTACAATAACAGTTTGAATGCTTATGATATTAAGATATGGGCGCGATATACCTACAAGGGGGCGCGAGCATATCGAAAATAAAAGATTTTAAAAAATTTATTTACTAGAATGAAGTAAAGCAAAATACTTTCTGACATAATAAAAAATATACACATTTACACGGAAATAATTATCTATCTATCTATCTATCTATATATATATATATATATATATATATATATTATCTGCGATTTTTTACATCATCAAAAATAAAATCTTCTACTTCAAACCTCATTTTTTAGTTATCTTTGATACTATAACCAAATAAAAAACGTTTTATTCGATTTGATGTAATCCCATGATGAGAGATTTTTTTATTACGTTTCTTTTCAAAGTGGAAATGCTACTCTTTCAGAGGAAAGACAAAACCCAGACCCATAATCAAAAAAAATTTTAGGAATATAAAAAATTCATCACTGTTATATATTATTGCCATCAGCTGTAGGCAGCAGAATGTATTTGCTACGGTTTGACCTTCGAGCTTACTTGTACGGTTAGTTACGTCCCTGCTTTTATGTATTTGTTTTTTCATTTAGGGAAGTTTGAAGGATTACTAAGCCAAGCATAATGAAAAACGTTTTACATCATTTTTTAGAACATCCATATGGTAATAAATACACTTTTAATCCGGGAGCGGTTACGCCGAGCACAGAGTGCACGAAATCGGTAATTCTGGCAAAACTGTTTAATTGTTACCAATGGCCCTGACACTATCCTCCTGTTTGACAATCTTAACGTGAACTAAAATATATTTGTCACACATCTCCCTTTTTTTTGGGAGTGACAGACGTTTTTTTTACGATCTTAAGGTACTTGTTTTGTTTGAGTTCCCGGTGTGATAACTTTTTTTCCGAAATTTTTTCTGTGTCCTTGAAAGTAGGTGAGTATATTTTCTCTTAATTAAATTATTCACTGGAATTACGATTTTTATTGTGTACTATAAAAATAAATATAAAAAAAAGGATTGGGGTGACTCAATAACCCCGCTCGACCATTAGTATCGAGTGCGCGTCTACTCCAGGATTAAAACATGTGAAAGAGTCTTTTCGTTTTAAATATTAAAAATAATACAATTATTCTTCATCAGAATTTTTTTATTGTTCATTATTCAACATCAATTCTAAATGCTAATTCTTTGAGTCTTAGAATTACAGTTCGCTTAAAACTAATTATAATTTGAGCAACCATTTAAAAAAAATCATTTTACGTTTTTGTAAACATTGTCGCACACTTGGCTTTACTCTCCTTACAATTAAGCGATTATATCAATAAAGTTTTATTTTCTTATAAATGAACTTGTGCAAAGAGCGGGTACTTCAGCCGGTATACATTTAATATATCAGTGCTGCACAGAGTATTTTATAACTAATTAATTAATACTAAATTAAGAACAAGTTTAATAAGTATTAGCGACTTCCATGGGCTTGTCTTACAGAGCAAAGTTTTTCAAAGGAATGCTTTTTTTTATGAATAGAAATTGACCCTCTGAGTTCTTTTTCTACATTTAGCTGATATGTATATTTTGTCTTCTAAGCAACCACCGCATTTTGCAATATGTTCCAATTTAAAAATTAGAGAAAGGAAAAATAACATAATAATTATCCTATTACTTTTTTTTTGCTTAAAAGTAATATACACAAAATTTAATACTTATGTCATGAATTTGTACGGTTTATAATAAAGATTGTTGCTTTAGCGTCAAAAGTGCACTATGATTGCGTTCAGTATATTAATGTATAAGGGGGGCGCGATAAAAATTGTGATTGAGAAGCACTGCTCTAACTTAAAGTAACCGACTACGTTCTCGGAATCGTGATTTTAAAAAAGCGCATACATTTATAAATTTCTTGATATTTAGTGTCACTTCGATTAGAATACATGTATAAAATATTTTTAAGGACAGTTTGACACAAAAAGTTATTTAAATACAATATATATTTCGGCAAAAAATTAACTTAAAATAACCTTTTTTCAAAATGTTCTGCTATTGGGAGAAATGTGTTTATTATAATAATAATTTGCCTGTATATCGCTCAGACCACTGTACAGAAACAACTATGATTTTTGAAAAATTCACATTATTTTCAGAGTTACAACCAGTTGAAAAAAATATCGGCGTTTTTTCCTTAAAATTTCTCCCCTCTGTTGTCGTAAAACATGGATAAACTCTCTTCTAAGTTATATACTATTTCAAAAATTCTGTTTGAGCCTCTGTGCAGAGGTCTGAGCTATATACAGGCAAAATATTATTATAATAGAAGCGCTTTTCACAAAAGGAGAATATTTTGAAATGGGTCATTCTATGTTTATTTTTTGTCAAAATATTGTACTTAAATAATTTTTTATTGTAATACTATTCTGAAAACAATTCTATGTACATTTTCTAATCTAAGTGACTCTAAATATCATAAATATTATCCATTTATACGCTTATGTAAAATCACGGTTCCGAACGTAGTCGGATACCTTAAAATGATATTGATGCTGTTAACTCTTTTTTTAACTTTCCCTGAAATATCTTGAATGCTATAAATGTGTTCGTTTCTTGTCTTTTTCCTTTCCTATTCTCTTGTAAAAAAATACGAAATTTTTCTTCATTCTTTAGCTATCCCTGTCTCTTTCTCTCTCTCAGAGTTAAAGTAAATCAATAAAACAATACAATGATGTAATTTAGTTTGTAAGACTATATATTTTTCAAAAAAATCTGGAAGGAAAGGAAAAAAATTATAAAATTAGTTGTTTGTTCTATAGAAAGAGAGTTAGAGCATTTCAAGTTTTTTCACTTCCCCTGAGGGGGAAGAAAAAATTGGAACAGAAGAATACTTTAACAAGAGACATATAAGTTGCAATTGCTGTAATTTCTCTTGTCATGTATAATTTAAATATGTGAAATTTACTATTGTTATTTTGTGAATTTATTGTTATTTAATTATGGGGATTTTTTTACGGTATTTTAATTGAAAAATGATTAGAGTGCCTTGAATGTACAATTTTTAGAAGTAATTATACCTTTCTTAAAACATGCATTATCATTTTTTTAAAAAAGAATCTTTATTCCAGAATATTTATGTTTGGTTGTATTTAAAATTACTACAAGAAATTCTCTTAGCCTGGGAATTAAAATGATTAAATTCCTACATAATATTTCCTTATGAAATGCTTTATTCTAAACTGGTATATAAAAAACACCCTAAAAATTTCAAAAAAAAGGAAAACTTACTATAAGATGAAACGAAATAGGTGCCTACTTTTACGTAAAAAGCTACCTAATAAATAAATAAAGCCACATAAATGGTAATTTTCTGCACACATAACATTAATAGCACCAAGTAATGACAAGCCATGTTAGGAGCCTAATTGCTAGTTTCTTTAAATATATTTAGTAACATGACATATAATGATGCAAATTTTAAATCTACATAAATCTAGCGCTGGGAAATACATTCATTAACATAAAACACACACATAAATACGATAATATTTTAAGCAAATGTAAATTAAATTTGAAAAAAAATTGAAAAGTTGTTTATAATTCTGAAAAAAGGCAATCAAAAAATTTGCTACAGATATTTTTACTACAGTAAGTATTATAAATAAACTAGATTAAGATACATGTATTTTAATATCCAAACATTAAATAAGAATACAAATGATATAAAAAGGAAATAAAAATAACAAAAAAATAATTTAAGTAAATAAATAAATATTAAAGAAGAAAAATAGAAAAATAATAAGAATGAGACTTAAAATTTATATATACTTAAGTCAAAATGCAAATTGCTCAAGAATTATGCTTCTGAAAATAAAACTTCGATAAAAGATAAAAATAAGTAAGTTAGTCAACTAAATCAAAGCTCAAACATTAGTATACTCTGGAGAAAATAAAATCTTATGCACACACAAACAAAATCATTAATATTACATTGAATACAACTATAAATATAACTAACTTAAAGTGAAACAACTATTAAGAGTGTAAGAACAACTATTAAGAGTGTAAGTGTCAAAGTCAAGTATAGTTAAACAGTCACAATAATATATCAGAAAATTCTTACATTTAGGAGTAAGGTTGCACAGGATAAAGGAAAGTTTTAAACCACGGGCCATTAAAATTGCCCATTTTATGCTAATATTGTCACTTAGATTATATTAATGTCGTAATTCGATACTTAAGTGAAATGACAACTTTTGCTAGGCACAATTCAAGACTTTATTCCATGAACTGAATATTTCCTTTCCTTATATACTGCCGTCGAAAGCTCCAGAACCTTTCATAACTATAATTACAGTTAACTCCTTATAAATACAAGTACAATAAATAATAAAAGCACGAGAGAAAGAAAGAATTACAATGCTAAAAATAAGCACGAGACAGAAAAATTAAAGTTGATGCAAACAAAACAAAAGAAGTTATTTTTGACAAGTCGGGCGCGTGAGTCCGAGCAGTAGATCGTATCCATGGCAACCGAAGTGAACTATTATTAAAACTAATACGTAAAAATTCAATCAACATAATCCAAGAGTGACAAATATAATCATCTAACTCGAAAAAAATGAAATAAATTTAGAAATACTAACATTAATTTAAAGGAAATCGAAATCGCAATAAACCAGAAGTAGCAATCAATAATCTACTTATTTCACTATAAAAAAATTAAAACACTAGAAACCGCAGAATTTTCAGAAGAAATTGTTCGCAAATCTATTCTTTAATGAAATAAGTACACGTGAAAAATAAGAAAAATAATACATACAATTTAAATATTTCTTTTTTAAAAAAAAAGAGTGTAAAAAAATTCAAATTAATCATTTCTAACAAATTCGGGAAGTTTTTCAAACAGTTAAAATGGAAGTGACGTCAATGATTTTATAAATATTAAAATATGGATTAATTCAAATCAACCCTAAATTTATTAAAAACATAAGATTTAAGAAAGCAATCATGATCTAAATAATACATTACTATTTATTGAATATCTTTATTTTTATCGCTATAATCTCAAACTAAATACGAATTAAATTGGAAATAATTAAGGCTTATATTTCTATAAATTGATGTATGAATATTATTGTTTAAGTACATAGTTTTAATAATATTAAAATTTATAACTCATCCTTTTTATCAAACATTTTGCTATTTAATTTATGATCCATAACATATATATATATATATATATATATATATATATATATATATATATATATATATTGTATATTAAAATATATAACAGGGATATTATTTCAAAAATATGATGAAATTATTCACTTCATTATTAATTACATTTGAAAGTGTTTAACGAAATCTCTAAAATAATAGTTTACTTAAATTAGAACCCTAACTGAGAAATTTATTTTACCTTAAAATGCTTTTGTATCTATATTTGAGAACATATTTTAGCACTTATATTTGAAAATAGCATATTTCGTTGAAGTTACACTTGAAGATTAACTTATTAAAATCAATACATAATTTCAATATATAACTTGGAATATATATAAAATAGTTTTCGTAAGAATTTAGGCCCATTTTGATTAAAATAATTAAATTGAAGAACTCAATAAAAGTTAATGATAAATGTGTTGTAAGTAAATTTCTATTAGGGTGAATAAATATATATTTTATTCATTGAAATAAAATATAGTATTACGATGAAAAAGTCAAACTTCTTTGCAATAAAATTACATTTGACAAATCAAATTGAATATTCATTGAAAATAGTAGCTTACTTGTAACATTTAAAAGAATAAAACAAATTAAGAAATGCAGAGTTATGAATTTAGAATTCTGCTAAATTAGGTTTCATAACTCCCTGTTTATTTACAAGATGTAATTTTTACCGTTTTGCCTTGAATTACAAAATATTTCTGAAATAGTACAGTTGTGCTCAGTAAATATATATATATTTTTAATATCTTTTCTAACCTAATCTTTTTATCTAACAGAACAATAAACATTTAAATAACGACTTTTTTATGCGAAAACATCAAAAATATTTGCATTCACTGTTTTAATCATGTATTAAAATTGTATATTTTTTCTCAAAATGCAAATTAATTATTGCTGCTTGCCTTTTTATAACTTTAAGCAATACCAAATTCTATCAACAAAATAACTTGACACCTTATAAAAATGTAAATAGAAAAGCACTTAATAACGCATCTTAAAATTAATAATTTTTGCTTAACTTGTCTTGATAGTATTTTATGTTGATATGATACGAAAAGAAATACAAAAAAAATATAATCACTCATTTTAAAAGTCTTTTTTTAAAAAAGAAAAATATTTTTTCCCCTTAATTTAGTAACGCATTTTTTCCCCTCAAGTTTTAATCCTAAGCTCGCTTCTTAATTTTAAGCAGACAGAAAAACTAAAATCTTTTTATTATAATGTACTGCAACGAAAGTTACTAAAAGGTCTCAGTAATTTTAAGGGTTTCCTTCGTAAAATCATTAAATTTTACGGCTTAGTTAACGTTATTACTCAAAGTCAGAAAACTTTCATTACGGCCCTCCTACGTCTTTTCAGGATTAAATTAATTGAATTCTGTTTAATTACTGAAATGCACCGTCCCGTTTTTAGCAAGTTCTAAATCTAATTGTCCTTAATTAAAGTCCACGTGAATAAAATGGAAGAAGAGCCCACTAGCATCTTTCGCAAGAAAGCCATTCTGAATATATTATCCGGAATTGGATATTTTGTTCATTATAACTCATTTTTACAATTTAGTTAATGATTCTTCTTTTATGTTTTAAAAGTATTTCATATCATCATATATATTTTTTTATAAAACGCTATCTTCAGAGATTTATTTACGAGTATGTAGTTTTATGAATGATCTCTACCTTTCAATTTACAAGAATGTAATTTTATGAATATCTCTACCTTTTGATTTACGAGTATACAATTTTATGAATGATCTCTACCTTTCAATTTGCGAGTATGTAATTTTATCAATATATACTGCTTAATTTACCAGTATGTTATTTTATGAATGATCTTTACCAGCGTTTCCCAAATTTTTTTAAACTCACTGATCCTTTTTTATAGTCAAAACTTTCCGACGGACCCCTTTTTAAAGTCAAAACTTTTTCGAGGACCCCCAAGTGAAAAAGCTACATAAATGCATACATAGTATAAAAATAACAAATTTAAAAAAAACATTTTGTTGAAGAATTATTTATTGAAATTATAGCTTTTTTGTTTCAAATAAAATTTTTAAAAAATAATGACTTGGATGAACTTGATGATGATGAGTGTATTTATGTCCGTCTCAATGTTTATAAGTAGCACCCGCAAATTCCCACGAGGACTAATTTTTAGTGGGTTTCTCTTTCTTTCTCTTTTGTGATGAGGTTTACAACGGACACTGAATCCACGTTCTACCAAATTGGAACACGGGAAAGTAATCAATAACTTTTATACAATAACCCATAATGCATGATACAAAATTGGGATACGAATTTGTAACCAGAATTTGTGATATCCTTGTTCAAACATTGGTTTAAGTCCTTAAGGTGACTTGGTACCCCTAAAATCACAAACCTTTCGTTTTTTTTTATTTTCATTTAATCTTATTCTTTGCATTATTATCTTTCGATTGATATATCACTTGTGCGCATGTCGGAAAGTTAGAAGTTGAATAAAACTTCATTTCAAAGCAAATTAGGCAATTCAGCCACACACCCTTTTTAGAAAAAAAAAGCTAAAAAATGCGTTATGATAAAAAGAATCTATTTTAGAAATAGAAATAATAACAATAAAAAAGAATGCGTAGTATTAAAAGCAGAATATTTCCGAGGCAATACAATAATGTAATTTTTCTTCCTTGTGAAATGTGTGCATGTAAAATTTTAAGTTAAGGCATTTTATGTTAATAATTTTATATAATTTCAGTTCTTATTCTGATATATTTTTCATACAAATGTAATACTTTAATATTATAAGAAGAAAAACACAGCTAAAATTTCTGTAGTGACAGAAAAAATTTTTTAACGTTTTTTCTTGAGTTTTCTTGTGCAATTAGTACTCTCTAAAAGTTGATCATTTATAAAAATGTGTGGGTTGAAAAAATATGAAAATGCAATTATTTTAAAGAAAAACGTATAACTAATATCTTAAAGTAGTATTTTAAGTTTAATTAAGCTTATAATAATTATTTTTAGAATTATAAACTTTAAACTGGTTTTCTCAGTTTGTGTTTTCGAAACCTTAGTGCAATCAAAATGCTACTCCTTCGACAATTATTTACCAATCACTTCCATTTTTTCCTGCGTGTTAAAAATAAAGCATGTAATAAAATTAGGGATCCGTTTTGCTATAAACTGAATACATTTTTAAAAAAAAAAAAATGTAAGACATGTTGGCTTTTTCGTTGATTTTTAGCCTGTATATCAACATTTTATTTGTTTTCTCAAAACGAATGAAGCTATTCTAAAATCGATCCCTAAAGTTGTTTAGAACATCCAAAGAATATTATAAAAAAATTTCAAATCAAAAAATTAATTTTTACAAAAGGAGTAGGATTTTAAAATTTTTCCCAATTTTCTTCAAAAAATTTAAATTTTTAAAATTGTGTGAATAATATATGAAAATTTTCATCTGGTAACATTTTCTTGAATAGAAACATTGTATAAAATGCTAAAATATAATTTTTAAATACGTAAATAAAGAAGTTTGCTCAAAGGGTACCACTTCCCCTTAAATATATTTATTAGATGGATAAAATTAGAGAAATATACTGTGTGACTACTTGGTCCCTTCATGTCTAAGAAAGCATCAAGAAATTTTGTCATGTTACGCACGGATTTTGTCACTAAAAATTAATATTATAATTTTAAACAATTTCGTGTTTTCTGTCAAAAACAAATACTTTGATTGAAAGAGAAACAACTGAAAAATATAATTTCTTAAAACTGGAATTGGCATTGCTTTTGTATCTACGATTATCAATCTGTGAACTGCGAAAACTGTAGATGTATGATAAAACTTCAGTAATCTGAAAAAATTCAATCAACATTTATAATTTTTATTTTCTTTCATTTTTCATTATTTCCTGATTCTTCATGTATAAAAGATATAATAGCTGAAAATTTACGAATTGATTGATGGCAAAGTGTATTCAAGTGATGGACAATTTGGGCTTGCATACTCCTTCCTCTTTACCTTCATAAATAGTTGTATAGAAATTTTTTTTAAATTCAGATGTTTCAAAAATTGAATATTTTCTACATATGGAAATTATAGTTCTCAGAGCTTATATAAAATATACTTAAAATTTTTTCAAATGCAGAATATGGAACCTGTCCTAATAAATATGTATAAAATTATTAAATAAATGCATTTGTTTTTATATTTAAATTTTAAAAAATTGAAACAACAAAAAAAATTTAGAACTATTGCTTTATTTATTACATAAGAATTTAAATATTTTATGTAAGTCTTTACTACATTCTGAATTATAAATAATATTCACTCGCCATTTTTTTTTCTTTTACTTCTTTTCAAAAGCTTTTGTATTACTGAGAAGAGCAATAATTTTCAATGCGCCATAACATGGTATGTTACGGATATTCATAAAGGTCATTAATCAAAACATTTGCTCTACAACCAATAATTGTTACCCGTACACACCGAAAGATACACTGCTCAAAATAATTAAAGGATATTGCGGTTTTAGGTGGATCTTGTGGCTGGGAACTTTTTAGCAGATTGATACATGGTCGATAGACGTAGTAGGTTATATGAGAATAAATTACACATGTTTGGCAGAAAAAATGCATTTTATTGAGCATTTGTGTACAAAAGGAAAAAAACACAATTTGTGCATATGAGAAAAAAAGAATAAGAAAAGGTTTTTTCTTCAAAGGAAATCATTTTCAGTAGGGGGTATGGTTTCCACGGACGGCCAGCAACGTTGAGCACCTTTGAGGCATGGAGTCAATGAGGCTATTAATCACGAGTTGGGGTATTCTGTCCCTTCTTCCAGAAGAGCTCTTTCCAGCTCTTGGAGAGTTTGTGGGGGTGGAGCCAGCAACTCGTCTTCCTAGAGCGTCCCAAACGTGCTCTATTGGCTTCATGTCTGGAGAACACGCTAGCCATTCCATTCGTACGATTCCTTCCTCGAAAAGGGAATCCTCCACGAGGTTAGCACGATGTGGCCTGCTGTTATCGTCCATTAAAATGAAGTCATCTCCGATTGCTGCAGCGTAAGGGACTACAATAGGTCTGAGGATCTCATCCCTATATCGGCGAGCAGTCAGAGGTTCATCTCGAATGATATAGAGGTCTGTGCGCCCGTCAAGGGAGATGCCACCCTACACCAACACTCCTCCACCGCAAAATCTGACACTTTCGTGCACGAACGAAGGATTATTCCTACTGCCACGGTCCCTCCAGATGAAAATACGCCTATTATCCGGATGAACAGAAAAATGGGACTCGTCAGAAAAAGAACATTGCTCCATTCATTTCTCCTCCAGTTCACATGCTCTGTTGCTCACTCCCTGCGGTCGCGACGATGTCTTGATGTTAGTCTAACACATACAAGCGATCGGCGAGCATACAGACCTACACCATGGAGCCGGTTTCGGACAGTCTGAGTTGAAACCGTGGTGCCAGTAGCCGAGTGAAGGTGTTGTTGGAGAAGAGTAGCGTTCATATTTCGGTGTCTCCGAGCCGTTAACACTAAAAAACGATCTTCATTGGGCGTTGTTTCCCGTCTACGACGTCCTGGTCTTCAGCCTGCACTTTCAGTCTCCAAAAAACGGTTCCAGATCCTGGAAATCACATTTTGTGACACTCCAATGGCTTGCGCTACTTCGGCTTGAGTTTGGCCCTCTACTAACCTACCAACAACTCTCCAATCGTTAAATGTCTGAATCGGTTAAATGACTTCGCATAGACATCGTACTCATCGAAACAAAGCAGTCACTGAATGCCGATCATCCTTGTCTTCATTTCAGTTGAAAGTCAAATTTCATTCGCTGCCGCTGAAGCGACGTTTTTGACGTCGAACTCAAAATTAGCATACTCCACAGTTTGAAAATCAGAAAAATTTGCATTTGTGATTCTCTTCTTCCATTTTCGGCAAAAAAAAATTCGCTTATATCTTTATTTTATATAAAACTTACAATATCCTTTAATTGTTTTGAGCAGTGTATATTCACTCGCTTCAAGCAAGGTAGATTCGATCTGGGTATCTTCCATTCCGTACGCAAGTGCTTTATCGACCATGACAAAACGATCGTCTTCTTGGGATGTTTGGTACTAGTTTATATAACACCGCCACATACCCCCATGCCAGTGATTCGACGAATAGGAGAACCATATTCGTGGCAAGCATGTGAGCAGTTGCGTCACTTTGTGAGTTGCGTCAATCATGAATGACAGCTTGAGAATTGTGTCATTTTTGTGAGACGGCTTACGGCTTATTTGCGTCAATGTTTGACGGCTTGGTAGCTTTTGCGGTGGAAAGATGGCCCTATGACTGCGGCACGTGAAGGGTATGGTTCTTTTGCACGGCTAGAGTCACCAATGAAGGAAGGAAGATTCGATCTGGGTACCTTCCGTTCCGTACGCAAGTACTTCCACGCCAAAACGATCGTCTTCGCGTGATGTTTGGTACTAGTTTATATAGATATCACACCGCCACAAGCTTTTTCGGGGTTTGTCAGAATTTATAATTTCAATTACCGTAAAATCCGGCATATAAAGCGCACTTTGAACACAAAAAATAAAATCGAAAATTAAAGGTGAGCGTTATACGCCGGGTATAGAAACGATAGCATTAAGAATAACTAAAAGGATGGGCATAAAAAATTTTTACTTCTAAATGTATCGAAACAACGTTTATTTAAAAGAAACGTCTTGCCTTATATATATTACGAACAAGAACAGTTGTAGTTCTAGAAGAATACTATTTTTTCAAAAGTCTGGGATAATACGTCGAATAAATTACTTCAAAACATAAAAACAATGTATACTAATATTTCAGATTTTTTCGTCATAAAGGCGATGCGTGTTTTACGGAGAATATACCTAATAATTAAAAAATTTAGCTTGAAAGTAGAGGTTCGCGTTATACGTCTGTGCGCGTTGTACACTGGATTTTACGGTAAATCCTTTATAAGTTAATTATGTTGGTATGTATTTGTAAAAATAAGTAAATGTGAGGAGAATTTGAATTAAATATATAGTTATCAATACATGTTATCAAAACTCTGTGTGCTTCTAAATCCTGAACATATACCCTAAAATTCGACGTTTAACGCGCACTTTTAGCGCAAAAAAATTATTGAAATGTATGGGTGCGCATTATACGCCTGGTATAAAAATCAGGGCTTTAAAATTTTTTTTAAAAATGAGCATAGCAAAAAATTAGGCGTCTAGAAGTATCGAAGTTCAGTTTATTTAAAAGAAATAACATATTTTATGAATTTAAAGAATTGTAGTTCTATGCTATTTTTTCTAAAGCTTGGAATAAAACATCGAAAAATGACTTAAAAACATAAGAAAATTGTGCACGCGTATATTTCAGGTTTCTTCGTATAAAAGGTGGTGCGCGTTATACGGCGAATATACGAAAAAACTAAAAACTGCAGCCTGAAAGTATAGGTGTATGTTATATGTCGAGAGAGATTTTGCGGTATATTAATTATTTAAGGTATCCGACTACTTGCGACAACTTTTTTTTTTTGAAAAAAAAGGAGATATGGAGATCTTTTTGTGATTTTTATATTTATTTAGTATATTTTAAGGAAAAAAATCTTAAAATTGGTAAAAGAAAAAAAATATATTATTATTAAAATGGGAAAAAACTAGTAAAAATGTACGAAAAATTACATAAACGGGGCCCACTCTGTACAAAGATTTTATGAACAAATTGTCAATTTTTCAATTTTGATGTGTTACTTTGTTATTCCTGTTTGAAGTGACCTTCATGATAAGAGATATTTTAATTTTTTCAAAAACTAGAGCACTTTATCTAAGTCATTATACAAAATTGCTTAAAAAACATTGACTATATTCACATAAAGAACTGCAAATTTTGAAATAAAACAGTTATTGATAAATCTGAAGATCAAAACACTTTTACTGTTATGCAGAACATAAGCAAAAAATTTCAGCTAATTATTTTCAAAACATTTTGAGCAATCGCGGTCCCCGTTTGAGTTTTTCGAAAAAAAAACACATTTCGAGTAAAACGCATTTTAAAGTTTGACATCTTGTGTAAAGTTATGGCATTTGCTTTTATTAAAACGCTTGTAGTTTTTGTTCTAGTGGAGGGAAAATAAAGTACTTGGTATTGTTATTAAGTTAATAAAATGGTCTATAAAATAAAGTCATAAAAAAATTTGCCAATTTTTGAAAAAAATCATGGTTTTAGGGTAGTCGGATACCTTATAGTAATTTCAGTCTTTTAATTAGATATTTATAATTATTATTAAATAAATTATCAAATATTTTTAAAATTATTTTATTGTAACAAATTAAGTAAGTTACAAAAGTTAAGTTATATTTTTAAATATGACTAAGGAATTAAGAACTTGAATAAGACTGGTTTAAATATACATATTACTTGGGGCAACATATCTACTGTTCGGCAATGCGGCTTCCCCACATCGTGTTGCAGTGGCGTAACGTACACCCCCGCTACCCATGCACCGCGGGGGGGCAGGACTCTAGGGGCCCCAAAGCCTGAGCGATGCCGATTGCGTAAGATCCTGCTACGGCTCAAAATCTGATTTTGCAGGGGGGCCCGAAAATTCTCCGTTACGCCACTGTCGTGTTGTCAGTTTTATTAAAAATGTTGTGAAATGTTTTTAATGTTCTTTCAACAATCTAAAATGAATATGTTGTGTTCTTACCTGTAGCAGTAATAAAAAATAAATACGTTAGAGTAATGTCGCACTTTTTGGATTCTTAACTTTCCTTTTTTCCACCATGACAAATATCAACACGACTTTTTTCAAATTGAAGGATTTCATATTTTATGTCAATTGACGGAAATGTTGCTGTTCGTGGTTTAATATTTAAATGTTTGTATCTTTAAATGAAACCTATGGCAATGATTCATGGGATACATACATGTTGTGCATTGATTTTAATGGCTCGTAAGATTTTAATTATTAATTCTTGCTTTATATATTATCTTTAAATGAGCTTGAAAAACTTTTTAACTCTTTAATTAACTTACATATAGTTTTGGAATAGTAGTTTTTGTTATCTATCCACCTTTACGAAAAAACGGGGTTATCATTAATAATGACTAGATATTTTTAAAAAAAACTGGGATTTTATTATCGTTATCTTAAATTCTAATATATTTTCATATATTCTGCGCATGATATTTAGGATTAGAATCAATACATTGTTGCATCATTATATCGTATTATGAAATATGCATTTACGCAGATTTCAAACTCGATATATTAAAAGCATTGCGCAGATGTAATGATCATAAATCCTGCAAAAAGCTTTTTTTTTTGTAAAACAAATAGTTAATAAACCCAGTTTGAGTATGACTAGTTTGTTATATCTCTAAAAAAATTTGATTTTATTTTTATAATAAGGATCTCAGTCCTGGTTTTTTTGGAATCTTCTGCGTTCAAGTTTTGAGACGACACCCCTCCCCGTCCCCATGATTTAAATTTTATAAAAGAGAGTAATTTCAAACATTTTGCGTTAAAAATGCCTTAAATAAAATAATGTAAATGCAATAAAAAAGAAATAACACAATTTTGCAGTGGCATATATTTAAGAAAGACTTATTTTAATTTAATTATCACATAAATTATAAAAAAGAAATATATATAACTCAGAGTTTCATCAAAAACGATTGCTAATTTAAAAAGTTACATGATGTATTTATGGAATTTGATTCGAATAAATATAATGGATTTAATAAAATAAGATATTAAAGACATACTTACAAGACTTCACAATATTAAATGCTTAAAAAATCTTGGGAAGTAAGTAATGAAAGTTTGCAATATTTTGAGGTATGAAAGTAAATAAAATATTAAATCGAAATGTTGAGAGATGTTTACTCAACTAAAAGCTTTTTCTATTTACTCGGAATTTCACGCAAAGATGACATCTTTGATAACAGTTTCACGTAATTTTCCATGCAGAGTGAAACAGCTGTAAAAGCAATAATCTTAGTTGCTGACAAGCAGTAGCCATCGTTATTAATGTTTTATTCATGAATTTCCATTAAATTTACGACTTTTGTGAAGCTTTTAAAATATCTAATTTTACGACTCTGATTGACGATGATCAGTTCCATATTCAGCTGCTTTTGAAAAAAAATAACACTGTATCAACCGAATTTGTAACGAAACGGTTTTGGAAAGCACGTGGCACATGCATTGAAAATTACGAAAGTCAGAATTGAAAAAAAAAATCATACGCCGAAAAAATTAAAAGTCGATTAAAGCTTTCATCATTTTTTAGTGAATAGAGGGGAATAATGGTAAAACACAATTTTTCTTTGTATAATTAAATCGAAATATGTTTTATGTTTCTCAAATTTCACAAAATTCTTCACAAATGTTTTCTATTATAATGTGAGTCTAACATTTGAGAAACTTTGTAAAACTATTGGCGGTAACTTTTGCAATTAATTTAGGGAAACCAAATTAGTGAATACTAAACTAAATGCATAACAATTTATCTACAAAATAAAAAAAAAACCTAGTTTCTCTAAGACAAAAGTTCCATGTTAGTTTACTGTGAATGAAAAGTGGTTGAAGTTTTCCAACCAAGTGTCTAATATTAACTATATTTCAATGATTATAGTTTGACTTACTTTTGGTTTCCATTGTGCTTAATGTAACCAATATAAAATCAAAGCTTTTACATTTAAATCAATGCAAGATTATAGGTTGATTATTTCTGATAATAATTAAATCAAGAAAACATGGACGAAATTAACTTTCAAGCCCACACTATGATTAAAACCACAAAAATAAGCACATATTAAGCTTACATTCAAATATATTCAAAATGTTACATTTTAACTTTTTATCAAAATTTATAGCATATGGTTTTATGTTCCCTGCATTCTCAATATCTTGGAAAATCAATCAATCACGTACTATATATGTGCTCTCCACTGGCGTAGTTAGTCCTGAGTGGGCCCTGTATCAAAATTCCTTAGAGGCCCTTTTGGCGGCTCCTTAATATTTTAAGATTGTTGTGATTACACGTGTTTGGGCCCTTTAGCTTGGGGGCCCCATGTCTTTGATTTGGTTGATACGGTGGTAGCTACTTCCTAGTTGATTTTGCACTATGAATGAAGAACTAAAGGAAAAATTTGTACTTATAAAAGAATTTGTGTGCGCTCCCAGTGTAGCAAAAAGAAGAAAAAGAATGAAAACCCAGCAGCCTTGCAACTTGGGAACCCCATATCATTGATACGGCTGATTCGGTGGTAGTAACGCGCCTGGTGCTCTCTCTCTCTCTCTCTCTCTCTCTTTAAATCTTTTAAAAGTAATCATACATTTTTTTTATTAACTAGCCTTTAATTTTTTGTTTTATAGCCTCAAACTATTTTGATTTTAATAATTAAAATTGAAATATCTTTCCAATGGCATACCTTCACAATTTTGTTTTACTCATTTTAAATTATATATATTTTGAGCAATTTTTTTTATTAATATTCTGTTTTGTAAGCTTAAAATTTTTTACAAGTCTGAACTACATGAATTACATTAAAATTTCCTTGTTAAGATCAGTGTAAAAAACTTTTTGAACAAAAAAAGTTGTAGTTTAAAGTGTATTATGCATGTATGTGTACAAAAAAAAATGGTAATGTTATTTTCTAAATAGTGATTAAAATACCTAGGGTTCCTTTCATTTTTCATAATTTAAAATATTTAAGAAAATCATTTTTTCCCTTGTTCTGGTTTTGAAAACATATTTGGAGAATAGCCAAATATCACTATGACACTTGAAATTGTTTTACTTCGTTTTTTCTTATCCCAGATGGTGTAACTTGCCATTTCCATAAACAAAACAATCATTAAAAAATTGAAAAATGAAATAGAATTCCTTAAAACTTCTTCAACAGTAAAATTCAAGCAATAAAGAATATGACCTGGAAGGCCAGACCAGCCTTGCACCAATGACACTCTTGAAAGACTTTCCGGTCCTGCTGAAAAGTAAGATTTGATGTGGCCAAGCCGTCTGCTGATTCATAGGAATATCAACCTTGTGACACCGTCGATGCCTTTTTCCAAAATACCATGAGTGAGCTGGCGGTACTATCCTAGGTGTGTTTAATTCCGTGCTTTTAGTAGATCAGATTTCAATAAAAGTTGTCAGCAGTGGCATTCTTGGCCAAACTATCGAATGTGTCTCGTACGTATTCAATTCAGTATCAGAGCGTACTTATTGAAAGTGCATAGAGTTTCTAGAAGAAAGCCTAACCACAAGATCGAGAATATTTAGGCTTGCTGGCCTAACAGTTGTCCAATGAGAAATGTGCTGTATAGAAGCACGGATATCCATTTGTATCCAAATGTCTCTGAAGGCAAGTTCAGAAGCCGTGTCAATGAATTGAGTTCCTTATAAATTGCAATTAATTCAGACTGAAAAACAGAACAGCAGTTATTATTTCTAATCTTTATGTCTAATGTAAGTCAAGTGTCTCAGTATATGCACGCCACTTCCAGAAATACCATCGTCACCCCATGCTGCTATCAGTATTATCAGTATAGATTTCCATTGCCGAATGAGGGTTGCCCTGAATTGCCTCCAGAGCCATCTGTCTAATAAATTCTAGTACATCTGACCTTTGACACACCCTGGTCAATAGTTCAGTCTAAAAGCGGATTCGATGAGACTCAAACCTACAACAGGAAAAGGGTTTTAAGGAGTGAGGTTCCACATAACCAGAAAAGAAGCCCATATCACCTGCTAATGGAAAAAAACTATGTTTCTTTAACCACTTGTTATTGCGACAAAAACGGAGTCGCGTAGAGATTCTGTGTTGATCATTGTAGCAAAATGGCTTATTGTGTAATATTTTACCGGGCTGTAGCTTTTTCTAAATAAAGTGGGGGTAAGTCACTTATACAACACAATATTATTAAGGCAGCTATTACTAAGTCCAAAAATTATTATTGCTGTGCTTTGTTGCATTCGTTCAAGTTTGTTTAAATTAGTTTCAGAGTCACAAAAATAAACTGGAAAACCATATTACAAAATTGGCCTTACCACTGAGATGTAGGTTGTTCTCGGGGTATTACCATCTGCGCCCCAGTCACGCATCCGAAAATATATTTGAGACTGTTGTCTTTTTCTGCACCTGACCCTCTATGTGTCTGCTACTCATTATCTCTCGCTCCAAAGTTTAACCCAGGTATTTGGCATTTTTTGTGTAATCTAATTGATTGCCATACATAAAACAGTTGGTTGATTATTACAGAGATGTCTATTGGTGGTCAAAAAGGTATCCTTTGAGTTCGAGGCTTTGAAAGTCAGTTTTTGCCATTCAGCAAGGGCACAGGTCTCAGAAAGTTCAGAGTTGAGTTTAGTCTCCATTTTTTTATGGTAGGAATCAGAATATCAAAGCATGATATCATCGGCAAAGAGACCCCCTCTTCCATAATTATTGATTGCCTCCTCAAGACCACTAAGGCAGTGCTTCTCAAACTTTTAATATTTGTTATCCAATATTCAATAAAAATTTTCATTGCGCCCCCTCCAAACAATAACAATGTATTGAATTCAATAATAAACTATACTTTGGCACTAAAGCTACACTAAGACTTAAGCCCTTTAAGTGCCACCCCGGCGAATATAAACGTCTCACTCAGCCAAAGAAATGGTTGTCCTGAATGTGTATATACGTCTTTCCAAATCCCGATCTTTTCGGTGCACTACTATCCGTAAAATTATTCCAAAGGCTTTGAAATGCAATAAAAGACCTTTACAGTGTTTTCAAAGGTTTTACTTACTTCAGAATTTTTTTTTTAATTCCACTCTGCCTAAGTGGAAAACGGTGGCATTCCGAAGCGAGTAGCGTAGCTTTTTTGATAGACAGTTAAGGGATTAACAATAAACTGTGTAAATCACCAAGACAAGTGTTAACTTTTGCATATAATTTTATATATGGCAAACCCTGGTGGTACTGGTCATTATTAAGCTTGTCCTTAACTTAGTATTGTTAAATTAACAACAAAATACATTGTGCAGTACTGATACATTTATAAGTGTAAATGTGTGTATTCTTTTTATCATGTCAGAATGTATTTTGTTTGTTAAAGCATCCGACTAATACAGGCAATATATATATATCTACAGGCAAAATATTATTATAATAGAAGAATTTTTACAAACAGAAAATATTTTGAAAATGGGTCATTCTATGTTCATTTTTTTGTCAAAATATTGTACTTAAATAATTTTTTATTGTAATAATATTCTTAAAAACATTTCATATACATTTTCTAATCTAAGTGACACTAAATATCATAAATATTATCCATTTATAAGCTTTTGCAAAATCACGGTTCCGAACGTAGTCGGATACCATAATCTTCTTCCCAAAATTAATATTTTTTAAAAAATAATCTCGTGCTATTGACTTCTTTATGTGCTTGCGTCCGCCTAGTAGAATTATCACGCCCCCTAGGGGGCACGCTTCACAGTTTGAGAAACGCTGCAATAAGGAATTGTTGCTGAATGGATAAAGGGTGCAGAAATGCACATTTTAGTAACTAATTTACAATTCAATTAATTTAATTTTCGATTTTAATTCAATATTAGATTGCGGTTCCATCAAAAGGCAATTAAGATATTTCTTGTAGAAACCAGAATGTAAACCACCTTCTCAAGCTATCAGTGATACTATGATAAAGGATAACAATTTAATGAAGTAACTACACTTATATATAATAAAGTAAACCAAAACTAAAAGTGATTCTCTATTTTCCTTTGAACCGCACTAACTGTTGTGAAAACAGAGACATTTGTATTGTAGCGACATTTATTAATTTTTCTCTGAGTTCTTAAGCTAACACAACTTTAAAACGAAGAAGTAACTTTCAATTTACAGTGAAAATAGTTTAGCACAAAACTGAGCGGACTCAAATATTTTTCCGTATTAAAAAAATTTCGTGTTAAAGGATATTGCAAAAAAAAAATTCAAGAAAATTCTTAAAAAGAGCATATTTTATTTGCATAGGTACATGCATTGCTGTATACATGCATGTATTTAATAAAAATCAATGTAACACAAACATACACACAAAAAAAATGAAATTTAATACAAAATTTTAAAGTTTTTTGCAAAACAAAACATGAATTGAGTTTTTGAAAAATGATATTTTTCTTTTCGTCCACCATTAGAATGTGCCTCTAAATAACTGCGCATACTTTTCATGAGGTGTCTCATTTCGGAT